>OZ059905.1:11534833-11857333 GCA_964057215.1 Oscheius myriophilus
TCTTTCTGTCTTTCTGTCTTTCTGTCTTTCTGTCTCTCTGTCTCTCTGTCTCTCTGTCTCTCTGTCTCTCTGTTTCTCTATTTCTCTGTCTCTCTGTTTCTCTATTTCTCTGTCTCTCTGTTTCTTTGTCTCTGTCTCTGTCTCTGTATATTTCTTCTCCGGTGTCTCATCCTCCCCTCAGCTGTCGACCTGTCCTTCAATTCCTCCTCTTCCTGATCCACCTTTTCTCATTTCGGCCGATGAACCCTCACATGTCCCTGTCCCTCGGGCAGATTAGTGGCCAACGCCGAATGGCCGGCGGCTTCTTTTCTCAGCCGTCGTTCGAAGCTTAAGGACATTAGCGGAGACCTCAGCAGCCTATATGAACTGTGTCTCAGTTATTTTGAGAGTAAGAACAACAGACAATTCCCGAAGAGACAGGTCCTTGGTCGCCTTTAGGTCAAAGAACTGAGCGAGGAACGCATTCGAAGGAGGGCAGAATCCATTACCCAAGAAGAATTATATTGGGTGCAGAACATCTCACTTTTAGGACATCGTTCGAAATTCAATTCCTTCGATATGGTTTGTTCCCAATGGACCCAAAGAATAAGACAGCGTTAAAGGTTTTTGCAATGGGTATCCCTGAATGACCTGTGCTCTACCCAAGTGCGCTGAAGAGTTTTGAATTGTGATTTTTTCTTTGAAAACCACCACGATAAACCGGAAAGTTACATTAAGGACTGAAAGTTTACCATTCATGTGGCATTTAAGCTGCGTTACGGTGCGAATTAGAACTCTCCTCGTTTCAACAAAAAAAAAGACTGTAGGGAAAGTGGGTTTCTTGTGTAAAGTTTAAAAATGTCACTGAGCTTCGTTTATGGCAAATAGATTATGGAGATTCACTATCTTAGAGGCAATTTCAAAACGTCGCATTGCCCCAGGCGTCAAAGACCTTTCCTTAGGCCGAAGTGAGTTCACCTGTGAGCGGCTGCGCAGTCGTCGGTCTTGGTGCTGCATGGGAGAATGAGGCTATTGTTTTGCTGCCTTTCGGTCTTTAATGGACAGGCAACGGCCGTAAGGACCACGCCACAACAGCTTTCAAGCGATTGCCACTCCGACACACCGTAACCTTCGACGGTCGTCTTGGGACCCAAGGACGCGCAAGGTACGCGTGATATTTGTACTTTGAAGATTCAACATAACTATTTTTAGACGTGACTTGTTGTGTCTTTTTAAAAACAACAAAACCGCCATGTTGTGCCATGACATGCCCTCAGGGGTCGCCTCCCATCCATCAAAGAAAGCCTTGAAAAAGAGAGATAGAGACAAACCTTGAGGGCGAAGAGCTTCCTCGTCTCCTCGCTGATGCCGCCGGCGGAGAGCTGAAAATAAAAGTTTTTGCAAATCAGAACCACCGCCCCCCGGGAAGGAAAAGACGGACGGACAAAAGACGAAGAGTGACGGACGAGCAGGGCGGGTAAACGCCTCGGGGCACGACTTCTTGTCAAATGGGGTACGGTACTCGTCCCCAGGCGAACAAAGATAGAGAATAAGGGGACGGATGTTTTAAAGGACTCGCGTTCTTGGACAAGGAAATGTTTTCATGGCTGGGCAACTTATGACGAATCTCTTGGGATAACTCTGCACAGAAATGAAAGGGAAGTTGTTTGGCTAAGAACGTATTGGGCAAATGATCGTTATGGATAGTACGAGTAAAAAACCTTAGCGGGCTCTTTTGATTTTTGGAACAAATGAAACTTAAACGAATTCACCGACGAAAGAAGACGAAAGCCACCACGCAAATCCTACTACGCTTAGTTTGCACATTAAAGACGCTGAAGCGCTTGAAGTCCGCCGTGGGAACAACAAATCTCGGACAAGAAATGTTTTCTTGTCTTGTTTGCTATTTTCTATGTGCAATAGCTTTGGGTCAAATATAATAAAAGAGGTCAACCGCCGAAACCTCTTTCTTTAATTATGAGGCCTAAAATATAGGTAACCTTCTTAAGAACTAAGCTTCGGATTTTTACAAAAGTAGTACCTAACAATCTTGAACAATGGGGTTTTGTTAGTGTCTACCTACATTTATTCGGCAAAACCAACGCTTCTTTTCGCCCCCCTAACCCTGGTCACCATTTTAGGGTATGGCGATGCCCTGATTCTACTCGTGCGTGCAAAAGGAAAAAAGAGGAACAGAGAAAATAGCGTGAAATCGGTAAATTTCGCAGTGTATTGTCAAAAAGAGGATTTCTCCTTTAGAAACCAAAAACACGAGTGTGGGAGCTTCTAATGCTGAAACGAAAGAACTGCTGATTTTGAGATAGAGAGTGATCAACGAAAAGAATTGAGCCTCATCTGCAAAGTGTAAGACACAAAGTACTATTTCTAGGTCAAAAACAGAGAACCATCAGTTTATGAAAATCACCCCCGCAAAGCCGAGTTTGCTTACTCTTACGTGTTTGCACATTATGCGCCCTGGGGCTCATCCGTCATTCGAAACAACAAATCGCTTCCTTTCTTAGCTGGACTTGTGCTTGAAGGTGTTCTGAAGCAGTCTCAAATACTATAAATTACCTGGTCGATGACAGTCTGGTAGTCCCTGGGGTCGGAGACGATGGTCACTCGGGAGTGGTTCTTGGCAGCTGCTCTCAGCAGAGCGACTCCTCCGATGTCAATGTTTTCGATGGCCTCAGCAGGAGTGCAGTCGGGCTTAGCCACAGTCTCCTTGAAGGGGTAGAGGTTGCAAACGACGACGGAGACCAGGTCGAGTTGGAGAGCCTGAAGGAGGAAACTGAAGTCATTCGCATGGAAGGAGGCCATTTCCGGAGGAAAAGGGCGACTTTCGGTCGACTAAGAGAGGAAGTAAGGCGGGAGATCTCTGTGGCTAGTGTCCCAGAGAGGCTAAGGTCAAATGGGCACCGGATTAGTTGTTCTGAAGCCGTCGTCGGGGGATTAGAAGGACCGAATTGATGGGCCGCGCGGAACCCCGCGTCATAACTCACAAGTCATTCAGATTTCAGGGCGAACGGCTATGGGAGAATGGGTCCTGCCACGATTAATGAGAATTGAATAAGAAAAAGAATGGGAACCCTTCCTTTGTTTTCGCGTCTTTGCAAAAGAAGTCTAAGTTCAGACAGACCTTTAATCAAGAAATGGCCTCCGTCACCAAACAATGCCCTAAATGTTGCATAAAACGACGACGGCGTGAATTCCCTCAGGGGTCCCGCAGCGAAAACACACTTACAGCCAAGTCCTTCAGGTCCTGTTCGGTGTCACGGGCGAGGATTCCGGCATGGACGGCGGGGTGGAGGGTCTTGACACGACCACCCAGCATCTCTGCGAACTTGGTGATCTCGGAGACATCTCTGAAGGATGGGAAGTAATTAGAGAGAGAGAGAGAGAGAGAGAGAGAGAGAGAGAGAGAGGAGGAGAGAGACAGAAGGACAGAGACAGAGACAGAGACAGGACGGTCGTGAAAAAGTGAGTGAGTGGTGAGAAACTGAGAGAGAAATAAAAGAAGACTCACTTTACGGAGAGACCGGCATTGCGAAGGGCGGTGGCGGTACCTCCGGAAGCCACCAGCTGGAGACCAGAGTGCGAGAGAGCCTTTGCGAGGTCAACCAGTCCAGCCTTGTCAGAGACGGAAAGAATGGCTAAAATAACAGTTGAAGCATTTTTTGGGCAGGCTATTGCTCTTATTGGATTATGTAACCATTTAATACATACACAAACATAGAACAGGGAGATGCACTGTACATACATCTAACCTTTTCCAGTTGTTATCGCTCTTTTAAAAGTTAATGACCAAGACATTCAGAATACTCCTTCGAAAGTTTAGACTTTACGAAAATAGTGCCAGAGAAATTAATGAATCCAATTAATAATGATATTTTTGTCAGAATATATCCTGATTTTCAAGACTTTTCAGCTGATAGGCCACAATTCATATTGCACTTTCTTATCATCGACCTTGAATGCTGGCAAACGGCGGCAGTTTGAATGACTTTATAGGTTGTTTTTGAAATGGAGAAAAAAATTGGCGGTCATAAAGAAGTTTCACAGTTTTAGTTATGCAAAATTGCACAGATAGTAATTCTAAGTTTTCAAAAAGTGGCAGGTTTGAAAAGGGGTTCCAAAAGTTTAAAAAGGGGTTTTTCTGAAGCGAATCGAGAACGTGTTCCAATAAAAATCAGCGTATAGTTCTTGCCTATCCAACTTTTTCAAGAGTCACTAAGACATCTATGTGAATTCGATTCCAGAATCTCGTCTAGCCATCGACATTACTTCGAAATCCAATCGATGTAAAGGATTGACTTCGGAAACTATTGCTAGCACCATGAGAAAATAGTGTAATCCCCCGAAAGGAGTAAATGTTCAAAATATATGAGCGGATTCATAAATTGCAATTGTAAAATAACTAAATACGCCTTGCCTCAAATAGCGCATGGCTTAAGGTACAGCAACGCCCGTAAAATCCCTTTTCCCAAACAGTCGAGGAACGCTCAAAACTTGTGCTGAAGAATGGTGCAAGTTGAAATCTGACCAGGCGGTCCTCCAGATACTTACCAAGTTGTTTGTCGCTGGCCATGGTGTACTTTCGTTGGAGACAAAGACTTTTCTGAAGGAACTTTATTGAAATTAAAGTGAAAAGCTATGAATTAAAGCAATGCAAAAACACAGGAATGATTGGAGATAACACGGACAACTCTCGACTGGGGAGGGGCAAGACAAGTGACCGGGCCTTCAAAAGAATATCTTTGGTTTCAGGGGGGGGGGGGGGGGGTTAAATCAAATCAAAAGGGGGTCTACTCGAGCTGTCCGATGGGGGCATTGGTCAGCCAGAGGTTGTGGAGGAAGGTGTAGAGGGCCTCGGAGACCGACACCTGCAAAGGAGCACTTGCAACTGAAGAAGGCAGACGGAAAAAGAAAACACGGCCTTCGTCTGTCGATGACAGAGACAGCACGCGCGCCGATACGGGAGCACGGCTCGGCCAAAGTCCGCGAATGAGACACGGTAATTACCTTGTAGGGGGTGGGGTTGAGGTATCTCCGGTGGTCCTTTCTCAGGCTGTGGAGGGAGGCGTTCACGTGCTCCTGGAACGAAAGATCAGAAATCAAAGGCTGAGGGAAGGGGAATCCCCGGCGGTGACCCCCGCGGGAGACACATTGGCCGATGGGCTATGATTTTATGACTCATTAGTGACCCAGGTTAGATTAGAAGCGATGGCGGAAATTAGGGTATCAACGAAAAATCAATCGATACATAAACAAGGTGGACCGAAATCATACCTAGCGAAGGTATTTTTTATAGAACTACCAAATGAGCGGGTTTATTGGTGCAAGAACTACAAATGAGCCAAGAGTTGCTCAAAACTGGCATTAAGTATCGAAAGATGGCATTGAATAAATCGAAAAAAAGGGTTATAATGCGCGGTTTCGTAAACTTTATCTGATTAGCGCTCGCCATTTTAAATGGTTTTTGCATCGACATTTCGAAAACAGCGAAATTTGCGTGTGTGTCGAAAAACATGCCAACTGTTAAAGAAAAGATGGTGATCCAGTTGTAGGATGTCGCTTGAAATGCCTAGAAGTGGTGCTACTTTTAGGAACCCAATTCTTTGCGAGACCATCTTTTCCTGACCTTTAAAAACCATGTTCTTTGTCCCAAAAGTCTCTTTCTGCACCCATTTTTCCCGATGAACGCACCTCCGCCTTTTATCGCATTCGCAACAGGGGGCATTTCGCGGAAAACAGAGATACCGCGTCGCCGACCGCGAAATGTTCCATTTGTCGCCGTCTGCCATGATTGCAGAGACCACCACGTTGCGTCTTGCGAATCGAAAGGCGTGCGAATAAAGATAGCCATTTGCACTTTGGCAGTCAGTGGCTGTCTACCGTTCAGTGGAAACCTGTTGTGGCAGATAAGCGAGGGGAATTGACAAAAGGGCAACAGCCACAGATAGCATCGCACAGGGTGGGAAAATAAGACGTACGACTGGTTTTTTTCATGCAGAGAAGGGAGAAGGTTGCAATTTTCGGTACCATTTGTACAAAACATTTGTGCTTTGTATCTAAGTGCCTTAATTCAATCTCTACTAACATGGGCAACGTAGTAGCCAGCAGAGACCATCACTAGTTTCGCTTTTAATTCCAGTTTTCCATAATTTCGTTTATACATCGGCTTTACATCGTCAAAGGAGGTGGTTCTCGCTCGCGTGGATTTGCATTAGAAGGAGTTTCGCTGGACAGCTTTAAAAGCAATTTTTGGTACGTTTGCGGTGTATTCACTAACGGAGCTTGGCTGTCGTAACATTGGACAAACATAACTGAAGGGGCTTACCGTACTTCCGGGAACCCTATATCTGATCTATGTATCAACCCTTAACTCGGCCCAAACCAGCCATGGACTATACCTTGCCTTTTCAAGCTTTTATTACAAAGCGAGGGCGCGTCAATGGTCATACCGACATCATATTGGGCTCCTATTGACACCTGGCTGGTACAAATTACGGTAGACCACCCACGAATTGCTACATTTATTTTTAAAAAAAAGGTGGGGTGCGTTCAAGATCATACCTGGGCAACCTACCGCGGGGGTCAATTTTGCGAGGCCCCCTTCAATTGCTGAAAGCGTCGAAAATTTGCGACGGGTCTCCTTTTCTAAGAAAAACTGCCGAAAACTTAAAATTGCGACGCCCCTACCGCCCCATATTGGGGAGCTTGCCCATGTATGGTTCAAGATATACCGCAAACTTTTGGTCCATGACTGGCCCAAACCAACCATGTCTCCGGCGTACCGTCCCCGTGCTCCCGCATCTTATAAGTAGGCAAATACCCTTTTCCAAAGCACACCCTCCCCCATTTTCGAAAACCAATGTGTAACGGGAAGCCATTTGTGGAAATACTTCTCAAATTGTTACTCTGGCAAGAAGGATTCGGCTCCTCTAAATCAGATAATTACCTTGATGACATCGAGAGAAGGCATCTCCTGCTGCAGCTTTCCGTCGGCCCAATACAGTTTCTGAAGGGGTTCCACTCGACTCGGCACCACGAGGGCTCTCTTCGACTCCTGAATCCCTCTTTCCCTCCATTTCTCTCTTCTGCCTACCTCGAACGGGTGTCTACACAAGACTTGCATATTCTCCTTGGGCGCCTCCTCCTCTCCCAGAGTCATCAAGTCGAGGATGCAGTGGCCGGACTTTCCGTAGATCCGGTACGTCCTTTTGCGTCCGGGAATCGTGATTTTGGACACTTCCTGGCTGAGCTTTATCTTCGGGGTGCCTCCGAGGGCCACGAGCTTGAACACACAGCCGAGGGCCGGCTGCTTCTGGCACGTCACGAGGTGCGTTCCCACGCCGTAGCTGTCGATTTCGTGCTGAAATAGGCAATTCCGAGTTTTTTGCAAGGATTTTCAAACCTGTTGCTCGTTGAGGGACATGATGGTCTCCTCGTTGATGTCGTTACTGGCGACGATCGTCATTCTCTCTATCCAGGCGAGGTCATCCGTCCTGAAACACAACAATTAGAAAATTCCAAGGCCCTACGAAAAGGATTTTCAGAGTGGCCAGGAAAACCCCACAAATGTTTTTTTTTCATGCTGGCCTGCCTGATCTCTGATTTAAGCATGCTTTTGAGAGAAATCTCCTTACATTTCGACAGCGAAATGTAGGTCATATCTTCATTGTTTTTGTTGTAGGAAGTTTGACCAAGTTTTAAGCACGTACAAGTCGTACTCCCTATACTTTGATCCACAACCACTTTCGGACCTCTCTATTATGGGCACATAAGTTGAGATTGATGGAACAAACAATAGCTCGCCGACCATCAAAGAACAAAAATCAGCCCGGTAGGCCGATTTTGCACCATTGAACGAGCTTAGTTGCGGGTATAAATGTGGTAACAAACTACAATAATTCGTAACAAATCGCACAAAAGAGACCATTTTCAAGAATGATATTGATCAATGATCGCAATTCTGGTCCATATTGACATCAGTCTGCTACGATTTAAGCAAGACCACCCGAGAAGAAAAATATAACAAAATGGCACGTGCCACCCTGCTGGTTGACATGTCCCTTTATGATTTCACTATAAAATGGAAAACTCACAACTGGGCGACGGCCTTGAATCGGGCGCGAACCTCTTTGGAGAGGTAAGAAAGGTCTCCACTGTCGATGCGGCATCCGAGGGACTTGTATCCCAACTCGAACAGGGCCAGGGTGACGGCGATGAAGTTCACGACGCCGCTTCTGAAGACAATATTTCTAATTACAAGTCCCTCAGCCCTACCGAAGAACGTCGTAGGTGTCGATGAGGGACAGGTTGGTGTCGGGGAAGGCTATGGCGTAGGCGACGAAGGCAGCCAGCTCTCCGTTGCTGACCTCCGATTCCGGCACTCCGAAGGACACCTGAAGAAGGAAGGCGTTTCAGTAACTTTTCTGGGAGTGAAACCAAAGACGAAATACAATATAGCCAACCCCAGTCGGTCAGGGATTTAAAACTCAGGGCTGCGGCGGTCCATACCCACCTGCTGCATCATCCAGCTCCTTTTCTCGAGAGACATGTGGTACAGATCGACTTCGTTGGATCCGTCGGCGGACTTGATCATTCTGACCTAAACCTCATTCCTGATTACTGTATCCTACAGTAACCCACCCTCAGGTCGTCTTCGGAGGAGAATGAGCAGATGAATGAGTGAGCCTGTGTTCCTCTCACAGGGATTCCGAACAACTTCCCAGCCAACACATTGCTGGTTCCGTTGAATCCTCCAATGTAGCAATATTTGCTGGCGGTTAGGGCTCCGTTGGGTCCCTGGGCACGGCGGAGTCCAAACTCCAGCATCTGCTTCTTGTCTCCTGCGACCTGGCGGAATCGGGCGGCGTTGGTGGCCACGAGACTGGCGTAGTTGACCAAATTGAGGAAGGTAGTCTCCATCAGCTGGCAGATGGCCAAGGGACCCTCGATTGTGATCAAAGGGGTCTTGGGGAAGACTACGGTACCTGAAATGGAAGATTACGGTAGCTAAAAATATGGATAACCTTCAGGAACTCCATCGATGCGAAGGTCTCGGCAGGTGAGGGAGCTGAGGTACTCGAAGAACTCGGGATCCACATTGGGACCCATCGTCTGTCTGATGAAGTCAATATCTAAAAGAGAGAATGCCAGAGACAATAAGAGGGAGGTACCACTCGCGGAGAACTTGAAGTTCTCAACGAAGCGGAGGCAGTCCTCCAAGCCGGCGAAGACGGTGAATTCACCCTGAAAATTTCGGTTTAGAGGGTATTTATTAATAAAAAGTACCTGGAAGGGGTTCTTCCTGAAAAAGAGGTCGAACACGGCGTGCTCCTGGTGGGTACGGGCTTTCCAGTAGCCGTAGCACATGGTGATCTAAAACGACCGTTACTGAATTTATGGTTAATTCTTCCCTCTCTCTATATCTTCCCTCTCTCTCTGACTGTCTCATCTATTTCCCTTACTCAATCAATGACCCACCCTCCCTCGTCTCGCCTCCATCATGCGTCATGCCTCCTTCCACCCTGCCTCTTTGTCTCTCTCACCCCACTGGTTTCTATTTTGTCTTATACTGACCCCTCCCTTTCAATATGTCCGCCCTCTCTCAACCTCACGCTACCTGTCGCTTGCTCTCCCTCCCTCTCTCTCTCCTCGCTGTCTTCCTACCTCTGTCTGCATGTCCGCCCTCTCTCAATCTCACGTTGGGTGTCGCTCAAGCTACAACTCTCGCTCTCTCTCGCTCTCTCTCTCTCTCACACACACATACACTCTTTCTCTCTCACCTGATAATAATCCGTCAACAACGGCTGCACCAGGGAGTCTTGTCCGTTCATGTGTAGGCCGTTCTCTCCGGAGTGACTCCGGGATTCTAAAAAGTGTCTCCGTTAGTGTCACCCCATACAATCACATGTAAATGGTAGGCTAAAAACCACAAGCACTAACAAAGGAACAACGAACACACGGCGGACCGAATGCGAAAGAAGTGATCCTTTAAAGGTTTGCTACGACGGCGTTATCTGCGATTTAATGAAAAATTACATAACCACAATGTGCCTCGACAGGGCGATAAGGAACGCAAACGGCGACATTTCAGACTTTTAACAGATACCGCAATTTTCGCCTCCGAGCAATTTTGAAACCCCGCCGTGAGTTATAACAACAGACAGCTATGAGCTTCTATTGACAGCTGGTTACACCTAGTTATAACACTGCATCCGTATTTCTACATGAATAGGTTAAGGAAAAGTACGAATTTCTGCAAGATAATCCTTTGAAGACGGAGTGTTGTTGTGCGATAAACACGGTCGAAGGGATTAGTTTACACAAGCCATTATCGCGACAATAAACGGCGTGAACTGTGGACATGGCAAATGGAGAAAAATCATCATTCCGTGGAATCCAAGGTAAAACTATTCCTTTGTTCAGTATGTCGTGCAGTGGGAATTGCTTTTCGACTTTTGTACTTCTTAGTAAGGTCCTGGGAGCTCCAAAAACGACTATATATATGCCAAAGTGAACCAGTTGTTGACGTGGTATCTCTAGGCAACCAAAACGAGGGAAATTTAAAATCTAGAACAGGAAAAGGCAGCAACACGGTTGTTCGAATGCTGTAAATGGCACTTTTCGGTACATTTTCAACAAATTAACAATACTGAATCAGTCGGGATTCAAGCAAGCAGTCAGATTAGTCTTAGGAGCAAAATAACTTTCTCGGTTGTTTCCATTTGGATCCTGGATCCTTTTGTACATCGAAGGTCAGAGAGCATCTCTTATGTATACCGCATCTTTATATACTTCTTTCTTCTTGTCAATTTCCATCTCAACTGGTTCACACAGTGACTCAGTGATACTTTCCTTTTACCACGAACACAACACCGGGAAAATCATTCCTCACAATACTACACGAGCACACGTTTCACGGACAACACGGGAATGCTCACTCTATCACTACAAACGATGGATCTCTCACCACGGGCAAGGATGAATGCCATTTTGAAGACGGAACAGAAAGGAAGCAGACTGAGAGGAGAGAAGAGGAGAAGAGATCTATAAACTGTCGATTCGGAAAGAGAGAGAGAGAGGGGGGGGGAGGTCACGCAAGGGTGGACTTGGGAAATGGACCGAGCGATAAACGGATTAGTCGAAACCCCAATTTGCCATAAAAAGGCGTGATACTTTGAACGTGAGTGAGGTGATATTTCGGGTAGAGGGAGGAAGGAAGTAGAAGGGAGGGAGGGAGATATGGGGACATGGGGAGGCGGGAGGGAGTCGCTGTGAGATCAAAAGGAGGGGAAAGGGTGTGAATAGGACCGCAGAGAAGATGACAGAGGCAACATCAATATGGCAGGAGGCAAAATACGAAAACAGGTAGTCAGAGAGAGAGAGAGAGATAGAGACAGTGAGAGAGAGAGAGACGCGAATCTGCTCTTGATCTTACGGTTTCGTGTGAAACAGTGCATCAGAGTTAAGCCCCCCCCCCCCAAACGAAGAATGATTACAATTTCCATTGACAAATTCTTTCTCTGTTATAGAAACAAAACGAGAGGCCAGACAACAAAGAAAGGCGAAAAACAAATCCCGCCGGTTCAAAAAGGGCGCCAAATCGTTTCTCGAGGAAAACATGTTTTGCCCTCGTGGGGTCGTCGTAAACAGCCTGTTTCGTAATTTTCGCATACAAAAACCCTTTTCAAGGGGATAAGATTTCGGGAAACATCGTGAGCGGAGTGTAATAAATCTCGCGTTGGACAGCGGCCACTCGGCCGCGGGTTGAAAGTTTTGAGGCTATTTTGGCACACCAAAATAAACGACATTTTGATAAGAAACGCCGTCGCGGGAAGTGAGCACAACAAAGGCGATCGTACCGAAAAGACTGGGATCCAATACCGATTCTTTTGACGAGACGGGATGAGACATTCGCAAGGCCGGCAAAGTAAATGGCTAGCCAATATGCAAAATCAATCGGATATCAATCCGGTGTCGCGATGCTACTGATATAAAACACAGACAATGTTTCCCTACTTGAAACAATCGTGTTCTATGCTTCGCTTTCCAATTACAATCCTCCTTTCCGACGACCCAAATGAATGCGGGTCGAAAAAGGTACCTGCGCGGTACGATCCGATGTGACGGAATAATACTCTCTTCTTTCTTTCACGAAAAACAGAATTTATTAATGAGTAGGCGAATTTGAGGGTAAAACCCGGAAACGGGGCACATGACCCTGGTCGCCTGAGCGTGAAACGCTCATCCAGCCAGCTGGAAACCGGGGGGAACCCGCGTATCGAAACAGAACCGAGGATACGGTATCAACAACAAAACAAAACAAACAAAATTAAGGTGTTAAACGGCGGGGAGGTCGGCCTACAAGAGCAGATTCTTCTGCAAGGCGATGCGCTTGATATCCAGGTCCAACTGAAGTATGCGTATGTGAAGGTAGAAAAGATGCGAAACTCACCCTCTGCACTTCGTTGTGCCTGTCCTCCATTTCCCTGCGCTTATTGCAAAAGCGAATCGTGGCGAGGCCGATCTGACGCAGCTTAAAAGAGAGAAATGAGCAAGGGAGGAACAAAGTTGTGGTCTTTTTTTATAGAAAAACCTCACCATCTCATCTGAGTGAGTGCCTCCGTTGCTCAAAGCGGGGTTGTAAACGGCGGCCGTCATCGCTGCGTCGATGCCCGTCATCTCGTCTGCCAATGCCTCATATTTGCGCTTCGCCGTCTCCATTTCCTTGCTCAGTTTGTTCTCCTCGATGGTCAATCGACCGATTTCCCTTTCCTGAAGCATTACTCAAATTACACTCAAACAGTTATCCTACTATTCGAGCCCTACTACCGGAAAAATCGTCCAATGAGGGCAATTTGACATCCAGGACACGATTGAATTACTACAGAAAACTATTCTGTCAGGTTTTCTTCAAAAGTTACGCGCAGGAAAACTCACTTTTCTCGGAGAACGACAATAAAGTTTCATTTTTACAAATTTCAAACATTTTGAACAATTTCGGCACATATTTCTTCCCCAAAAAACATATTCTACAAGCAATTTTACCGTAGCCCACAAATATTACATCACCACTCCAACAGAGATCACAGATGATTTGACTTTCATCATGCCAAATCCCGAAAATAGATTGCCAAACCACGATTGAACGAAAGTTTTTCCGAGCCTCTCGGGCCAAAAAATCCCCTGCCGCTTCTCGGACGTTTTTGAGTAGCAAAAAAAGCGTGAAAGTAGAATACCTCAACGCATTTCTTTTACAACACCAACCTTGTCAACCGGGCTCGGCAGCTCGATGATATCGGGGTTCTCCTGCTTGATGAGGTTGAGAACGGCTCCGTGGTGGAGCCTGCGCAAAGGAGAGGTCTCGCGGGCGCGTTCCGCATGAGGAGCCACAGGGGGAGCTACAGGAGCTTGAGCCACAGGCGGAATGGCGACGGGCGCAACAAGGACGGGCGGGTTGTGCACCACGTACGGAAGAGGAGCCACTGCAGCCGTCTAAAGGTAAGAATTGAAAAAAAAAATCACATAGAGTACTTACAGGAACAGGCTGTTGCTGCGCAATATATTCGTTGACCTGATTCAGCGTCTGAAAATTTAAAAAGTTTAAGGGGCCTTCCATAAGAATAACTGAGTTCTATGTTACTGATGTGCTATGTAAAACATATTAAAAAGGCTTGTAACGAAGCTTACCTGCTGGAGTTCGGCCTCCCGGTCAGGTCCTCCAGCGTGGAACTGCTGAATCATGGGCGGATCCACATGATCTCTCATTGGCGCAAGGATCGGATAGCCCACGGCCGCAGGAGCCGGAGTGCGGCTACGATTTGGGCGTTTGGAGACGGGAACGTTGATGATGTGATGGGTAGGCGCAGCTCCACCTAAGGGGAAGACATTGGTAGTGGGAAGGCTAGGAGTAGAAGGAGGGGTGAGAATAGGAACGATGGACGGAACAGCGACATCGGGGGCATCCCTAAATAAACAAAAATATGCCTGTTTAGACTACAGCCCATGTAATACGTTCTGACGGACATACTCACTCGGCAACCATTCTGTAATTTCTCATCCTGTTCCTCTGCTGCCTCTCCACACTCTTCTTTGCAATCGCAGTGGCGCTGAGCGGTTTTTCCCATCTAAATCGCATTTTAACGTGAAATAAAAGCAACACCAAACCCCTTCCTCTGAGTAGGAGCTAAGGAGACCTTCTTCTTTGGCGAGCCTGAAGTAAGAAAAAAGTTGTTTTAATAGAATCCCCTTACTTTTAGCCTTGGACGCGGGAGTCTTCGCCTTGTCGGCCATCGGCTTCTCCGTAACAGAGTTCTTCGCTGGAGTAGGAGTACGACGCGTTCTCACAGCAGGAGGATCGTTAGGAGGAGGCGTATACGCTCCACTTAAACAAACAATAAAACACCAACAATTGCAATTAAACGTTAAAAGAGTTGTATCTTTAAAAAAAACTAGCCTCCTATTGTTGGCAGTATTGCGGGAAGAGGACGATCCAGTGGCATAAGACTTCGAATAGATATTGTTTGAGTTAGTCTGAACAATTAAAATAAATAACAATTAAAATTCGAAACGCACAGCATCCGAGTTGCGCACAGTTCTGCCGCGAAGTGAGTAAGTGTTCCTAGCAGTCGAACGAGGCGACATTACATGCTGAAAAAAGAAAATAAAAGTAAAGCAATGTTCAGCCAAAAAAAGGGAAATAATTTTTCTATAATAAACCTTTAAACAAAATGGCTTTTTAATCAGTAAAGCAAATAAATAATAACAAAATTTAGGTAAAAAATATAGAATGAACTTTTTATCCAACGAGCACTGCAGTTGACGATCCAACGAGCTAAACACTTTACGCCGTAAACGGCCGGCTAAGAAAAAAATCAATAATCGATCAACTGAGAACATTAGGTTTTGCTTGAAAACTGGCAGGATTTGGCTATCTTTACAAAATTATATGAAACGCAAGTTTAAACTACTTTCGAAAATAAAAAAAAGCGTTGTTTCCCTTGAATCCGATGTAGAAAAAAAGGGGATCACATGGAGTAGAGGATTGATAATTTTCAGAACATTTCGTGCTTTTCCAAATCCAAGGAAAAAGTCAATATGAATTTTAAAGGACAGTGTCATCTTCAATGATGAAATACATATGGACAGACACTTTTTCTATTTTCGGGAGCCTCTGCTTTTAATAGGGGAAAACGAAACGCTAGTCCACTGGAAACGGTAATAAATGACGTCCGATAAGAACTCAAAAAAGCCGTTTTCCACGCATATTCTAGTAAATTGTGAGAAAGAGTGCCCACCGATGAGTTCTGTGGATGGTCCTCCCATCGCCTGTCTCTGTACCTCCCGTTCTCCTCCCACGCAGGCCTTCTGTAGTTGTCATAGGCCCTGTCCTCCCCCGAAGGAGGCCTGTCGTAGTTCCTCGAAGGAGGCCTATCGTAGTTCCCATAGCCATCCCTGCGGTCATTTTGAGCTTCGTAATCCCAAGAGGCCGTTGGGCGTTCTTCCCTCGAAGGAGGCCTGTCGTAGGCCCTTCCTCGACGCTCCCCTATGTCCGTTCGGGCCCTCATCCTGCTCAGCTGCTGCTTGTGTCCCTCCGTCTCCACGTGCTAAAATACTCGAAATTCCTGCTACTCTTTCCCTTCGAAACCTTTGAATATTCCGCAATCGAGGCATTCGCGAACTCGCACACGGCACAATCGTGCCTCGTCTTGCCCATTTCCTCCATCTGGTGATGGTGGAACAACTCCATTTCGTGAGATTCCAGGTCCTGAGAGGATTACGGTAACTGGAGACAGGGTTACGGTAGACCTACCAATTTGGAACGGAAATGTTTTCCACAATCGTAACACGCAAACATTTTTACCCTATAGGTTTGTTAAGGAAACGGGATGAAATGGAAAAATAGCAGAGGATGAGTGAAACGTCTCGAAGGGAAAAGAGGAAGAGGATACGGTAAAAACCATGTTTATTCGGGAAAGCGAAAAAGCTCTAAAAGACAACCGTGATAAAACGAAACATCCATCTCTCCTCACAATTCAAGGCAAATCTTATGCACGCGTTAATCTAGAATATCACAGGATTATACAAGACGGATGGTCAACAGACGAACAATGGGACAAGCGGCGGAGGGGAAAAAATCAGTCAGACCACTCGTTCTTCTCGTCGGATTCTTCTGAAAGAGAGGGGTTAGAAGGAACTATCTCTCTCTCTCTCTCTCTCTCTCTCTCTCTCTCTCTCTCTCTCTTTCTAACCCACCTTCGTCATCAGATGAGTCGATGCACATGTTCATCCTCCGTTCCTCCAGAGCCTTGGCCAAAGCCCCGGCGATTCCTCCCATTTCGGCCAGCGCTGGTCCGGACTTCCTCTTCTCCTGCTCCGCTGCCTGATCCACGTGCTTCAGATTCGCTCCCAGCCGGATCTGAGCCATCACATCGTCCCTCGAATCACTACCGCCCGTCGACTTGGACTCTTCAGCCTTTGCCACCGAACGCAGCTGCTTTCCGGCCTGGATTTGCTGAAATTAAAGGAATACGAATGGAAGTGAGAGTGAGAACAAACCGCCAAGAGGTCTCCACGACCAGACTGAGGAGCAGGCATGGCAGAGCGGGTGGACGACGGAGGGGCGGGAGCCGAAGAATTGGAGAATGCGGGCGGCGGAGGAGGAGGAGCTGGGGCTGAAATAGACGAATTCCGCAAGGGGATTTGTCGCATTTTTTAGAGGGAGTCTCGCAAAAAATTATACCTCGGCAAGAGACCGCGGGAGTATAATTTGCGGCAGCCCCTAAAGTAGCGATGTCACACCTAGTCAACGTACCGCGAGAAAATATTTTGCGGCAGTCCCCTCTATTAGAAAAACGTTTCAAAATTTGCGGCGGCTCAAAATTTGGGTAAAATATATATTGGGACACCCAACCGCCGCGACAAGCGGAGGTTGGCCGAATATGAGCGAAGCCTTCAACAAGTTTGCGACCAACCCCCTCCCTTAACGAAAACTCAAAGTGCGGCACCCCAACCACTGCATTCTGCGGATCTTGGCCAAGTATGTATGGAAGGAATACAAAAAGAGCCAAAAATACATGTAATCAAGCCATTTGCGCAGTTCAAAAACAATCAATTGTCAAATAAAAAGAATCGATTGAAGTGGACCCCACCTGAAGAAGAAATTGGGGGAGGCGGCGGAGGAGGAGGCGGAATGGAGCCTCCCATCGGAGCAACGGACCCCATCGGAGGAGGCGGCGGAGGCATCCCCGCGGGCCTGACATTGTCAGGAATGGATGGAACCTAAAGTTACCCAAGTTACAACAAAAATTCACAACTGATACCTGAGGCAGCGGCCTGGAGTTGAACTTTCCGGTGCTGGGTGGTGGCGGAGGAGGCCGAGAGGGCGGCGCAGACGACTGGTAGGAAGCACCACGAGATGGAGGAGCCGGAGGAGGAGTGTTCCATTGAGAGATGGGCTGAGAGAGAGGCACCGGGGGAGGAGGCGCCTGTTGACGGGAGAACTGGGCCGGGCCGGGGCTAGCGACGCTGGAAAACGAGAGATCGAAACTGGGAGGCAGTGGAATAGAGTCTTAATGGAGTCGGCCCCTTCGTCCTCAGAGGGACGGAGGGGAGGTGTATAATGAGCGAGAATAGGGTTATTTTCCACAAATAAGTTCGTCGCTTAAAAAACGAATAAATAGCATTTGTGGATCCACAAGAGCCCATCACTGGTAACCTCACTTTGGGGTTATAAATGAGATAGCTCCAAATGTATGTCCTCCGCACCGAATTTGCCGAAACTATAGCTGTCGCCAAATTGGAATCGTGCCAATAAAATTAGAATGTTCCAGTGATGCTCTGTTGATATGGGAAATTCGTAGTCTAATCATTGTCGACAGAGCATGCTTTGCATGTTTACGCAATTAGCATAAGATTTCGGTTTGGCGACAGCTATATTCCCATCATACATGAACATACTACCTGTGGGGTTCGTTTTGCGCAACCCCCCCCCCCCCACAATACAACTAAGACGTATGGCGCGAGTCCCCCAAATAGGAAATTAGGCTCAGCGCGACCCCCTCTACCGAATCTGCGGGCGCTTGTTCATCAATGATTCTCATACTTTAGAAAACTAACCAAATCAACTAGAGGTGCATGTATGCAAGCGAAAAATCGACATGACAAATGGAATGTTAAAAAATGTAAATGATTTTTGCGGTTGCGAGAAAAGCGATATAAGGCGGTGTATTGCGAAAAAAAACCCAATGAAAACGCTGCAATTTTAAATGTAAAAATCTTGTTAATTTTGTTTTTACTTCGCCTTTTGATTACGACATTATCTAGGCATATACAAAATTATCCGTCAGTTCTGAAAGTGAAAAGGCTTGTCCCGCCCAGTCACGTCTTACCTGCCTAACGCCCCTTCACGCGTTCCCTCTTTTTCCCTGTTCGCAAGACGTCGTATGGCAAACGTGGCGCAACGGAGTCTATCCGGAAAGCACACAACACTTGTCGGCGTCGAGGCGCACAGCTAATGGACAATCGAATTTGAAGAGATTGCGCAGCCACGCACGAAAACCATCACTTTTTGAGTATTCAGAAATTATTTGGAAAGAAAAAGAAACTCACGAAGTGTCTTCGTATCGTTCGATGAAATCGTAGACGAATTTGATGGTCTTTTTGCTGAGGTTGTTCGGATCCTGGCCAGCTGCCCGTATTATCTCTCTGAAGAGGAAGTTAAGGAGACTGAGGAAATCTCACTTGATACTCTCGTCCATCGGATCGGAATCCACATTGTTAGAAAAGCCGCTGTCTTGGTCCCAACCCACGTGTGCTTTGTGTCTGAAACAAACATTTATGAAAAGGTTGAGGGCAGCTCTTAAAACATTGAAGTAAATTAGGTTTTTTTTGTAACGTTCAATCATAAAAACGAGATGTAATGACCAAGCATGGCAACGGGCCGGCCCGTGCCGGCCCGCTCCAAAATTTTTCACGGCCCGGCCCAACCGAAAATTTATGCCTTTTTTCAATGTAAAAATCAAACAAAACGAAAAAAAAAATTTTTTCGGGCCGGCCCTTTTTTTTTTTTAAATTTTCTCGGCCCGGCCCCAAATTTTGCCATGCTTGGTAATGACTAAAAATGTTTTCAAACAAACTAACTGGAAATTGGTTGGGTTGCTGATGTCTTCCTTGCGAATCCGCGGTTTCTTGTCCTTTTTCTTCTTCCGATTGAAAAATGAACCCCCCGATGTGACGGGTGTCTTCTCCACGTGGGGGGCTATCGTACCAACAGGAGTGACCCCATTCGAGTAGGAACTGGGAGGCGGCGGAACATTCGAAAATACGGTACTCGCGGAGACGGGAGCACGCGTCTCCCGAGCAGCCACTGAAAACAAGCAATTACGATGGTAACTTGAATTTCTATATTGTAAATTTATTGCCCCCTTTGGTTTGAACCCAATCGAAGTTTGAAGAAACCCGTCGCTGGTCTTTTCGCAGGACTGGTCCTCGCGCGGCAGCTTCCACGCCGCAACGCACTGGATTTCTTTGTTTGAGAATGTGGCGCCCTGATTACAAACAAACATGTCGCACCGAAGAGCCTAAAAGGCGGCGGCTCAAGAACACGCAAAGGTCAAAGAAAAGAGCTGTTTTTGTGATAGTTCAAAAGCGTGCGAATAAGGGATTAAATGGTAGCCTGAGCAGCATGCTTTTTTCAAAGGTACTCTTCATTTGTTTTTAAGGATGAGATGCTCTTGGATACACTGTGAACACAGAAGTACTGGTGTGGAAAACACTTGACGTAGTCGACAAAGAGGAAACTAGTAAGAGTTTTTGCGTAGGAAAACTTGAATACAGCCTTTTTGGTTTTATAATTCACAGAATTTTGACCGGTGTGGTTCGGAAAAGCGTTTATGGAGTCTATAAAATATATTGCGGAGGATGCTAGTCTAAATAAATAAGGTGTTATTACCTATAGTTTGAGCCAAAACTATTTCGGATAAACGTGCCAATGTTTTGTTGTTGTTCCTACAGTAAAGCGTTCAACATAGGATACTCAGGTCATATACGCAGCCAAATTGGCCGAAGTCGTTTTTAGGAGGAATCTAATAAAACGAACTTATGTCTGGTAGCTGAGCTAATTTCGACCATCTCGATACCAACCTGAGTTAAAAATGCGTTCTTTCAAGAACCTCCTCGCTTGTTTCAGACTGCTTCCCTTTCCATCCGTAAAAGGAACCGACGAACTCCTACTCTTCACCGAGTACCTGCTCAAATCAGCGTCACTGGCCGATGTTTGCAGTCTTCTTTGATAGTCGTTCTTCGTTTGTGACTCAGCCCCTCGGCGTCTCGAATCAATCGTTCCGTATGACTGTTTCGGTTTACGATATGTGGAATAGCCGTTGGAATACAATTCCTGGTCAAGGAATCGGACCCTGTTTACGGGAGGAGAGTAGTCGGGAGAGGGAACCACGGGCTCTCTCCGCGGCTCTTCGGAGTACCTAGTCATTATAGAAGAGGAATGGTAGATTGGGTAGTTCTCTCTATAGATTGAGGCGCTTTCTCGATATATTGAAGAATTATCTCGGTATATTGAAGAGGAATCCCGGGAATCAACAGGAATAGGATACTCCTCTTCATAATTCGAACTGGAGGAAGTACCGGGAGAGCAGTAGTTTGTGTGATGGTAATAGTATTGTGGAATAGGAGAGTCCGGATTCACATTGTCGTATTCCTCTCGCTCCAAATCTACCGTATACCTTCCGGAGGAGTAGGATGGATAAGAGGAATAAACAGGTTCTGGGAACGAAGGACAGCCGTTTTGGGACCTTCGGGTGCCACGAGGGTAAAGGTCCTGGTGGTATCGGATGCGGCCGTGGGGGTCTTCGCTTACGGTCAACCACATGGGGTCCAATTTGGAGGATGTAAAGCTGATCAGCACGAGAGGAGGACTGTGTTGTTGACATAGGCGACCACGCCCCGCCCACTTAAAGCACATTCACCCTAGGCTCATAGGCAGAATCAGCGAAGAAGTCGGCTGAAGAGGCTACCACAAACCAATGCAACCAGATGATTACACCATTTGGGGATAGAACCCTCAAAAGTATGCGTTACGTAACGGCGGGCCCCCCCCCCACATACAACAGACACACTCATCTCGAGGGGATTGCTCGTGAGTGCTTCCGCGAAGAAAAACTGGAGAACTACGCACTATCTGCCGGATCTTGTTGGGAAGTGGAAAACAAAGAGATGAACCACTATTTCGAGAGCCGCCGGGTCAAATAGAAGAACGAACTATGGCGTAGAACATTACTACTTTAAGAGGCAGAACTGGAAACAATATTACATGTCATCTTCTCCCATACTAGCAGCGGCTGTAAACAAAACGCAACACCAAAAGTATTCTGGGAATTTAATAAAAATTGATTCTTTAAGATATTTTTCTACCAACATGCCCAAAAAGAGATTAAAAAGGTGAATAAAGAACCGAGTAAATTAGCAGGCAACTTCCGGTGACGACAGTGGCGTTCGGTGCGAAAATGCAGTGGATTCTAGACGAAAACGCCGTATACAAAATCGTATGCGCACAGCAGGGTTAATTCGTAAAGTTCGGTTGATAAAACAACAGTAAACTAACTTTTATCAGGCCGTCGTTCCTGCCGCAACTACATTTCGGCACTAATCCGGACGAATGACCCAGATTAGCCTAAAATGATCGGCTGCCCTCGCACCGGCGCTGACGTAAAGCATTGGAGAGCACAAAAATGAAACGCTATTCACTTAATTTCACCAGTTTCGTGTGCAAAACCACCACTGTCATCGAAAAATTCCCATGGCATCAGTATTTGGTCAGGGGATAAAGTGTTACTCTTCTTTACATAAGTGGAGAGCCTGTTGACTTTCTGCTTTCGTGAAACTTGAGGCGAAACTTTAAAATCAGCATTTCCGTAATACTCAATTTCCAGACTGATCTGCATAAGTAATGCTGTAGATACCGGATCCCATGACTGCGCCTATTCCTAAACAAATCCTCCGGCTGAGCCTGATAATCTCCGCTGCGTGAAGCTTTACATCCGGGCTGAGTCAAACCCACAACTCACTGGTTTTCCTCTCCTGCTCGTATCTCTTGTCCAGGTGGCCTTTGAAGTTGCGAGCCTCATCCTGACTGGAGAAGTTCAGGCCGTATACCTGAAAATGTTCAATTACTAGATTAATCTTAAACACGGTGGGGTTCTTAAACACGGTGGGGTTGCCGAACGGGGCCGTCCAGGGCCGGGCTGACTAAAATTATTCAAATATTTTTTTTTCGGACAAGGAGAGTTAAGAAGCTTGATACGTAAATCCCCCAAATGGTGCCTCTGAGGCAGCAGGTAAGCCCCCTTCAATTTTTTTTGTTACAATTTTCCAAACGCCTAATTGCGAAGATATCGCAAGCACCTCACATCCACCTATGTTTTTTTTAAAATCACCCCCTGATACGCACGATGCATTTGTTTTTGTAAGAAACAGGAAAATTTAAATGAGAAATACTACTCAAGTTGAGGACCCCAACAATTGCTCACACTTAATAAACAATCAACAAGGCGTTAACCTTCGCTTACATACGTTTGGCATCATTTTCCAAACTTCTGGGATATAAAGTGTTTAAGAATATTAACAAGTAAAAAAAGACAAACCTGTCCGTCCTCTCCTTCAAAAGTTAAAAGTTGATTGCACTTGGGAGACATGAAGGACTGGAAGTTTTTGTACCTAAATTGGAATTCAGTTCCTTTCCTTAAAATTACAGCAACAAAAAAGAAGACGTACAATCTAAATTGCCAGATAGGATCCTGTCCGCCGATTAAGTCGTAGAGACGGAGGAAGTAGGCGCGTGTCTGATAATCCTGAAAATAACTTGTGAGGCAAAGAAGAAGAATGGGAAACCTTTACGAGGGAGACAACTCCCCGGGCAGTTTTCGTCCATTGGCGGTTTTCAGCCGAGAGCAGTTCTACGACGGCCGCGTAGAGGGAGACATTTTCGGGGCCAAGAAGGGAGAAGAGAAAGTAGTTCTCCTGGTTATCCAACAGTTGGGAACCAGTGTTCGGAGGACGCTTCCGTCTCCGTTCTGCAAAGTAACAGATAGAAATCACAAAAGTAATCATACTGAAATATATCTAACAAAATGGACGAATATATTCAATTTCCCCCAGGTTTACGAGATTAAACACCAAGCGCAGCAAAATTAGGGCAGGCCCGGGAAAGATAGGGGGTTTTGTTAACAAATTTCGGGCCGAGAAAATCTGAAAGTCGGAGAAGCCCCCTGCCATGGTAGGTAGATACTAAAACACACTTTGATACATCTCAGTATGGGTAGGCCCATATCAAGATCCACATTGGGTATGCATCTTACGGCAAAAACTGGGTCGACTAAACAAAAAGAAAAATCAGCCGATCTAAAAATCATTTTATATTTCAGTTTATTTATAGATCATTCCACGGTATGATCTAATTCGAACTTTCCAGTGAAATATCAACGGTCCCACCACGAAAAGCAGCTTTTTGTGTGAAGACTCGTGTATAATACTTTTGTGTGATTGTGTAAAATCCACACACTTAGAAAAATGAAGGGTGTCTACCACAAGCTTTTATCAGGGATGGCCCATACACCGCCACATAAAATGTTAAGCTCTAAACAACATCGTCTGCCGAAGTACGTAAAAAAGATTTTAAAAGCCGTAAAATAAAAGCCATAAATACCTGTGGTGTCCATTCTGTCGTGCAGCATGCTGATGCTGGGCGTCATGGGGTACGCGGTGGACGCCATACCCTACAGACGAGATTCCCTCAGAACCGAAAGGTTCCGAAACGGATTCTGGAAGAAACGGGGTGAAATGAGAAGAAAAGGCGTACAAGGGCAAGAAACGACGAAAACGGGCTATCAGCTGGGGATCAATTGACTTGGGCAAACTGACCGCGTGACTCATTCGCCAAAACAAACTGAGTCAGGGCACGAAATAAATGGGAACATTCATACAATTTATGAAGAAAAAAGTGACAGAAACCGTTGTAAAGTATCGTTTGGCCGCAAGGATGAAAGTGAAGGGAACGCCGGAATCCATTAACAATAAGGGCGTAAAACGAGAAGTATCGATTTCAGAGAGCCCCTCTTTTTTGGAGAAAAAGGAAGAGAGAAAACAGAATAATCAGGGCGGCAATATGCTAAGACGAAAGTAAGAAGACTGGTTCTGACCGGGAAACGAGACGAATGGCAGGCGGAAGGAGACGGGGTGGGTGAATCATACGGGCTGGCCCGACCAATGAGATCACTTTCAAACGAAGCAAGTGCAATCGACATTCTGTTGCAATGAATGTGTAAAACACCAAAATCACATGAAAACAAAGGATGTTCGGGAGCTTAACATTTTGACTGCACCCCTTTTCAAAAGTAAACTTAAAAACGAAGATTCTAGCCCGTTAAAAAAAGATTCTAACGCCTTCGGAAATAGATCGTTTTGGGGAAAACGCACAACAGGGGCTCCAGCTGTACAAACTCAGTGGTACAAAGGCAGTAAAACCGGCTGAACCGAGAGGGCAAACATACTACTTTGTGCGAAGGAGCATGCAGCGAATGATTCAACTGAGCAGGCGAGAAATGGGGTATATTCAATTGTCGACTTTTGAATGAATCAGACATGCCGAGACTGTTATCAGAGATTAGCGCTAGAACCAACAAACACTATTATCTAGTTCCCACGGTTATGACCGGTACTTTAAAAACTTTGTTAACAAAAATTAATTTCCGACCGTTACATCAAATACGCCGTTAACAGAAGAAGTTTAAGTACCTTAAAATTGGCAAGGACTGTGGACGAAAGTAGAAGTAACCTATTACCACAAAAAAGGCAACAAACTTTAAACGTAGTTATCAAAAATCATTCCCGCTCCTATTTGGATGGATAAGATTGAGGTTTCAAGGTCTGAAAAGTGGTTTAAAGAGTAAAAAAAACACTTACACAGTTAAAAGTCTTACAAGTTTGTACAGTTGGGTTACGTCACTTACAAACTGAGTTCAAAGTAAGGCTAGGCCATTTCAAGACTGCCATCGAGAAATACAATCGACGAATGAAAGTTCATCCTGTTTGAACGATGGCGGAATGTTCCAATTTAAGGAGCCGAGAAAGGTTCTTGTCTAGTCAACTACAGTCCTGCGAACAGAATAAGTAGAGTATAAACTCAATTAAGAATTGGTGAATTAGTGAAATTACCAAAAACCATAAATAAAGGAAAAGTAAAATGACCACATTTAGGAAAAACAGCTGCGATCCGTTCGTCTCATTCATTACAACGGATTTATCAAGTAACGAAGAGACTGCATGCTGTTTACGGCGTAAACTCCACACATTCTCGTTGGAGGAAATGATGTCACTGTCCTCAGCTGATTTAGCCGTCGTCGCGATTCCTTCTCATTTTCTTGTTTACTTCCGTTTTTTTCTATTTTCTTGTATTTTAGTTTGTTGATTGAAATCTTTCATTTTCAGGAGCGCGATGTCAAAAAAGTTCGATAAATTACTAGGTTTGTCGTGTTTATCACTTCGTAATACGATTTGTGGTTTTTAGAGGCGGCCACAGACTCCACTCTCCTGGAGCCGAATTGGGACGCTATCATAGTTTGCTTCGACACAGTTAGGGCTGGAGAGATTCCGTATGTTTCACTGCTTAATCGTTTAAAAACTTTTTTATCCTGTTTTTGCCAGACGTCTGGCAGAGGAATTAGTTGAAACGTGTCATTTTCAGTGCCAAAGTGGCTCTTGGAAGCATTCAGAAACGCCTGAGGCACGAGAATCCGCACGTTGTTCATCATGCCCTTCTTGTCCTCGACGCCTGTGTCAAAAATTGTGGACCGAAGGTTGGCTTTCCTTGGATTTTTCTTTGTAAAAGTTGATTTTTAGTTTCATTCCGAGGTTGCCACTCGCGATTTCATGGAGGACTTCAAAGACCTTGCCATTGAGAACAAGTATGAGAAGGTGGGTTGTTGCTAACTCTTGGTTGTGTTTTTGAGTATGGTGCATTGTATATCGCTTCTTTGTCAGGTGAAGGCTAAGACCCTGGAGATGCTGCAGTGCTGGGCCATGGCCTTTGCAAATAAGACCGAGTACAAGATTGTCGTCGACACGCATAATCTGCTCAAGTTGGCTGGAGTGGAGTTCCCTTCGGTGAAGGAGGCTGACGCCATGTTCAATGCTCAAGTGGCGCCCGATTGGGCCGACGGACCCGAGTGCTACCGGTACGTCTTTCCATCTTTCTCTTATCATTTCTCTGGCTCAACTCTTTTCTTAAGAACCTCTTTCCAGTTGCCGCACCGAGTTCGGTCTGCTGACTCGTAAGCACCACTGCCGTGCCTGTGGTCAGATTTTCTGCGACCGCTGCAGCAGCCACGAAATGCCCCTCCCTCAGTTTGGAATCGAGAAAGAGGTTTGTGATTTTTGGAAACTGTGGGCGCTGTGGAAAATGACCGACTGCTTAACACAGAGAATCGCTTGAAATTTACATGGCGATTTGCAAGGGAAAGCACGCAGCGTTGTGATTAATCTTGTATTTTTTAAGGTCCGTGTGTGTGATGCCTGCTTCGAGAAGGGTCTCGCTCGCATGAGTGCCAATGTATCGTCTCAACCCACTTCTAAGGTTTGTTTTTATTTCTTTTAAATAAGTTTTTTAAGGCTAAAGTATTATTTGTAATAATATAGTTGCAGGCACTGGAGGAAGTGAGTGCAGCTGATAAGGAGAGGCTTCTGCGCGAGAAGGAGGAAGAAGACCTGGCCAAGGCGCTTCAGCTTAGCAAGATCGAAGCCGAGGCAAAGGTTTCACTTTTAAATTAAAGGAACAGTCGATTGATTTTAGGAGAAACAGACGAAGAACCTGTATTCGCTCTACAATGGAGAGGCGAACAACACCTATTATACACCGGTTTGTCATTTTCTTTTCCCCGTTCTCTAAAGTCCGTTTAGGACCAGGCTTCGCTCTCTTCGCACCAGCCTTCTGAGGTCGGATACAAGGGAGCCGCTTCGACCATTCCCGAGTCTCCCTCTGAGCAGAGCATCGCCGGAGACGACCCTCTGGCTCGCTATCTGAACCGAGACTACTGGCAGCAAAGGAAGGGAGGCGTACAGGCTAAGGTTTTTTTCGTTTTATTTTTATTTTTCTAGTTATCTTGTTAAAGGTGGAAGAATGGGCTGCGAACACGACGGCCTCTGCCCCGGTGCCCAGTGACACCGTGTCTGTGATGACTCTCAATGCGGCCAACGACGAGCCTTCTTTCGCAACGCCCACCGACAACGGGCTGGAGGCCAGTGCAGCCGCCATGGACGCCCAGGCTGAGGAGACTATCAAGTGGGGACAACAGCTCAAGGAACAGGTAGGGTTTTGAGTCAATTATCTGATCAGTTGGCTGTAACGATGGGTTTTCAATTATTATAGCAGACAGCTCGCTGTCAACTGGTATTCAGTGTTCAAGAAGAAGAAGGACATTGGACAAGCAATCGGGTATAGTCCATGAGGTCAAATGCCACCGTGACCCTCACCACCCTAAACTGCCAGAGCCTACGCACAGACCGACGCCTACAAACCCTAGAAGATGCCTTTGAAAATATCAACTTTGACATATGTGCCTTGACAGAAGTGAAACGAGATGCAAACGGAATTTTCACTCTCAACAAGTCAAAATCGGAACTATATTACAGTGGAAGCGGAAAGAACAATGGAGTGGGATTTGTTGTCAAACAACATCTGAAATCGTACGTGCGGAAGTTTGAACCTTATAGCGACCGACTTTGTTACCTGGAGATGGAAATGGAGAAAGAAATTTTACGAATATTATGTGTTTACCTACCCACTACCTCCTACGACGATGCACAGTACACAGATCAACTCAGGCACATTGAACATATTATGCACCAAAGACAACCTGGAAAGCCCATACGAACAGTGATTACTGGAGATTTTAACGCACAACCCGGCAAAAGAATGAATATGAACGAAACATCTGTTGGAAAGTATGGATATGGAGATCGCAATGAAAGAGGAGAAATTTTGATAGACTGGTGTGAAAGAAACAACATGAAAGTAGCCAGTTCATTCTTCAAAAGACGTGAAGGAAGAAAATGGACTTGGAGGTCTCCGAATGGAACAGTATATCGAGAATACGATCTCATATTGGTGAAGAAAGCGTGCCATTGCAAATCGGTTGATGTTGTTAACAATTTCGACTTTGGAAGTGATCACAGGCTTGTCAGATGTATCTTGGATATGAAATGGAAAGGCCGTCGCTGGGGAAAGAAGTCATGCACAAGAGAAGTGAACTGGAATATTTACAAAGCGGAATTGAACCTGAGGACCCAACCGCATAATGTCATTAACTCAGAAATGTACGAGGAAACAGCAAAAATATTGAAGGAGTGCATGCAAGCAGCAACAAATTGGCTACCAAAGGAACCTCGTCTCGGTGACACAACAAAGCAATTGTTCCAATCTAGAAGGTTACTTTTGAATAGACAAGACCCCCTAGGGAAACTCCAACTGGTACAAACTAACAAACTCCTCAGAGCCCAAATATCCGAAGATCTAGACAAACACCACATTGGTTTATACAGAAAAAACATTTTGACTAACAAACGACGAAAGATGGAGGAAACAACTCGAACTAGTCTTACAACAGTATTGAAGAACGATGGCACATTTACAAAGAACAGCCAGGAGTTAATGACTGAGATACAGAAATTTTACAATGATCTTTTCAAATCAAACGCAAATAGAATGTACCAAGGACAACAAGCCGAAGTGCCAGAAATCTCAACTGATGAATTTGAATGGAACTTAATGAACTTGAAAAGAAATGTTGCTCCAGGACCAGATAGAGTGTGTACAGAAATGATAGTTAAGGCAAACCAAGAAACGAAAGAAACTATACGCTCTATGCTGAACGAATGCCTTCGTAGTGGAACACTTCCCAAGGCAATGTGCAATTCTGTCATCTCTCTTATATTCAAAAACGGAAATCCGAACCAACTAGCAAATTTTCGCCCAATTGCCGTATCTTCTACCTTTCTTAAATTTCTAGTCCGTATTATTCATCGAAGAATTGAAAGAACGTTGGAGGAAAACCAAGCAAACGTACAAGCCGGGTTCCGTAGAAATTACTCCACAAGCGATCACATCCTAACACTAAAACAACTAATCGACAAATCCTACTCCCATAATTTGCAAACCTATATCGTATTTGTGGATTTCGCAAAGGCCTATGATAGTATCGAACATGAAGGTGTTTGGTCTAGTCTAGAAAGTCAAGGAGTAAACCACCAATATGTCAAAATCCTTAAGTACATATATCAAAACGGACAAACGAAAGTCAAAGTTGGCGAGAACGAAGTCGAAATAGATGTTAAGAAAGGTGTCCGCCAAGGTTGCCCCCTATCTCCTGTGATCTTTAATGCTGTTCTGGAAATGGTAATGAGAAAGTTGGAATGGGAGAACAAAGGAATCTGTATTAATGGAATGAATCTCACACATTTATGCTACGCCGACGATATCGCACTTATTGCAAAGTCTCCCAAGATGGCCCAACAAATGATTGACAACCTTGTCCAAAAAGCACGAAATGTCGGCCTGCGAATCAATCAAAAGAAGACCGTAGCAATGACCAACTTCGGTAAAACTCCTCTCAGCATTAATGGGACCAATATTCAATACGTCGATCAATTTGTCTACCTTGGGAGAAACCTAAGTTTCCAATTTGATGATAGCAAAGAAATCACACGACGAATTCAGTCAGGATGGGCCGCCTTCCATCGTCACAAAATGTTCCTTGTACAAAGATCCATCGACATGAGAAGGAGACGAAAAGTATTCAACCAGGCGGTACTCCCAGCTATGTTGTACGCTTGTGAGACTTGGGCATTGACAAAGAAAGACAAAAAGAAATTGCGATCTGTGCAACGAAGAATGGAAAGAGCGATGACCCACAATCAACTTCAAGACCGAATACCACATGTACAGATCCGGAGACAAACGGGAGTCAAGGATGTGCTAAAAGAAGCTTCAAAAAGAAAACTGAACTGGGCAAAGAAATTGGCTTGTTGCGTTGACGGAAGGTGGACAAAGGAAGCAATAGAATGGTACCCAAGAGAGAAGAAAAGGAGAGCCGGGAAGCAGTATGTTCAATGGGAAGATGATTTGAAAGAGGCGGCAGAAAGAGTTGGACGACAAGGTGTGTGCTGGGCAAGGGTGGCTAGGACGGAGGAGGAAACATGGCGACAAATGACCTCCCTGCGCTACGACCTGTGATTCTCATCAGTAGCGATACAGGAATAAATATTGTATTGTATATTCAGTGTTCAAGCAAGTACTGCTTATTTATAGCGAAGAGTTTTTGATATTTTTGAATATTACAGTCGAAAGGGCTAAATTTGAACTGCAGCAGTGTTCAGATATTCAAGGGAATGTGTTTACCATCACATAATATCACTATTATCTAATAGTAGTTTCAACTCTCTTTTGCAGGTGGGTGTCATGGAGAACCGCATCCGTTCGAACGTGGCTCGTGGCCGCGCCGTGGTCAACGACACGGCCATCCAGGGCCTGTTCGTCCGTCTGACCGACTACCACGCCCAGGTCCTCAACCGCATGGCCAAACTCGACGAGGAACGCTGTAAGCCCCCCCCTTTATGTCATAGATTGATTATCATTTTAGCTTACTTCGAGGGACTACAGGACCACCTGGCTCACATTGTGGACGCCCGCTCGGCTGTGAATCAGCTGCGAGAGGAGAACGAGTACAGGAGGAAGGAACAGCTGGCGGCCGAGCAGAGGATGCGACAGGCGCAGATGAAACAGACCCTGGACATGATGCGAATGAAGAAACACGTAAGAATAGGGATGTTTGGATTTAAGGAATTTTTCAGGTGATGTTGATGGAGCAGAGGGACGTTGCTCTGCAGCGTTTCCAGCAGCAAGAACAGGAGATGCAGGCCCGTCGCCAGGCGGTATGAATTAATAGTGTTGATTTGATTTTTCCCTTTTTTTTCAGCAGCCGATGTACGGAGGCTACGCTCCGCAGCAGCAGCAGATGCCGCCTGGGTCTTATGGCGTTCAGGCTCCCGTCTACAACATGCCCTACTACAACCAACATCCGCAGTACGCCCAACAGCCTGTTCCGCAGCAGCAGCCTTCGAACTACGCTCCTGGTTAGTCATTTCATGGATTTTCTTTTATGCCCAAGATGTGTCACATGTTTTACTCTTGATGACAACCACCTGGCTTTGGTTTAAACATCCTATTTTAACAAAAAGTCAGCATATTTTTTAACGATCGAATCCTGGATTTGTCATCAACCTGTGGAGTTGAAACTAAGTGGTTGAATAACCTACAGGATGTAGTCGATAACAATGTAATACCGACCGAGAATATGGAAGAATCGTTCAGTACGCATATTTAACATAACTCTTTCTTAGACTAATCGCAATTTTCCCACATACGCCCCCATATTACTTTGTCTGTTTCAGTGCCCGGTGCTTCGATGATGCCTGTCCACGGCGGCTACCCTCAGCACGGCCAGATGCCGTCGGCCGCCCCTCCCACCACCACTGCCGCCCAGCCTTCCGCTTACCCCGTGTACGCCGTGCCCCAGGAACACCATCCGGTCACCAGTCAGCCGTCCATGGAGAACGTGCGTTTATTGTTTTTTTTTTTCTAGGATAAGCCAATCATTTCAGGCTCAGTATGGGTACCCGCCGCAGGCTCCCAACGTCTACGGCTACAACCCTGGTCAGTTTGTACTCATAGGTCGATATTTGACTGATTTTCGAGTGTTTTAACTCTTTTTGACGTGTCAGTTTCAGCCGCTGCAGCCCCCGTGGCTCCTGCCCCTGCCGCTCCGGCTCCCATGGCCCCCGTGTCCGAGGCTCCTCTGATCAGCTTCGACTAGTCTTTTCCATCTTTCGACTAACCCTCCTCCTCGTACATGGTTGTCTAATCCTCTTTCGCAAGTGCTCATACTGGTCGGTGACTGTATCTACTTGTACCTAAGCATATTTGTAAGTAAATGCCGTGCTATAGAGAGATGTCTGCTCCGGTTCCATGAATCTATCTGTACCTGCCTTGTGTTGCATTCGGTGTGTTTGTGTCGACCCTTCCTTATCTCCACCCACGAACTCTGTTCTTTCCATTTCACTCTCTTAAAGAGATGGGAGCCGGCTCCTCGGCCTCTAAGCCGCCCATAAGCAAGGAGTCACAGGTCATTCTCAACGAGGTCAGTCTCTTCTGACATTCATATTTTCAACGGTTGGCGAGAGTTAGACAGTGAGGAAAAATTCACGGGAATAATTAGGAACAGGCCATATTTTGGTCCACCAGTCAACCCACGAACGCCAAATCTGGCGATCGAATTTTTGCGAACCTCAAATTTCCGCCATGTTAACTGGGCACGGACAGTATTTAGGTTGCTTGGAAGGTAGCACTGCTCTACTTTATGTACTAAGCGAGGCATTATAAATGACTGTGAGCAGAATCCATCGGAATTGTCCGTCATAAAATTTCTTGAACAAGTTGTCATGAAAGGGTGTAAAACGTTTTGTAGCTCTGCATTAGTAAATTGATTGCTGATGGGAGAATTTGTGTTGTTTGTCAAAGAATTACACTGTAGGTTTGAAATATAGCCATTTATCGTAGATTTCCTAACGACTTCACCTTTCAACGGAACCACACATGACAATAGCGTATTATTTGCGTTTGAATATGCATAGAACTCTTTAGTTGAGGCTCTTTCCCGGCAGGGCCGGGCTCGTCTCCAAACAACCTCGGCCCGAGTTCGGCCCGCGGGCCCGTTTTCAAAAATTTTTGACACGTTAAGAAAATTTTTTGGGAAATTTTCGGTCATCATGCGGTAAAATACCTTTCAAATATATAAAATAGTAAGAATGTGATGAAACGGTTATAAATATATTTTGAGATAATACCATTTCAAGAAGTTTCAATCCACAATATTTTGTCGATCCAAGCTTGGTCGGGCCGGGCCGAGCCCGATGTTCGGCCGGCCCTGTTTCCCGGTAATGCTTATCTTCCGAGGTGTCCGTTTCTTTAAAAAAACATATCTAGCAACACCTCGACTTTTCGGAGTGCTATCGTTAACATTGTTCTCAGTAATCACCTTTTGAATACATGTGATTTTCGTGGGTTTGCAATGACAGTTGAAACTATTTTACCCGAACTGCATCCATTTCAGGTGAAAGAGAGCCCAGTGGTGATGTACACAAAGTACCACTGCCCTTACTGTGTGCGGGCGAAGAACGAGTTGACGGAGGACGGCATCGATTTCGTGGAGAAAGTGCGTTCCTCTTCGCCTTTTTTTGTATATCCCCTTTTCAGAATATCAGTGAGGTGGCGAAGACGGCGGCCGACGGGGGAAAGGCGTACGTGACGGGTCTCATCCAACTGACCCACCAGAAGACCGTTCCTCAGATATTCATATGCGGGAAGTGGGTTTATTATATGGATTCAAGGCAAAGAGAGGTGTTTAGATTCATTGGCGGATACAGCGAGATGCACGCGAATCGGCAGAACCTGCACAAGATGGTGGAGAAGTGTTCGATTGAGGAGAAGAGCAGCCAGAAAACCGTGCGACCATCGGCGAAAATGTAGAACAGTAGTTATGGAAATACTCTAAAAGAGATAAAGATTTTTATTTACCCACCTCTTTTGGCGTTTATTTATCCGGAACTAGAAATGTGCTGCTGTACACGGATTTGGTGGGCAACAGGGAGAAGTTTTCACTGCGCTTCCCACAAAAGACCTATCTCCCAATCTCTCCTTGTTCCATTCTAAATAACTCCTTTTCTCAGTCTCTATTGCGCAGTTCACTCATGCTCTCTCTCTATGTCATGTGAACTTCTAGTTTCATTTACTGTTTTCCACATCTGTTTGTTTCTTCATAGCTCTAAGCTCTAACCCTTTCTCTTTTATCGTTTTCATTCGATTGGAAATTAATGCCATTAGATTGTTCTACTGAAAGGAGTTTCGGCTAAGGCACACGGTTAAGCTACAGGCGCGGGGAGGGGGAATGCCCAGGCGAATCTGCAGTATATTTTATCCAAACTTTCTCTACTCTGTGGCTTACCCACAGCACAAAAATAACTTTGAAGATTAGTGTGCCTTGAATCACATCGAACTCGCTTTCTTTACCTCTTTCTCTATCTCCCTCCCTCCTTCCCTCCTTATCTCTCTCTCTCTCTCTCTCTCTTTCTCTCTCTCTCTCTCTCTCTCTCTCTCTCTCTCTCTACTGAATTCTTCACATTCGAACTTTAAGTGTCGTTCACTTCTCTCGTTTTCACGTGTTGGCATTTTCAGGGTGTTTGTTTGACAGATGTTACTTCTGACTCCAATCTTCTGGTCTGTCTCTATCTTTTGCTATGTCGGTACATTCTCTCAAGACCGTGGCAAATTGCGGCATCCGTCCTTCCTTTGGCGACCCTAATTCGCAGAACCTTCCCATGTGGACTGAATTCCCTTGGCCGTAGATCACACAGTTCAAAAACTTTCATTCGGGAGCGGAGGTCGAATCTTCTTGCGGAAGGTCAATGGCTGATACGAGTGGCGTCACTTCGACCGATGGCTGATTCGTGCATTCCTAAATACCGTAACCTGCATAAAAGTCTGTCAGCCTACCTTTAAATTAAAGCAAGAGGCAGTGGAGTTGAACCCTGGATCGCGCATTTCCTTGAACAACACGTCGCATTTGTCCTTGAAGACTAGGAGACATCGTCGTCGGTACTCAAAGGATTAAGGTTCCTGGGAGAGGACAACTCCTACGTTGAAATGACGGTTGCACTCGTGTTTCAGCTGGTGGGTCAGCTTACGACGACTGGGAATGTCGGCAGAGAAGTGCCCATGCACCGTCCGAAGCACTTGGCGACAAAGGTCACATGTTTCATCTGTATTCAGTTGCCAGCAAGGGGACTAAAACAACGTTATAAACACTTTCACGACCGATTGGCGTTCCACATGGTAATATATCTACTTTGGTTTTTCATACAAATACTGGTTTTTCTCTATTTTTTTTGGTGTGAAATAGTATGCAACTCGCTTTCTCCAACTATCTGTTTCACTGCGTCTATATTCGTATCTCTTGGTGACTCTATATACAGTGCGGGCCATAAGTATTCGGCCACCCTGGAAAAACCCCATTTTTTGAACGACAAACCAAATCGAGAGGCAAGTTTCGACGCAAACCAATAAAACAAATGGTTTATAACTCCTTTCAGTGCATCGGATGTTGAAAAACGTTTTCACCCCCCCCCCCCCCCCCAAACAAAGTAAAAAATGGTGTTCCACATCAAATCGACCCAAATCGCCCTTTGCACTCCAAAACAAACTGCATCAAAGAGTTCAAACACAAAAGTCTTACATAAAAATTCATTTTGAAGTTTTTGGAACAGAATTGCGGCGCTCTTTAATTTTTTATTCACTCTTTTTCGCTAATTTGCTGATTTATCATTAAGTTTACCGTTGATTTTTTATGGTGTGATTCAACGAAGCAAAAAAGTGATACGAACTACCAGGAGCCAGAGAACAACAGACGTGTGTATTCAATGTCCGAATTGAAATCGCTTCAAAATTTTACAAATTGGACATGGCTGGACACAAACAATCACTTGCAACTTAATGATAAATCTGCAAATTAGCGAAAAATGGTGAATAAAGAATTGAAGAGCGCCGCACTTCTGTTCCAAAAACTTCAAAATGAACTTTTATGTAAAATTTTTGTGTTTAAACTCTTTGGTGCAGTTTGTTTTTGAGTGCAAAGGGCGATTTGGGTCGATTTGATGTGGAACACCATTTTTCACTTTGTTTGGGGGGGGGGGGGGGGGGGTTAAAACGTTTTTCAACATCCGATGCACTGAAAGGGGTTATAAACCCTTTGTTTTATTGGTTTGCGTCAAAACTTGCCTCTCGATTTCGTTTGTCGTTCAGAAAATGGGGTTTTTCAAGGGTGGCCGTATACTTATGGCCCGCACTGTATCTAAGTCTCTCGACCGGTTTTCTCTCTCTCTCTCTCTCTCTCTCTCTCTCTCTCTCTCTTTCTCTCTCTTTCTTGGCCTCTGTGGTATTGCTTTGTCACTACGCTTTCCACGAATTCCCAAATACGGCCGTCGTGTTACACTTCGATGCCTTCTTGAACTATGGTTCGTCGACTAATTTGATCAAAGGGAATTAAAACATTGCTTTCCGGTTCTACGAACAATAAGGAACTATGATTTGCAAAAAACGCAAAATTCTCAAACATCGAACATTCGTATAACACATAGTACATCGAAGGATGGGCTTTTTCACACAATTAAAATCTAGACAACTAGTTGTCTAAGTCTGTTTTCCATTAGGCTAGCTAAAGTGTTAGTTTATAACGGAGAAAGCTATGTTTAAGTATTTCAACACTGAATCCGGCAAAGATTACCAAGATTTTTAATTGTCTATCCGCTCTCGCCAAGAAAAACAAAACACCGAATGAGGAGAAAAACCCTAAAAGAAGCAATTTTTGTGCTGGCACTTACATAAAAAAAAAGAATTTGTTCTTTAGTTCCTGACCATACAGTTTCTGAAGACCATTAACGGAAACTCAAAATTAAAAAAAAACAGTTGAAAAAGGATACTACCAAATCAGATTAGATATAATCCCCAAAGCCGATTTACATGCACAGGTGGTTATTATTTTTGTTATTTTTGGCTTGTTTTGGAACATACCTAGAATTGAACAAAAAGCAAGAAAGTAGGCAATTGTGTCCGGAAACTGTGTGAATTTCGCAAACTCTGCCAGTGTAATGAAAATACTGAATCAGCGAGTGATTCAAAGACTTCTTCTCGGCGACTGTTTCTTTTGGTGGGGGACCTACGTACGATGGCAGTGAGGAGAAGGGCGAGGAGAGAGAGGCAGTGCATACAAGTGGAGGGAGAGAGTCTGAAAGACAGCTGTACTCGAGCGACGGAGGAAAATGGGCCGACCAGAGAGGAAAGTGGGTTCTCACGCTTCATCAACACAACGATTGCAGTGTTGGAGGTCACGCGGGCGACTGGTCGCGGAAACGACGCAAAGAGACAAAAAACAACTAAAAAGAGTGTAGGAGGAGGAGATGGTCAGGGAGGAAGATGTTTGGCAAATCACAGCCTGCAAACGGGCAATTGCGACTTGGCTCAATTGCGGGGCGGAGCTTCGAAGCACAGGCTTAGAAACTGAAAATACCTGAATTGGCTGAACAAAATGACGAATCACGGTGGTTCATATTCTTTAGTTGATGTATTGGAGGAAATATATGAGAAGGAAATAGAAAGTGGAAGAAAGAAAACCTCCATACAGTCATATAATGTTAGTCGCTCCTGTGGGCATTGCGAAGAAGGCATGGTTTAAATTCACAGATTGTTTTTTTTTTTAATAATTGTGTTAATTAGAGATTCCTGTCTACCAATAAGAAATTTTGAGTCCAACGCCCAGATTTTGTATACTTTTGTTACGGCAATAGCCAGGACTGGAAATTGGTGCTTTTGGTGCATTTTCTGCGTTGTTTTTACGACCGCTGGATCATCGGTTCAAAAACAAACAACTTATATAACGCAGATTTACAGAAACATAGGGAAACGCCAAAAGAATTTTATGCAATACATCTTTTTGTGCATTCTCTTCTCAATGCCTTCATGATTTTTGTTCTTTTGTTTCTTCTTTGGCCTTTTACACTTTTGTCTATATTACGATGTTCGGAAAAGTGGAAAAGTCGCAAAAATAGAATTTTGGTAGGATGAAAACGGGGGAAAGGGCATTTAATATAGTATGTTTCCAATGGAAGGTCATCGACTTTAAGGCGACCTGGCAAATTTACTCGATCAACCAAAAAGTATTTGAAACATTGATGTAAACAGTTATATAAAAGGGTAAAGCACTGTAAAAGAGGAGTACTCAGGCAAAAAATACAACGTTGCAGAACCCAAAGTATCTTGTCCTTTAAGATTTTGTCCAATCCCTTTCCGTTCTTTGGAAAAGGAGCATTGAGCAAGGAGCAAGGAGCATTCACATTGATCCCTGAGGTTGGCCGGGTAAAGTGAATATCATAAGGAAATAATTCCAAAATACTGCTTTCCTTCTCACCACGTCCTCATAAAACGTGAGTTACGTCTCCCTCTAATTTCTCATGCCAATTCCCTCCACCGAAAACTACAGCGACCTTCGACAGGATTAACGCCTGGTTGACAAAACATGCAAGGAAATTCAGAAGGTCATAAGGAAATAATTCCAAAATTCAGATGCCAGGTAAATCTCCTTTCCACTCATTCTCCACCTTCTCTTTTATGGTCTAAAATCTGTTCCAAGTCTCCTGCTCCTGTCTCCGCTCTTCGTATCGTTCAGAAGAAGAAGCCGCTTCCAAGCCTGCCCCTGGCTGTCTTTCGGATGAGGTGTGCGTGTCTCCCATCCACAAGGCTCTTGCCTCTACCTCCTCGTGAACACAGTGAAGCTGGATCAACCGATGAACGACCAGGAGGCGAAGAGGATGCAGGGCTAGAGGAAAATGAGCTCGGGGTGTCTTTGAAGGACAATGCGTAAGACAGATATCTTATTTGTAGATTTGTAGAACTTCAGAAGACATGTCGAAAAATGTCCTTTTTAATCATTTTTCCTCTTATGTGACCGTTTATGCCAAAAACTTTAGGGTAAAGTTAATGAATGACCTTACGATTGACTAACGAAAATGATGGTGCAAGAATTTTCAGAAGACATGTTGACCAAATTTTGCAACAGCTTTGCATCTGGCAACATAATAAACTACAATTTTGCTGTTCCCGGGACCTTAATTCGCGTAGCCTTAGTTTTCTTGACTTTACATTAATTTTCCGATACCTTGATGTTCAAAACTGCGCGATAAGTTGAGCGCAAGTAGCTTCATTGGAGACCTTGACGCTCGGGCATCCACACAAAACCTATAGTTTGATGTGTACGAACCTAGAATTGTACGGAGCGTATCTGGTAACAAAACGGAAAGAGCTCAAATTGTGGTGGAACATTTCATTGCGATTTTACACTTTCAGACTTCTTTTAGCGTCCAGTCTTCAGCCAGGCGAGGAGGGCCAACGCGCTGAATGGCCTCATCTATGGTAGGCTTGGGACCGTCGGCCGACTGAGAAGAGGCTCCAGGAATGGAGTAGGCTCCAGGAGTCACGGGCATGTAGGCCGACTGAGTGGCGCCTCCGGAAGGAGCAGCCAGGTAACACGAGGTGCCGTTGTTTCCCCTGGGCGCCGGAGCGGAACCTAAATTCAGTGGTTGATGTAGATGTGATGGTTACCTCCAGAAGGAGCTCCAAAGTAGCCGCCGTTGCCAGAAGGCTGGACATTGGAGGAACCGGCAGAAGAGAAAGCCGGGGGAGGAGCACTGCCCACTCCAAAGTAACAGGAGGTGGTTCCGTTTCCGCCTCCCTGTGCGCCAGGAGTCATGTACATGGAGGTCGTGTTGACGTTGCTGGCGGCTTTCGGTGGCTGAGGAACCCCCAGATACATAGACTGCGTGTTGCCCTTGGCGGATGGAGCCATGTAGAGAGAAGTCATCGTAACTGCGAGGAAGGGAGCGAACGACCGCTCGCGAGGGAAGGCGAGTGGGATGTGAGAGTCAACCGATGCATGGTTACGAAAGGGGTGTGCGTTACGTTGAAGAAGATTCGCGTAACGCTCCAAAACGACAAAACGATAAAAATGACTCTTCGCACTCCCTGCCTCTCTCTCTCTCACACACACATGCACACATACACACACCACGAGCTAAGGAGAATCTATCAAGGTTGAGTCATAGGAAGTCTTCGCGAAAAGCGGACGTGGGCTTGTAAACAAGCAAGAAAGCTATCGGCCCAAGTAGTATAGTGGTTAGTACTCCACGTTGTGGCCGTGGCGACACAGGTTCGATTCCTGTCTTGGGCATTTCTTTTCCTATTATTATTGACGACATTCCTTATCGCATGATCATGACGCTATACAAGCTGTGCTTAAATTTCTAGATGTTTTCAATGTAGTTTTTAGAATTTCAACAACCAGATCTGCAAATTCCGACAGTCGTCGTGACAATGCCGGCCTTCTTCTCAACCCATGGTGTCGTAGAATTTTTGTTCCGAAGTAGTTTGTTATTCATCATTTCCAATATGCTTTGTAATATAAGCAAATAAAGAACTGTACAATGAATATTTATTGTGTATATGCATAATTACTATGTGCATTGTCGTGTGTCAGACTGTGGATTGCATCATCAGGAGAACCTAGCGCTGAACTACGCGTTCACATGAAAAACTAGCCATTCTAATATCGCCCGAACAGGGCATTTACGCAAGACTCTCGGAGATACGGTATTGCAAAGACGAGTGGAGGGAGCGGGGGCGAGTGAGGACAACCTAGCGGACGTCGCTAAAGCTCGAGAGGTAAAGCCCCTAAACCGAAATACTGTGGGCAGAAGACGGCTGTGGAAGGAAGGAAAGAGAGGTAAACCGGGTGGGACCGGGTACACACACGGGATAGAAGTCTCGGAAGCTACGATATGGATCTGAGGGTCACAGAGGGTGAAAGCACTGGAAGGAGGAGGGAGTGAGGGAGGCAGACTCAGAAGAGACGCGTCTCTCCGGACACGGCGGATCCCAGCACATCGGCCGACGCTCGACGCTCGAACACGTTCATCACATCCATCTTGAGGACGAAGGGAATGACGGTCTCGATACTGAGACTGCCGATGAGACCGGAGAAGAAGAGCTCGACGAGCACTGCCTCACGGAACCATCGCAGACACGGCAACAACTGCAGAAGACGGGAGTACCTGCCACCGAGGTGTGAGTTTATTAGGAAAAGAGATCTCACCTTTCGACAGCTGCTGAGGTAGAAGGGGAGGTAATGTGAGTCTCATTGTCTTCTGAGTTGGAGTCATCTCCACATGATCCTCCGGCTCCGACGACGTGTTCGTAGAGTTCTTGACAGGCCATCTGGTTGATGTTTCTCGTCTCAGGAGTACACGTGGCCGTAGGAACATCTAAAGTTATAAAGATCAGTGACAAACTAAACTTAGAATACAGAAAAGAGTGAGAGTGAGTGAGTGAGCGAGCGAGAGAGAGAGAGAGAGAGAGAGAGAGAGAGAGAGAGAGAGAGAGAGAGAGAGAGAGAGAGAGAGAGAGAGAGAGAGAGAGAGAGAGAGAGAGAGAGAGAGAGAGAGAAGAGTATAACATACCATTAGCCGTGAAGGAGATGAGTTTGAGGTAAGCGAATTCGATGGCGCTCAGTTTGACTTCATCGAATCGCTGGATCAACTGAAGCAGTCGGGTGATTTGCTCATTGACCTCCTCGAATTTCTCGTTCTTCAACTGCCCGGATCGGGTACAAGACGCCAAGTGATTACTCATGGCGTCAAGCATCCGACTCAATCCGACGTGGTCTGACGACTGCATCAGACCCAACACGAACAGGTCACACCATTTGGTCTTCATTACCGCCTCAAGAGACGTTGACCTGCAAGAGATAATGTTTACATCCTTCTGGCTAAAGTATAAAAAAATTGCAAGCAAAAACTGGTCTGAACTTCTTAGAGGATAACACTCATAGCTGTCATGTTGTATTGTGTGTCTTCACTCCAGCGCACCGACGGGGGTTAAACCCGAGCGGCACTGGCTGAGCGCGCGTGTGCGCCCTGCGCCACGATAGCGTTTTCAATGCGGCGCACACACTCACTTAAGACCCATGCGGACGTCCTTCATCCAATGCACCGATAAGAAGAGCAGCCGACTCGCGGTTTCGCAAATGAATTGGATGTTGAGATCGGCTGGAGGGGGCTGAGGGACAGGGAGGTGGAACCGCGACCTCTGAAAATCATGAGCTTGCTAATATTTTAAAAGAAAGTTGAATATAACAAAAGAAAAACAGGAGAGAGAGAGAGAGAGAGAGAAAGTACCTCAGCATTGAAAATGGGACCATCTTCGCTGACTGATGAGGCCGTATTTGAGGAAGAAGGAGAGGCTGAAGGGGCTAGACCGATCACCGTCATTACGTCGATTCCGGACTCGTCATCACCCATAGACTCCTGAAATCGGAATTTCAATGTTTTAGAATTTGAAATAGATCCTGTGTTTTCCCATAACCACCGTTATATTGCTTGTAAAGATGCAAGAGGGCGTGGCTTAATTGAGCGCGCGTATTTTTAGCGCCCAAATTGAACGGTATTTCAGCATGTACCAAAGTTTTGTAAACTTCGGTCTTTTCGTGGATTTTCCGTGTGTTTCTCCACTTACCCTCTTAATGTTGGTGACAAATTCATTGTGGGTGGGAGAGTCGGCCTCAACGGCGTTGCTGCTCATCGGAGACCCAACGGAGTCGTCCTTCTTCAGAAGACGGTCCTGGTTCTCCTGTTCCGTCTTCACAATGGCCAGAAGTCCATTCATCAGAGGATTCGCAGTCAGTGGCTGAAATGAAGATTTGGAACTTGAATTGAACCCCCATCGGAGCATCTTTTGGATCTCCCCTGTTTCTAAAGAGAGTCCTGTCTGTTTTTCCCCTTCCCCTGCAGCCTTGATATCGGTCCCTTCGGCTGGCGCTAATGAGGTCAGCGGCTGTCACCTCCATATTCAGGCGGCCGCGGAATCGGCGAGCAGCAGAGACACAACACAGAGCAGCCGACACTCTCCTAATTGGCTTAATTGCGCAACCACAGCCATCTCGCATATGCTAATGAGAAGAGGAACTTACGGTGGAGGTACTTCTGGGAGTGGAAGGAGCGACCATGGTGGGAGGACTGTCTCCGGACATGTTCAGCTGCTGCACAGGACGACGCTCGGCTTGCACGGCTGCAACGAAAAGCATCAGATGACCTTTGGCTCAATGGGAGACAATTGCCCTCGGGCACTTTTCACCCAAAGGTCAGACACGAGAGAACGATGATTGGAGAGACGCAGACATGCAACGGGCAGACAATTTGGACGTTAGGGGTACAATCTTACGCATAGAGAAAAAGAACCCAATCACAATCAGAATTTTCCACAAAACCAGTGCAAAACAAGAGATTTGGTTTCACAAGGAACTTTGCCGCGCATGTTTTTATACTGTGAACTCTTCGAGATGTGAAAGATAACTTTTGTGGTGTAAGTGGGCGTGGCCTAGTTTAACAATGTTCTGTGCACGGCTGTGTTTTGGAATGCGCTGTGCTAGTTTTCTCATGTAGGCAACAGAAGCTGCCTTCAGATTGAACAGTGGTTCTAAATTGGGTATGCATCTTTCTAAGTTCGCTAGGGTCTACGAGGCACTTGAAAGGGAAAGAGGGCGTGGCCTAATTTGTGAGCGTAAAGGAGAGTTTGAGGGTCTCACATTCACTTCTCATTCCCATGGAGAGGCATTTCTTCAGACGACAGTACTGGCAGCGGTTTCTGTGGAATTTCGTCACCGGACAGTCTTTGCTCCCTCGACACACGTATCCGATCTGAAAACCAGCGTTTGGAGCTTGAAATGAATAGAAAAAAACCAAAGGAATGAGAAAAGTACCTGTTTCCGGATGGATCTCTTGAAGAATCCCTTGCATCCTTCGCAGGAGACTGCTCCGTAGTGTCTCCCACTGGCCTTGTCTCCACACACGACGCACACTTCTCCCGCGTCGCGCGACGGCGCGTCCCGCATCTCCGCCTGCATCAGCGGCACGCGCGGAACACTCATCGCAGCATTGGCCAACTGAAAAAGGGAATTAGACGGGAAACAGAGGACAAAAAGAAATCTCAGACTGAGGAGACTGTTATTTAGATGGAAATTACCCCTTGGAGAGGGAATCATACACTATATCAAAGATCGCGTAGGCAGAGGACTACGAACAACTCAAGTTACCATTTATACAGAAGAATTTAAGACTACAGTACTACCACTGCAAATTATAACGAATTATCGAATAAGCAGCACTTCCAAGGTATAATCTGGTAGGTATGTAATGGTGCTGCTTTCAAACGGGTCATCCGGGGTTAATGGGTTTTTCAGCATTGGTCCCACCGCGACAACTCGTGCGCTCCAGAAAGAGAGAGAGAGAGAGAGAGAGAGCGAGAGAGCGAGAGAGAGAGCGAGAGAAGAGAGAGAGAGAGCGAGCGAGAGAGCGAGAGAGCGAGAGAGACCATACGGCAAGTTAAGCCCTGGCCATGTCGTGTACTTTCATAAGGAGACATTGCCCTCTTTGGAACGAACCATACTACGGCTCATAAAACTGAATTATGATTATTAGCACCTAGGCCCGCAAGTGAGACCCCCCATTGTATTCCGTGAAACTCAGCAACTTTTCCCAGAACAAATCCCTTGACATCTCGAAATTCCAGGCATTGCCCAGTGGCTCACGTGGCAGAATCGGGGGTTAACGGGGAAAGTGCGCTCATCCATCGAACGAAAACAAGCTATAGCGGGCGGGGCGACAGCCGGGTGGCGGGAAAATGACACGGCGGGCCGTTGCCCCGGAACCTTCAATTTAGGAAAAAGAGAGAGGGATTTTTGGGATTCCTGAGGGAGAGAGACTGTAGGAGGAGGAGAGAGGGCAGGAGGATAGGACCGCAGAGACGTTCAATGTTCATACCATGCATCTCTGTTTGTCTCTATGCCTCTCTCTCTCTCTCTTTCTCTCTCTCTCTCTCTCTCTCTCTCTTTCTGTCTCTCTCTGTCTCTCTCTCTCACTCTGAAGACCACCCACAACGCAAATGTCAACAATGAAATGCAAAACATTCCACGTGACAGTGCGCGATGCGCAACATTGGTTATTCGTTTATGCCCAAGATGGAAAACTCTGCGAAAGTAAATATCTTCTTCGGAATCAAGAATCTAAATCATTAAAAAAGGTTGTAATGGTGTTCTACGTTGCGGTTTCGGCCGAGACAAGCATGTGGAGCGCATAAATCAGCTGCCAGCTGGGACCTCCTGGGCGACACCTGGGCCCTCGGGGGAGTAGGAACGGGAACACGCACGAGAAAAAAAACTGGGAATTGAAAAATTAGAAGGTGAGAGTAGTTTTTAGGTGAGATAGAGAGATAGAGAGATAGAAAGTGAGAAGCAGTAGAGAGAGAGAGAGAGAAAAATTAATGGGTTAAACGAACTGTTTTTCGGCTTTCTATTTTACCCAATTTGTTATATTTGTATTATTAAGTTTGTAGTATTAACCAATTTCAAGCCAGCCGCCGTGGGTGGGCGTGACCTGTTTTTGCACGCCCTTGACCTTGGCGATGACGCATTTTTTTTTGTGCGGCGGGCGCCTGATATCGACCAAAACAGCTGATTTCCAGCAGGGCGCCGAACGTAGCAAAACGTAAATAAAAAACATACTACAAATCACGGAATGCACCAAATTAGATGAATTTTAAAAGTTCAGCTGACGTAACAGAAACGGATAAAACTGAGATGGCATTCTGGGATTTTCAGAGAACTGTTTGAAGCCAGTCGGGTAGTAATTATGACGTGCCGATGAGTGGCTACTGCTGCTGCCAGCCGGCTGGACGAGAAGGGCACCGGCTGGCAATAGGGGCGCGCGATTCCGGCGCCAGCCGGCTGGCTGAAATACTATGCGGGAGGCGGCGGGTCAGAGGCCACCCGCGATCAATGCAGGTGCCTCGTCCCACAGCAGCACAACACACCGGCGGAATCCCGCTGTGGCAGCCGACTGGCACCTATAAGGCACTCCTGCCAGCTGGGGTCACAGGGTTGGTCAACGGGGGTACTGTAGGAACATTCATGGGAATTCTAGGTTCACTGGGGGTCCAATAGGTACAGTTTTAATTTTCTAGGATTAGAGCTCTCGCCACGAGTCATGCTGAAACCTTGAGTTCTTTTGAAAATCCGTCGGTCCCTCGGCTGTCAGAACGCCGTAGGGGACAGCCGGCTGACCCACGTGACCCCTTATCAGCATGACGTGGCATTTACAGTCTTCCGGACCGTCACGGGGACTGAAAATGGTCCCGGAACGAAGAGTTCAAAATCAGCATTTGGGGTTACGGTAGCTGAACGTTCCGGTACTGTGTGCATTGTTGTCAACCGAGCCCCAAATCGGCACTTTCGCCCTTCCGGCTGTCACTAACGGCGGTTGGCCAGCTGGCAGCCGATTGAAGAGAACCTGTTGCGAGAACAAAACAGAGGACTCGCGTCGCCATTTTTGGCTCCCTCGACCTTCATCGGCGACCCCTCGGCTGGCAGCAGTGCGCCGACTGGCGGGATATAGCAGCCAGCCGGTTTCAGGAGGCTATTATCGAGTTCTTGTGTCACTGACCAGTCGCAACCGGGCACGCGCCTGCGCAACAAGTGTCACAGCGAGAGAGAGCGCGAGGCTCCCGACGCGAAAGGGCGCGAAAACCGCGCGCACCCGGCAAAAAGGGGCGGAGCCGACCTCGCGCGTGGCACAATGGAACGCGCGGTAAGAGGTTGTAAAGAGCGCGCGAATTTGGCGATTTTAGGGGTTGAGGGTTGTTTAAAGGTCGGAAATGGAGTACTGTATCCCCCGACCCCTGTGTATGTCCTTTCCTCGGCAAACACCCCGTGCCCTCTTTCTCTCGTCGGCGACAGTCCCCGGCCCCTGTCGATAAGCCGAAGGCTGGCCGACTGACGCACTGTTTTGCTCACGCTTCGGTCGTTGCTGGGCGACCAAACTCAGCCCCACACTCACAAGGGTTACGGTCAAGAGTACTGTAGTCGGGGTACTGTAGACAAGGGGTACTGTAGCTTACCTGGGCGTTTCGGAGAGCGGAGATGTGGTGAAGCAGGTTCGGCATAGCCGGAGGCAGCAGGGGAGCCCGCGAATGGGGAGGAAGCAGGGAGTTTCTGGCGGCCGCCTGGAAGAAAAACGTTTAGACAAGGTCAAAAGTCAATTAGAGAGCACTTTTATAGGGCTAGAATTGTAGTTTTTGGGGAAAAAAGATTTACTGAGAAAAAAAACCAACTTTGGGAGAGATTTTTTTCGGAGGGTGGTTCGCTTAATCGGCGTTAAAGGATTTTTTCGATGGGTCCCGAAGAGATGAATTTTCTGTGCTTTACGAATTTTGAGGAAAACATCAGAAGCGCGAATTTGACTTTGACTTTCAGAATATTATGAATTTTGAGAAAACAATTCAGAAACGCATGACTTTCTACAGTAACCTGGTACCAAGTTTTGCCATAGCCCAAAAGCTCCTTAAACTTTTCATCTATCAATGTCAATGTGGTCTTTAAATTTGTGGATAGTTTGTAACGACAAATTTGTCTTTAAAGGTTGTCTGGATTGGGTCCCGTCGCGATGACCCTTGACCTACCAGTGTTTAAGAGAGTACTCTTTTTTGGAGAGGCACAGAGAAAAAAGGAACCAAAAGAACCATTCGGTTTTTTTGAAAACCAGCCATAAAATTGCTATATTTTAAAGAACAACAAAATATTTATGGAGCATGTCTTGGATGTAAGTTCTCTTTGCAACATTCTCATGTAAAGGTTTCAGTGGGTAATAAATGAATTTAAACTGAAAACTAAATGAATTTTTTGTTTAAATATTGAAATTTCCGACTTTGGGACGAAATCGCCCTTTGCCGGCCGTCAGAGAGATAAGATGAAGAAACAAAGGTGAGTGAGACTCTCGGGAACGCTTACTCACCTCAGGGACTGCCCCGAGCGCACTAATTGCCCCAGGCGATTAGCACTTCTCATTCTCACATAGACAAGCATTTGCACTTTTCAACAGGGAAACCATTTCCAAAAAATGCAATGAAAGAACTTTGAATCTGTTGATTAAAAAATCGATAAATCGATTCAAACCGTTTTTAAAAAACACTCAATTGTTTTAAATTTTAACAAACTTTGCACTTTTGGAAGCGTTCCAAAAGCGATGGACGGCGGTGATAAACAGTTTTCTTCGATCATTTTTATCGGCTCGCCTTTCGAAAGAGAAAATGCATTTGCCTTGACTTTCGCTGTCGAATGACGAAATGAAGGGTAAAAACAATAATTTCAGAGGGGAAAGGGCGGAAAAGAGGTTATTTCGATTGGAGGGCTGGACAAACAGAACCATTTACTGTAATCGCCCAACAGCTGGAAATTCAATCGCAGACAAATGGAAATCTCTCGGAATCGGGAGGGAGGGTTTCTTTATTTTAAAAAGTGTTTGAAAACTAACTCTACAAAGAGGAGAAAACAAGTTTAAATAAGACAATTAGTAGTGAGTCATTTGGAAAAAGAGAAGAAAAGGTATTGTATAAGAGAGAGAGAGAGAGAGAGAGAGAGAGAGAGAGAGAGAGAGAGAGAGAGAGAGAGAGAGAGAGAGAAAGAGAAAGGGGACAACATTAGCGAATGTTGTAAAAACTAAAGAGAAAAGGTGAAGTGCAATATGGAGAAAAGCTCAAATATCGGGTAACTTGTGTTCTAAAGCCTTAAATGAATAAAATCCTAAGGTCCCTAGCCCATAAGTGTTAATGAGGGTATATGCGTGTGTGAATATGCGTGTGAAATGGTTGTTTTGCGGGCGTTTCTGTCGGCGTCTGACCCCGGAAAGAGGTCAGAGGGGAGTGCGGTCCAAGGTTAAAGGCCCGGCTGGCGCGAACAAACAGCGCCGTGGAGGTCAGAGGGCAGCCGGGTGGCGCTCACTGCTGCCAGCCGAGGTCCCGATAACGGGCGGCCGTAAACGGCTGGCGCTATCGCCTATCCACACGGGCCGTGTACGATTCCAAATGGAGCCAATCGGGAGACGAACGGCGCCGGAGGAAACGACAAACGATCGATAACGATCGATTCCCGAATGGCTCTGGTCTCGTAGGGAAATGTCGATTCAATGAGTCTCGACACGAATTCAAGGAAATGCCAAATCGACCACTTACATGGTGTGATTAACACGCAAAGTAATTATTTCCTGACTGATCCTAAAATCGACGTCGCGATTAATTCGCAACCCGAGATTGTTTGTCTAATTAGCATATCGACTTTCTCGGGTAAGCCGGCTGGTTCCAATTTCAGGCCCTGGAATAATAAGTTGACCTGTCAGCACCTTCTTATGATTAGGTTAAGATTCAAAGGGAATATTGATTTACTAACGCCAATTTCTTTCTGCGTACAAACGCCAAAGAGAAATTTGTGAAACTGCTGGTCTTTGCATTTTTTCTCTGCGCATAATCGTTCAGTATGCTCTCTCTTTATCTCTTTTGTGCATTCGGGTAGGTCACGGGTCATCGCGACGGGACCCAATGTCGAAATGCTTTAACTCTGGGTTATCTGCTGAAAATGAACAATAGCCAAAAGGCCAAAGTTCAAGCCCTCCCATTGCACTTTTGTTTGCTTCGAACCTTTGTTTTGCTTTCTAACAATTTATTTGTAAAGGTTAAATAATTTTGCAACAAAGTAGAATTGCAAAAATTTAAGGCGTTTTAATGCTTTTCGAATGTCATAGATGTAAAATGTTCCAAATTCTTTGTATTTGATTCCACTCCCGTATTTCGATAGTAAAGGATTGTGTGGTGGTCAGCAGCTGAATCCTCGGCTGGCAATCGGCCGCCGAATGGAAATGCAAACAAATCGAGACAATCACACACACAACCACCACGCATTCCAAACAGGGACAGGCGCTGTACGGACATGAGAAGCACCGGAGAGCAGAAGCTGCGACAGAGGATATATAAATTCTAACACTGTCCGTGGATTTGCATGGAAGAGTGTTAGTGACCTAGAGGAGTGCCGATTTGCTTAGGTGCTCTAAGGACATTGGTGACCTATTGGTTTAAGGGTTGGTACCGCTCGAAAGGTTACAAGTTCGACCCGCACCCAGATTTACCCAGCATAAAAACATCCAGCAATAAACACACAGAAATGATAGAAATTGAGCCTACCCGGATCATCGGACTTATGGGTAGCCGATAATTCGCATAAACGAATACCATGAAACAAAAACTGTACAATCTTTCCCTTTACTCTAAATAAAGAACCTTTTAAGGGATGAATTGATTACAACTTTCTTTTACAATGCTTCTGTTGGCTTTTGATTTCTTATCTAGCATATGAAGCATTTGAATTTCGAAAGGTGGAGGTGATTTTTTGGTACGGCCCCCGGGGGTCAACTACAGTATCCCAAGGCAAAATTCGATAATTAAGTCGCCTTTATTTTTTGTGCTAATGGATAGCTTACAAAAGAATTTTGAACTCAACCAAGGATATGTCGAGATGCTTAGGTGTTCTTATAAGTACCATAACAAAGTCGAATGAGACCAATGACAAAACGGAGACGCAAAATTCAAAAAAGTTGAGGGAAAAATATTAATAACTTTTTCAGAGGCATACTAGTTCTGAAAAGTATAAAATCTCTCGCATTTCCATGAAAAGATAGCAAGTAAAAAAGCGAAAAGGTGAGAAATGTAACTGCAGTGTCAATTGGAAACATTTGTGTTTCGAAAGAGGGGCAGGTGACTGAAGGAAGGGTTACCATGACAAAAGATACAGGTCACAGTAACTGTTCAATAACCTTTGGTATGACAACAGAGCTCTCAAAAAGCTTTTTTTCAACCACACTTCGACACATTTCGTCGGTTTTTTTTAGCTTAACCCTTTACTACTCGATGGTCGAACTAAAGGCAACTACCCCCGTTGTACAAAAGTGTAAAATGAGTGCACAACGAGTACAGTACCCTTTCTTCTGCCTAAAATACCCTAAGGCATTTGTAATATGCATGGAATTCAGTTGGTATTGTTCATAGTTACCGTAACCCGAGACACGAGGCCAAATGACAAAGGCTCTACGAAACATTCCGTTTGGCTAAAAAATACAATTAATTGTTGTGGGTGGGCGGAAATTTTGGTTTAAATCCATTGTGAACTAGAGTGTTTCTGCGAAACTTTGGAAAAGAAAGTAAATGTTTAGAGAATAAGTTCGTAATGAGAAGGAGACCAACCTGCATCATTCCGAGTAGCTGTGGGTTGTTGAACATGCTGAGTTGAGCTGCCATGACGGCTGGGTTGAACTGAGGCAGAGGCTGCAGGGGACGAGGGACTTCCAGGCCTGCCTCCGACGCCGCCGCCGACACCTCTCCGAGAGTCTGAAAACAGGGGGTTAGGAGAATTATTTAGGTTGGAACAGAAAAAATATCTCAAAATTAAGATCTCAGGTCCATTGGAATCCGGAAACCCTTGCGTTGCCTACAGTCAACCCCCTCATGCTTTCCAAACTGACATCATTTTTTGGGGGCGGGACCTACTCATACCAATGACCAGTCATAACATACGACCCCCACAAACATATGTAAGAAATATGGGGGTTACTGTACGTGGTAGTTATTATGATCTACATACAAGCTATATTCAAATAGTTAAAGGTTTGAGGAGCTACGTTTGAGGAGCCTTTTCACACAACGCTAGAAATGCGGAAGTTTCCTATATCTTTTGGGGCTCGCTTTATCTTTTTCAGTGCGTCTCTCACTTTTGGCTTCCGGGTATATCATGGGTGGCTCTCAAATCCAAAAACCCAATAACGCTGCAGAATCCCTGAAAACCGATCCACACGCGATATACCAAAAAGACAAAAGATGAGCCTCCTCTACCGTATTCATTAAAGCATTCCCCTGGTGTGATTCTTTCGATGTCGCAACTTCCCCCTGGATGGCCTCGTGTTCCTCGGGGCGGCCGTCTATAAATTTAACCAGTCCTGACCCGTCTTTTCGATGGCTGCCCGCTGAGGTCAGCCAGGAACGAGTCGGCGGAACTGGATCCGCCCGAGGGCACCCGACCAAGCCTATGCTAATATCGAAGCTATGCTAGGCTTACACTCGGGAGATGGCGCTGATTACAAGAGAGGGAGGCAGAGGTTACGGGCAGAAAAGAGATAACCTCAGAGGCTATGGAGTACGTTAAGATGATTCGATTTGTAGGTCTAAAGGTAGAGCGAATTTCGTAGCTTGAATCATTCTCAGTTGTGATTTCAACATTTCGGTCTGTTTCCGACGGATAGTTCAAGCGTGTGTTAAAGAATTTTTGGCATTGGGTCCCGCCGCGAATATCTGTGATCTACCCGGACGCACAGGAAAAATACCATCCTGAATATAGAAACGTAGAGAACAGATGCGCCAAAAGAGGAATTTGGTGCACCAGCCACTATCAAAAGGAGAAATTGTCCTTTGTAAACCAGAAAAATGGCACTAAATTGTCTACTTATTTGCGATTGATGAAATCTGAGGAAACGTGAGAAATGCGCTTCGAAAACAACGACTCATCTCCAGCCGGCTGGCTGCAGTTGACCCACGCGGGACAGCCGGCTGGCGCAACGAGTACATCGAGCCCCCTTCAGTTCCAGTTCAAAGGGCGGCGCGCGCCTACGGTGTTGCTGCCAGCCGGCGACCGGTCGTGCGGTCAGCGGCTGGCGCTAACCTGTTGCTGCCAGCCTCAAATTGTTCCAGTCGGCTGCTGCTGCCACCCGAGGTTTTGTTTGCGGCTGGCAGGTACAGCAGTAGTACGACCCGGAGAGTTAGAGGCAGCCGCTGCCTCGGGTCGTTCCGGATCCGGCTGGTGCCGCCGCCGGAGGGGAAGTTTGCAAAAACCACGACGACAAGGCGTACGCAAATAGACGTCAAGGGCTATTTTTAGGACGACGCGCAAAAACGGGTCCACGCACTGTATGCTAATGGGGAGGAAAACGGGGAAACCGGTAAAAACGAGGGAAAATGGGGCAACGGGGGCTAAAAATGAACTCAAAGGGCAAATGTTTCAAAGACAACTAACAAGACAGCTAAGTGAAACAACCTGCGCATCTAACCGAAGATGAAAAGAGTACTGTTTTCTTAGAGACGCAGGCGGTCAAGCAAGCGACTTTTAGAACCACATGGACAAAAGATGGGGTTTTGTTCAATTTCGGTTCCGCTAAGGTAATGGTAGAAAAAACTACAGTAATGGCAGATTGGGTTACTGTAATTTGTAGTTTGGACGCGTTTTGTAGTAGACCATCGGCCATCGGGTTGGGCCCAACAACGAAAATCCTATAAATCTGGATGTTTCACTGTGCGAAGCATAAGTACGCTCAAGTTGTTCTCTTTTTACAAAACTCACAATTTAAGTGTGTTTTTAAAAATAATATAGCTAGTCCGCAGAGGAAAATAGCCTGCGATATGGGGAAAACAAGATATATAAATTGTAGACCTCGTACAATCACGGACTTTTTCCTGCTTCAAAAATAAGCGAACTTCCGGAAAACAATTTTTTTATGAAATTAATTTTATACAGAACATAAAAACTTCAGTGATGATTGCAACAAAAAAAAATGGCCAAACTGCCGTAAGTATAGTGCCAAGATGATACAGTAAGACATGGAATGAATATTTTTTGCATAGAATTTCTACGGAACCAGTTGGTCTTAAAAAGCGGCTGGCAGGAGTGTTTCTAGCCGAACGGCTGTCAGCAGTGTTCCAAAAGAGCAGTTGAATAAAGCTTTCGTTTGGCTGTTTTCCTGCGAAAGTGCGACCTGAGGTCGTCGGAAAAGATCGCCGGAACCGGCGGTTCCTCGTCCGGTCGACGCAAAAAGAGACAGGATCCGGCCGCTGTTGGAACATTTTCCACACAACAAATACAAACAAAAGATCGCTGTTTGCCCTTCCCGCCACCCGGCTGACCCCAGGGCGGCTGGCCGGAGGAGGGCCTAGAAGACAGCCGGCTGACCCAAAAAAGGAGACGGGCGGCGGCATTTTTTCATAGAGAGAGGCGGAAGAAGGTGGCAGAGACACCTGCGGAGAGACAAAGAGAGACTGACCATGGATGCGGGGAGGGCGGCCACTTCCGAAGGAGGGGACGAGCGGATGAGACGCTGAAAATGAGACATTTGGGAGGTAGAGAGGGAGAGGAGATATAGAATGAGCGAAGTAAATCAAGAAAAAATAGGGGAAAGGGTTGGGGAAAAAGTTGCAAAAAGTAAATGTTCACTTTTCTATGAAAAAGAGCTCACGCCTAAGAGAAAGCAGAGAAAGAAAAAGCAGAGAGAGAGACACATAGAGAGAGAGAGAGATAGAGAGAGAGATAAAGAATGCGGAAATGGTTAGACATATATAGATATGTCCAAAATGTCAAAATAGAACTGAGAATAAACAAAGAGAGCTATAGATCATAGAAAAGATGGAATAGAGGAACTGAAAAACCAGGCTTTAGTAATAGAAAAATAGAAAGTGGCTTATTTTTAAAAACGGAAATGAAAAAAAAACTGCCATGTGACAAGACGGAAGTACAAGAGAATATTGAAATAAAAGGGTCATTATTAAAGTTGGTGGCACCGGAAGTAAAAAATGATATTTAAATAAGAATGTAAGCTAATTAATATCGACAAACAAAACACAGAACAGAACAGATTTATTTGTTTCTGTCTGGAGATGTTTGAGCCGTTTTAAAAAGAGAAGAGAGAGAGAGAGAGAGAGAGAGAGAGAGAGAGAGAGAGATGGAATCACAGAAATAATTTCTGGGAGAGCTAGAGACAAACAGAGGTTGAGAAAGATAGCGAAAGATTGAGAGGGGCAGCATTACATGAGAATGAAAATGAGGAGGAGTGAGACTTGGATAAATACGACAAAGAGAGGTTAAGAGAGAGGTCGAGAATCTGAGACAAAATAAGGAAAGGAAGTGAAAGATGTAGATAGAGGCCGAGAGTTCGAAACAGAGAGAGTGTGAGAGAGAGAGATTGAGAGATAGCGAGATTCAGAGGTTGAGAGATATAGAGAACAAGATAGAGAGAGGGAGAGATAAATCATATTTATGGACTTCAATTCCTCGGAAGCAAGAATAGTTTTCTGCAGCAAGCCGCCTGCTGAGGAGGATTTCAGTAAGAGGGGAAATTCAGGATGAACCCCCGCTTAGTCGGAGGGTGGGGGAAAAGTGAGTAATAACCATGCAAGAGGGAAAATAAGGGAATGGGGGGTTGGCTAAAGTGACGTCAGATGGAGATATTGTAGGAAAAATGACATTAAATAAATACAAAAAATATCAAGGAATCACAGTTGACGTAATCAGTAAATTAATAATAAATACGCAAAATGGCATTGTATAGTGAGGGGGTGATTTGGAAAATTACACATAATGAGGTTGGAAGGGAGATAGAGAGAGACACTTAGAAAGAAAGAAAGAACGAGGGAGACATGCATGGACACGTACTGAGAGATCGAAAGAAATGGTGTAAGAAAGACAAAGAAACTGAGAGTGATAGACATATAAATAGGGATACAGAGATGGAGAGACAGCAAAAGAGAGAGAGAGAGAGAGAGAGAGAGAGAGAGAGAGAGAGAGAGAGAGAGAGAGAGAGAGAGAGAGAGATGGAGTCACTGTAATGTCCTCTGCACCCCAATCTTGAAAAGGAAGTAATCGCCCGCCTCCATAATAATAACAAAAAGTGAAATTTCCTATAGCGGAAATTGCAGAAAGTACTTGTGTTTGTTGTGTGCTAGCGTCGGAAATACATTTGGAATACGGTAGTTCCCTCCGGGGCTGGCAGGAATTGTAGCCAGCCGGTAATGAAGACGAAAGGTCAGCGTCGTCGGCTGGCAGCAGCGAATGTTGTAGCCAGTCGGGGCAGGTTGCGTAAGGTGGAGTGTGTGGACAACTACGCGCCCGGGGGCAGAACGAGTCGAGCGGGAGCCAGCCCCTCGGGTGGCAGCAGCCGCGAACGAGATACTGCCAGCCGAGGTCAGCGAAGGCTTGCGGCAGCCGGAGGGGGCGGGGCAGGGTGATAATGGGTACGGTATGCTAATCAACAGCGATGATAGGGTACCACAGGAGCACAAAAGGAGGTTTTTAAGTTCGGGGCCATATGGGTATTTTCTGAAAATTGGAAGAATCGTAAAAACAAATGTTGGAAACTGTTAATGTTTCCATTTCGGAAGCACCTGTTCATCCTAAACTTCGGAAAAACCCATGATGGTTCCTTCAAGGAAATTTGGAAAGAAAAGTTTTAAGGAAACCATCAGATACCTTTTTACTCTCATGAATACCGTATAATAAAGAGTTTGCGAACATTATGTGAACAGAAGTTTTCTTGAAACAATACATTTAAAAAACTACCAAATGGTCCCTTTTCACAAATATTTATTCGAAAAAAATTCGAGAAATGGAGAACAAGAGATCTTTAGCGAATTGGCAAAGACCATATGAGGAAACTGTTATTTTTCACAGAAGCTTGATGCGTAACTTGTAATTTGGAAAAGAAGTTATGATTTGGAGAAAAAGGCATAGTTTGATGATTACAGTAATCTTAAGAGTCCGAGCGGCAATGTCAAAATCTGGCACCCCGCGGGGTCGAAAGAGCGCCCTCCGTTTGGAATGCGACACATCGCAATGCGCCAAAGAGGTCGCACCTGGAGGGGAGGGCAGTCAAAGATATGCGGGTATTGTTTTAGAAAGATTGAAAAGAACTAATAATAGATACTAATAAAAGAGAGAGAGAGAGAGAGAGAGAGAGAGAGAGAGATGTAGTGTGTGGAAGAGAGAAAAAAAGAGATCAAGAGAGATAGAGACAGAGAGGTGCAGAGAGAAAAATCTATTCAAAGACAGAGGTGTGAACATTGACATAAGGAGACAGTGAGATAGACAGGGAGAGAGACAAGAGAGAGAGGGAGAGAGAGAGAGAGAAAGAGAGAGAGAAAGAGAGAAATAGAGAAGGTGATATAGAGAGTTCAAGTAAGACAAATGTCATCATACGAAAGGCACTGTGAGAGAAACAATGTATCAGTGTGTTGTTTTGAGCGATGACTGTTCTTTCAGGCACTTTCAGGTTGACAATATTAGTCTTGGGTCAGTGCCAATTGGGAATGGATGCCAATACTCTTCAAAGAGTACTGTAACTCCAGGGTCAAAGGCGAATAAGAAGTGTAGTAATGGTAATCCTAATGGAGTAGTACAGTATGCCGGAATAGGCTAGTCTTTGAGCAGAACGATGATCCCGTGGCTTAAGCGACAAAGGGCAATTAAAGCGAATTAGGGGCGTGGTTTTTGCGGCTTGGGGACTCGAGGGGCAGCCGGCTGGCAGGAGGGATCCGGGTCGTCGGCTGCCTGGAGGCGGGCCGCCGCGCCCAAAATAGCTGGCCACAAAGCGGCGCCTGTTTGCACATACGCCATTTTGAAACCGTACGGCGATGGCCGGGATGGCGGTCAGTACAGCGGTGGGAACACAGTAGGCACAAGATAAAAAGAGGAGGGAGGGAGAGAAGGAAGGGTTTGGGAGGGCTGGGGAGGAGGAGTCAAGGCAGCGGTATTGGAGTACTAGAGAAGGAGTCTTATGAGTACGGTGTGGAGAAAAGAGATTATAAGAAAGAGAGGGATGACCCGCCGAACCCTGCCCCCTTGCCCCTGTGCCTCCCGTGCGTTCCGTTATGTCGTGTGGTGGTCAGTACAGTGTGCGAGGGAAAACACGTCTCTCGATCTGGCATCGCCCGCGGCTTATACAGGTAGTAATCGGGTGACCGGTTGGGCGAAAGGGCGAGAGCCGACGCCGCGCCGAAGCGGGTTCCGCTAGCCGGGCGCATCCGCGTAGAAGCCGCTAATTTCAAATGGCCGCACGCCCTGCGGAAAGATGCGCATCGGGAAAGGGCGGGAATGGAAGGGGAGCAGGCAGAGGTGGGAGTTGAAGGTGGGAAACGGGGGATTAGGGCACTCCCACTGTCTTTTTCTCTATTTCTTTCCCTTTAACTATATTTCACTCTTATTCTCTTTACGCTCTATTTCTCTGTATATCTCTCTACCTCTCGTTACATCTCATTTTGCAAGTATCTCAATGTACCTATCTCTGTATCTGCTAAGTTCTGAAAACCTCTCCTTCTACTCTCTTCTTCTGTCTCGTGTCGTAGTTTTGCTTGCCCTCGTAGGCTCGTTTCCTCCCTTATCTCTCTTTTTCTCCCTCAACAACAGAGGTTGTTGTCGAACAGTTACCTCCAAATGGAGCCTTATCTAGGCGTTCCGAGGTTCTCCCTTGCTCTTCAGAGTTGGCTCCAATGCCATCCAGGACTTGCGCCTGGTTGATTGGCGGGTACGGTGGGGTGACACGCCGTCAACAGGAGAAATCGCGTTAGAGGCGACATCTTTGTGGGGCCGGCATGAAAATTGGATCCTAATCAGGAGAGCCTCGAGTACCCACAAGCCGGAGGTGAGAGGCGTTTACGCTTCGACGGAGAGGGAGGGGCCGGAGAGACAAGGGTTAGGGCAGTACAATGGAATGAGAACTAATGAGGCTGAGTCATCTTTCACTATCTCATCCTTGAGTCTGAGCAGTCCAAATAGGCTTCAGCTGTTCCAACCGAAGGTTCTTTTGAGCGATTGGCTCCGCCCTGCTCCTGTACAGGCTGTGGCTTTGCTGAATGCGTCGTCCTGTGGTCGTGGAATGGCTGATGGAGAGCAAATGTTGGTTCACATGCGCCCGGACGACGCTGAATCGCCGCTGGCGACGGATAAAAATAGGAGCGGCGGACTGTTTGTTCTGCCGAAGCGGACACTCGGACACGGGAAGACCGGCAGAGGGAGCACAGACGTCCGGGGTCGACGGAGGAACGCCTGGGGCAATGAAGGCTGGGAAAGAGAAGCCTCCGACGAGAGCCTTTGTTCAGGAGATGAATCAGCCATCTCCGCAACTTTTAGATTGTAAACACTAAGGAATCATAAACGGTATGGCGAATCGGAGAAAGGGGGCGTTGCCTTTGAAGACGGCTTCAGAAGTTAGGACTGCTTCAGAAGATGTCCCGTTGCAATAATAGCAGTCGGCCACAGTGAATCTTCTAAAATCCGAGTCAGAGGATGGTCATCAACAGACTGCACCAAAACAAACATGACTTCATTCAAACACCGTCGTTCCATATTCAGATACAAGGGTTCTTTTTTCTGTGCATATTCACACGGCATATTTTCTTTTTTGTGGGATCTGGTAGGTCCCAGCCATCACGGCGGGACCCATTTCCGAAAATCGCAGGTAATATCGATACGGTAGTTCTAGTGTAAAACAATAACTACAAAGTACAGTAATCCTATGCTTATGGTTGTGAGGTTAATCAGTAGGGACTATTTTCAATCAACTGTTGCTTTGAGCTTTGTTTCTTAAAAGTATTAAAAAAACGTTCAAAAAGGGCTCATTGTTATAATCCTCCTCAATTTTCTTCGGATATAAAGTTGTCACGCCCCCTTTTGTATGCAGAATTTTTGGCTTTGGGTCCTGCCACGATAACCCGCGATCCGTAAAAATCCGTAAAATGAGTGAGCACGTTAAACGAAATCGTGTATAGCTGAAATAAGAAATTGGCCTTGCAAACGAAGTACTTCACTCAAATTTAATCTTTTGTTTGTGTTTATTTACAGTTATACCGCTATAGTATTTCAAAATTTCAACGTTGCTGCCTGTACAAACAATGCGATTAAAACAAGGACCACTGAATTAAAACGGCGAGGTTAATTGAAACAAACAGTTCAGGTTTCGAACGCAGTTGAAAAAAAGAACATGATTGAAATGGCGTCCGTCGAGTGGCCAAAAGTAGCCGCCGGGTGGCAATAACGTTTGTGACAGCCGGTAGTTTACGGTGACCAGTTTTCGCTCTATGCTAATGAGGTTGTTCCTCTCGGCCACGATGATGTAAATTTGATTTTTACGGGGTTGCTAACTATCTAACCAAGATTTAACACACAAAAACTGTTTTTAAATTGATGGTTACAAAAAAAATGATAGAAAATTTCAGATGTTTTAACGGCTCAAATAAAACCCTTGGTGGGTCTAAAAATTGCTGAAGAACGGCAAATGCTATTTCGAGAACACAACGTTTCGCAAAGCTAAATATAGAAAATGTTGACTTTGAAATGCCAAAGAGAGATTCATAAAGTGTGATGTAAGAAGCGTGTCGGCCTGTCCGTGCCCCTCGACCTCTGTTTGCCCTCTCTCTCTGTCTCCGTCGGATTGTCCTATGCTAATCAGCCTCCTCTTCGGCTAAAGAGTTCTCTTTTGCATCCGGGTTGTTGTAGATCGAGATCACCGGCGGCTGGCTATAAAGCGCCTCCGGGACTGTAGCTGCCAGCCGGTCTGAAAGTGCACCGCCCCGCAAGAGGTCATACAACGCGAGGGAGATCTGGGTCAGCGAGGGAGATCCGGGGACAGCCGGCTGACTAATGGCAGCCGGCTGGTGGGAACAAGGAGTTCAATGAGGTTACGGTAGAATGAATGGACCTTTAAAGGTACCCTACAGTCACTTTGGAAGGCGTGGGAATTTGTGAAGAAGTCGAAAAGTCGGCGATTGAATTTTAAGCGCAGTGCTGAGAAAAGCGAATGAAAATCAATGTTTCGGAGTCGTAATCGGAGGGACACAAGCCAAAAAGAGCCTTCTTTGAAAAAGTAATAGTAAGCCAAAAAGAGCTCACTTTGAAATAATGATTCTGTAAAGTTACAAAGTGTGTGTGTGTATGTGTATGTATGTGTGTTCATGTGTGTGTGTGTGCGTGTGTTGTGTATTGTGTGTGTTCTAACGCCCACACGTTCTCACGTCCTTTTCATACACACCCACACATTTTTCGTTCTTTGCCAAACTTCGAATGATTTGTCTTGAAAGTGACGCAAAACCATGAATCCACAACTAGTACGATCACTGAATGTTTCGGGCCACTACAAAAAATCCGAAGCGGTCAGCCAAGTGATTGTTGGTTATTCATGGCAACCATAAAACGGTTAAATGTATGTACTGAATTAAACAATATCAAAAGAATAGAGAGAGGAAAGTGTGCTCCTGAATAAATCGGTTAATGGGTTGATAGCGGAACTTTGGGAATTGCTGTTTTTGTGTTGGCATGAAAATAGTACCTTTGTTTTGCTGTTAATTGAGATCAGCGGGAACTCTTAGAGATCGACGGTCAACGGAAAAAAGATTTAACAGAGAGAGGCAAAGGTTGTGGAAGAGAGAATGATGAGACAGAGAGAATGTAATATTAATAAGACGAAGGCACTTAGTAAATGACTCGCCTGGGGGCTGAAGGCTGCGGTGTTCATGGCTGGGCAGACGGTCAGTCGTCGATTGGCATCGGAAGGGACTCTGAAGAAGAGAAGAATTCCAGGAGACGTCGAGTCAGCGACGGCGAAGGCCCCGCTCCGAAAGTTCGCCGGCGTTTATTACGTGGCGCGCCATTTCGCACGCGCCCAATAGAAATACATTCATGTACGAAATTACGAAAGGCGCCGACAGTTCGTACAGTTGCCCACGGGAGCAGGGAGGGCAGAGGGAGAGAGAGAGAAATGGAGGTAGAGTGGGGTATCAGCAAACATGAAACGTTAGAGATGAAGGGGAAAAATTTGGAGATAATCGATTAAGGAATAACGGATGGACATTATGAAAGAGGAAAAATATAGAGACAGAGAGAAAGATATAGCTAGGGCGAGGAGTAGAAAGAGAGAAGCGAGGTTGGAGAGAAAGGAGAAGAAGTCTTCATGAACAGTAAAGTGGGCCCCTACAATTTCTTGTTTTCCTTGTCGAACCGGTAAATAAAATTTTGTAGCTTGAACAGTGATTTCGTGGAGCTGGTGGTGCCAAAACAACACGGAGTTATTCTGACTGTGGGGGGAGGGCTTTTCATAAAACATAAAAGCTTACTATGAGTTTCTTAAAGGTTTGACTGTCTCTACCGTACCCACCGTTAAAGGGTTGTGAGCATTGGGTCCCACCGCGATCGTGATCTACCTCGCAAATGAGAGAACAGGGTGAATGAAGATGCGAAAATAACTGCAAAGGTTTCATGGTGCTTTTTCTCAAGTGAGTTTTGTTAATTGAGATCACGGAAACTCGATTCGAGACGTGCGATTTCATGGTGCAAAGGGGACCGAAAGCTTCATTAGCAGCAGTGCTTTGAGTGCTCTTTTTTAGTTTTCTAAAGTTTTCTCAGCGAGATTCTTGTTGTTATTCTCCTCCTTTTGAAGGCCGCCTTCTACAAAACCGTTCTCGGAATTTCCTGCCCGTGGCATCTCCACAAACATGTTATTTCTCGTCGTTTTCCCCCGGGTGAGCGTCTTTTCTTCTGAATCAGCGGAAATAACGGAGGAATCGGCGTAGAACAATTAGGAAAGAAGGGGTGTGACGGGGCTACAGCGGCCTTTTGTGCAGTCGCCGACTACAACGCCAGGCTCCTTGTTATTCGCAGATAGAGGGAACAATTCCTGTACATGAGCGGCCGAAGGAGATTGTAGCCTGAGGCAAGAGCCAAATAACCGGGGAATGGACAGACAGAGGCAGAAGGAAGTGTATAGCAAAGCGGCGATGACATGCCGTGTGCAGCTTCTGCGTCATCGCTTAGTGTTTGCAAAGTGACCTTGGCTTCTGGACGGGTTTCAATGGGATTTCTGACCCAAAGACAAGCTACAGTCACAATTATTCCGAAATGGAAAAGATATAGTACGTTTCAGGAAGATACGCAGAAGAATGCGCTAAAAGCACTGAGTTCGGGGGAATACCATGTCATTGTTTTTATTACACAAATGACTTAGAAACCAACCACAGCATGTTATTCCCAAAGTTCAGAAGGCTTCGGTCTCCTTAGCCTGCCTGCCATCAGCCACCGTAGTCCTAATCGGCAGCCGAAGGTCGCCATTTCGCCTACGGTGTCCGTCGATTGCCGCCGCCAGGTAATAGCCCGTGTCCAATGTTTATCATTGCCATATTCGGGCTTTTTTCCAACCAAATGAACCTATTTTGTCCCTTCGGCGGAAGCCACCCGTGGCAGCCGGCTGTCTCTCGGAGGAACACGGCCCATGGCACGAGGGTCTCGAAGAGAAAGGGGGTCACAGGTTGTCTCTGCTTAAAAAGGATTGGCCTTAAAGGATTTTCTGTATTTAGTCTCACCACGTCAAAGAATGTTCAAGCGCTGCAAAAGCGAGAGAGCATTGGGAGCATATTTCCCCAGAAAAGACTATTTATACTAACAGTAATTATCCGCATTGGAACGTCTATTACCAAAAAGAAATCTTTGCAAAACAAATATTTGCTTTGAAATATTTAAGGTTGAATGTCCGCAGTGCCTTGCCTTTATCAAAGAGATGACCATCCCCATTTCCAGAGGTACACTGTTTAGGGCCGGATAGAGCGGCCGGGACCCGCTCAGACGCAAAGCGGCACTTAAGTATCTGGCCCGAACGTTCATGGACTAACCGATAAAAGGCCTTTTGTTACAAAACGATCTGAGGCGGCCGTAGGTCGTCAAATTCATAAGAGAAAAGCCTGCGAAGCGGGATCGTGACTTCTGATAAATGTTTTAAACGTCTTACTTGAACACTTCGTCTAGTTCTGAGAAAGTCTGTATCAAAGTTGTTAAAAATTTTCTTCTCCGTGACCACGTTTGATTTTGGCCTTTTTGCTTCATTACCCGTTCGTACAACGGTATTGCCTCCTCTCTCTGCTAATTAGCATAAATTCGGAGTGAACCGGTCGAATTGGGGAACGTGGCTGGTTATGATAAGCGGGGTGACCGAGGCCTGCGGAAGTGAGGCAACCGTAGTCGGAGGGAAAAGCAGAAAACAGGGCGAATGGTGAAATGAGCCGATTGCTCCTAATGGTAACCCTCACAATGGCAGGTGGATTGAAGCAGGAAAACACGACTGCCGCCTATTAGATGGATCACGCGAAAACAGTGACTCGGACGGAAGTGAGGGGACTCTTCCTGCAAAGCGAATAAACAAAAGACAGGGAGGCAGGTAAGGCTGCGACGAATAATACAGGCAGGTGGGGAATAGAGGGACAATTACTCTGATTACTAAATAGGGAGGGGAATATCAAAATTATCACATGCGGTACGTTGCTAGCACCAAATACACAAACGCAAAAATACGAGTAACGCTAGGATTTCCGGAGAATTTGAATTTCAGAGAGAGAGAGAGAGAGAGAGAGAGAGAGTTACAACGAACTTTTACAGAAAACAAAATAGGAGGTCAAAGACAAAACATTTTTGAAATCAACAGTGACGTTCGAATTGCAAAAAAAACAGTTGTGACATTCCAAATAAGTTATATAAAACTATGGAAATTTCCTTTATCGTTTCTTGGATGTTTAAATAGCTGAAAAGTTAAGAAGTGTGTTTTAAAAAGACCCAATTAGTGACCCAAAGATGCGCTTGTTCAGTTATAAAATGGGGCGCTGGCCTAGAACATGCTAGAAATTATTATACATGTGAGCAAAATTAATTGTAAACGATGACGCATTGGAAAATAAACAATGTGGAAGGAATATCTGCCGCAGCCTGATATACAAAAGGATTAAATTGCACCGTCGCTAAAAAATATTCAAAATCGCATCTTTTGTTTGATTCTTTTTGTCATCTTAAAACGTACTTCATAACTTTAGCCAGTCAAATTTCTCCATGCTTATCACATCAAAACTGCTTCTTCAATTTTGCAGAAATGGAAGAGAGAGAGAAAGAGAGAGAGAGAGAGAAAGAGAGAGACATGATATGAGTAACTTAGAAAGTGAGAAATGGCCCAATCCGGGAGAGGCAGCGGTTGAAGATTGAGCTAAGATCATGAGGCAGCATGATCGAGAAAGAAACGAGAAATAAAGGAAAGTCAGCAATAAAAATGAAGATAAGAACAAAGAGAGCTAGAGCATATGTGCCCACCCAGTGTCCCTCCTTAGAGCATCAATCAGAGGGAGAACCTGCGGTTACGCGGGAAGATGCTCGTATCGCAGGGCATGGGCGATGGGCGTTCGGCAGGAAACGGTGTCCCGCGAAAAGGTCCCGCCGCGGCCTATGACTCGCCTTTCCAGCGGAATTCGGGGACTACAGTGAACACAAACGGAAACTCACATTCTTCTTTGAACAAAGAAATGGTTCAGAACGACAGAATACGCTGTACTTCTATTAAAGCTTTCCTACCGAACTTGAGATTACTGTAACGTTTTGAATTTGGCCTTTTCGTGAGGGATCTGGTTTATCCAAGACTTCTGAAGAGCCTAGACAAGCTCCAAAATCCCTTCTCTTGGAAAGGCTTATTCCCCGCAACCCATCAGTTACGATGGTGTGAGTTTGAAGCGAACGCCTGGGGGACAGTGCAGTAATAGTGCGTGGAAGTGGATATGACATAAGTCTGGTCAACGGCGCTCTTTACAGCCGGGGGTCAGCTGGACGACGCACGCATAGTATAGCGAGAGGAACACGCCTCTCGAGAATGAGGAAAAGGGGGAACGAAACTAAGGAGCTTGAATAGGCTGTGTGTGTGTGTGTGTGTGTGTGTGTGTGTGTGTGTGTGTGTGTGTGTGTGTGTGTGTGTGTGTGTGTGTGTGTCTGTGTGTGTGTGTGTCTGTGTCTGTGTCTGTGCCTGAGCTGGTCTTACTTCTCTTTTTCTCTCGAACACTTATGATTTCATCCTAAACCAATTTTCAAATTCACCGAAATTGAACCAATCGGAAAATTTGAATGGCTAACAAACCATTTGCAAAACAAGGAACGCTTGTCAGAAGAAAATACATGCAAAACTGGGTTAGGCTGAACTAAAAAAATCTTTTGGCAAAAGTTGATCTGATCATGGATACTGTAATTATTGAGATAATCACCTATTTCCGGCGGGTGGTGCAATCTTTTTGACACCCGGGTGACGTAGTACAACGCGGGGACAAATGACAGCCGTCTTCAGCAACTTTGGCTATGCTAATGAGCTATTATACGACTCAGGTGGCTGCTTGATACTTGGGGGTTTTGAATTCGGCAAATATAAAGCATTGGCCGCAGGACTTGAAATCTGAAGAATTGGGCAAGTGTGGTTTCTTTTTTCTCTCGTTGCGATTAAAAATACGGTAAACTTTTCTGTGAGTGTGTTGATTTTGCACACACGAGAGGCAGAAACAAGGGGCGGAGTTTGGCAGAATAGGAAATAGAGAGAAAGACTTAGAGGTCAAATACGGAATATACAGAATATTCACTTTCAATATAAATATTTTTTGCAGAGTGAAAAGCAGCAATGAATTCAGATTCTTTGAGTATTACGTAAGTTTGGTAACTTTCTATTATCCAAACCGTCTGTCACTAAAGCCATAAGGTTCCGACTGTATACAAAAGGAAGTCCCTTTGACCCCACAACAGCTGTAAATAGAGAATGTTGCGGCTGGCAATAGTGCGTAATAGGTGTCGGCTGGCAGCATCCGGATCATCTCCGGGGTCAGCTTATGCTCATCCTTGGGTCGCTGACGTGACCATCGAAACGTAAAGCGACGGTCAGCTGCAGATTGCCATTGATAGCGCAAAGTTTTAGCCCTCGACACTGATAAAAAGCCACCGGCTGGTGTTAACGGGGCAAATAGTACTAGGGGCGGGTCCCGAAAAGCGCCAGCCGGCTGGTCCGTACTGTTGCGTAGAGATAAACAGAGAGTGTGGGGTGGCGTTGTGATAAAGACATGACAAATACGCGACGACGGGCACTCTGCCAGCTGACCGACTGCCAGTCGGCTGGCGCTACTACGGCTGGCGTGTTTTTGGGGTGTCCGCGGCTGGCGACAAGCGTTCCGGTGACGGCTGTCGCGAAGAAGACGTCCCGGGGGTCTCCGGAAGACGAGCCGCGGCCGGAACGCGTCAGGACCATGTCGCGCTTGCTGACAGCCGCTCAGCGACTACCGTAACCCCCGACGGCAATCAGCTGGCAGGAGACAAACGCGATTCTTTTGGGTGGCTGCGCCCAGGGATTAGTGACAGCCGGCGGCCGCGGGCAACCACACTTGATTAGGAGGTTCTTGCACAAGAATCCTTCGTGAGCGGTCATAAGGGACACTCGGGCCGGGTCCGGGAAAAAAGTGTTTGTCCGGAGACATCGTGTTCTCAGCCGAAGCCTCTCGTATGGAAGGTACACTCCTTTCGGACAAGTCCATTCTATCATAAAATTCATAATTGGTTTTCACAGGAAATATCTCATTTGGATTGTTTAAGACGGAGTAACTTGGATAGATTATTTTAACTCTTGAACCATTTTCTCCTCTCTTTTCAGCATAACCAATATTCGCTTTCCAACAATGAATCGACGACTTTTCAGCGATCTTCATGTCTACCCTTTTTAACCACTGCCAGTTTGAAACATTGACATGAAAAGAAATTCACTAAGCGAAAGAGCACTGTAAAAGAGGAGTGCGCAGACAATAAAGCAATCGCGGCAGGACCAAATGTCCTTTAGGAAAATCCCTTTTTCCTTGACTCTTTTTTTTTGGAAACGCACTATACCCAAATGTCAACTATTCGCTGAAAATAAACTTTACATTAACTAACTTTGATAAGCAATTCTGCATTCGGGAAATTGGGGTCGACAGAAATGTTTAAAAACAATTTTTGGTGCCTTGTTACTGGAGTTAACCATGGAAGCTCCGTAACTCTCGGGATTTTCCATTAATTCCTTTATTTATTTGTATGCAGAAAGTAATGAAAAATCTTTTGTTAGATTGCATTTGTCTAAAATGCAGGGGGGAACCAGCCTCGAAGTTCTAGACTTTTCACACAACTGCGAACTTTTACAAAGGGAATCTATTTTGGTCAGAGTGGCCGAATGAGCTAATGAGTAAGTGAACAAAGCTGAATATAGCTGTCGCCAAAATGAAATCATATGCGAATTGCAGAAATGTGCAAAGCATGCTCTGTCGTCTAGTGATTAGACTACGAACTTCAATGTCAACAAAGGATCACTAGAACATTCTAATTTTGTTGGCATGTTTTCAAACTTTAAACTTCGTTTCATTTTTTTCCGAACCATCGAATTATGTCCGTTTAGCTTTCGAAATACACCTGCACACCTCATAAAACTGCTTTAAAACGGTTTTAATGAGCGCATAACTCTAAAAGCTGCCCAATAAGTTTTTAACATTAAGACATCTCAAGGAGAAAGTCTAAGCTACTTTAAAATGCTTCATATTGCTCATTTTCAGTCTTCTTTTGCGAGCGCCTCTTCAGTTTCGTGTCACTAGGATCTTTAGGATCTAGCAGGGCTAGTGGAAACTCCAAATGTACTCTTTTAGTTGCAAATATGAACGAAAAATGTGAGAAGTTACATAGATAACTTTTAAATCCCCGTTTTTGGCACTAGCCCCATTCGCAAAGACTATGTATGAGAATTAGAATAACTGCATTAAAAATATGGTTGTGATCTCCTTATCTAATCGTTCACGAATGTTTTGAGAGCCCGTGAGTGAAATGATAGTTTATACTCCTCGCCCACGGACCTTTTTGAAAATTTCGATGACCTGCGAATCTAAGCTAATTAGAATGAAAAATGACATAGCTACACATTCACATTTTTGCATAATTTTCAATTATTTCTTACTCAAAGTTATTCTAATGTCAAAGATTTGCGAGAAAGGGCGCTGGGCAACGAGTATAATTTGCGTGACCGTGCGTGACCGTGCGTGCGTCTGTCAACCCTCGTCTCCCCCATTTCCCTGGGTCAGTTGTGCCCGTGCAGCCATGGCGGACGGCGGTCAAGACTACGAGCCCCTGCCTGCTCCTGGAAACGTCCCCGATGCTCCCCCTGCCGAAGGAAAGGATTCTCCCGGAGGAGCCGCAGCGAAGGAAGGAAAGGACGACCAGGAGGAGAAGAACGCCCTCAAGGACTCTGAGGGAACCGGCAGCAAGGCCGGCGATGTGAACAGCAAGGCAGGCACTGTGAGCAAGAATGGAGACGGTGGGTCAAGTCTTGTGAAGCAGAGTCAATGAAGGGTTTAGACAAGGGAAGCGGCAAAGGAGGCAGCGAGAAGTCCGGAGCCGGCGGAAAGAAAAAGAAGAAGAAGAAGGGAAAGAAGGAGAAGAAGCCGAAGACGGCGCACTTCAAGAAGAGAGGCAACCCCATGTTCAAGATCCTCTGCATGGTGTTCAGCGTGCTCTCGATGGGCTGCCTCATCGGAGCCATGGTCTGCGGAATCATGATCGCCAGCAACGCTTCTGACGACAGTGGGGGAAAGTAGTAGATGAAGGACACGTGTGAGCAATGAACCTGTTCGCTGCTCTTGTGTTCTACTCGGCTGCCCCCCACAGAGGGCGATAAAGATTTCTTATAGTTGTCTGACAGAGTCCTTGATTCATATATTTTCACATATTGTGTTGGTTTTCATGATTTTGTTGGTACCTAGATTTTGTTGGTAGTGTGAGCATGTATTGTATAATCAGTTTGTTTCTTGTTGCGAATTGTGTTCTAAGTAATGTAGTAACCATGTTTCAGTTTCTGTAGAAGGAACTACTGATTATATTTTTTTGTGAAAACACATCTTCAAAAGTTGCACGATGTCAATGCGAGAAATTATTTTTTTTTCACCCTTATCTCTGCGAGTCTTCGTTGCGTGTGTTGCCGTATACGCGCCCGTTAGGTCACAGGGCATCGCGGCGGGACCCTTTGCCAAAGATCCTTGAGTTTTGTGCTACCTCTGGGAAACGATCTCATCTTTTCTCTATCATATGTACTTTCTTGGTCTCTTTGTGTTTATGCGCCCCCTTTACACACAATATCTATGTAGCTAGGAATGCCCGCTATTCTATTTTAGTAGAATTTTTACAGCACTTCTCAAATGTTTCATCGTTTCTTTTTGTTGTGTGTCAGCCAGACCATAATCGAGAATTTTTTGTTCTTAACAAAAGATATTAAGGCGTAGTCTATACTCCTGGCCAACTTTGGCCAAAATGCGACACGCCCCATTTGTAGTGCACAATTTTGATGTAAAATTGGGTAATTAAATATGAACATCAGAATAATCTCAATCATTTCCAAAAACATCCGAAGTAGGGCTCGTGGGGACTATACATATTTTTCAATTAATTGTTCCGCCGCGAAAGCCCAGTGGAGTGAAGAAGTCGCCGGTAGTGTCGTTAGAGTGGATTTCACCCGGTTTCTTTGGTGGCAGGAGGGTGAGATCGGCCGTAGCAAAGTCTACGTGTATGTGTGGCAGCTGGCAGCCAAATTGAGCGGCCGAAGGCCGCAAATTCCAGGAAGGGATAGCGCCATAGGCTTTGTGGCCCTTGCTGTCATTTTAAAGAGTTTCCAGATCCCAAAAACCATTGATTTCCCTCTTCTGGCTTTGAAATAGCAGTTCCTTTGACAATTGCGCTAAGTCACGGATGGTAACGTGAACGTTCGTAACGGCACGTAAGATTTCTCTTAAAAGGCCGAAATTCGGATGCATTGCGGCCAGAATGCCTTCCGTTGTTCAAGTGCAGCCGTCGGATGCGAAGGTGGACAGAAGTCGGATGACGACTGCCATCACCCCAAAGGACCCAAACGACCGGGACTTGGAGAAACAGGACTTCTACCACGGGTTCCGTCCCAGGAAGGACGTCGAGTTGGTTTATCACACCCTGCAGAACACTTGAAGGTCTTCAGACATCTTCTAAAGGAGTCAGGAGACTTTTTGGTGCGAGTGACCGATGCAAAGGCCACGGGAGGAGAGGCGCTTCTGGTGGTCTCCGTTCTCTCCGAGGACAAGAAACTGCTCAATCTGACGCTTCAGTTCGCGAACAACCTGTGGCAGTTCAGTATATCAGCTGAGATACAGAAGAAGAAGAGGAACCGATCGAAGGACGATGTGACCAACAAGAAAAAGAAGGATTTTCCTGGGTTCAAAACGGTGGTCGATCTGGTCAACCACTACAGGAACCACAAGATCCCTGGAAAAGCCTATTTGAAGCACGCCGTGCCTAGACCCAGCTGGCTTATCGGTCACGACAAGGTGGAGTACAAGACCCAGGTGAGAGATACTGTAGCAGTTTACGAAATGGATACGTTAGGATCTCCTTGGTAGTGGAAACTTCTGTCATGTCTACAGAGGAATCTACCATCGTACGGAGAAGGACAAGTTCGACGTGGCTGTGAAGGTATGTCACGAGGGAAAAGTGGCGACGGAGGCGAACGAGGAATCGACGGAGGCTAGAAAGGGAATGATCTCGGAGGCTCAGCTGATGAGCCACTACACCCATGAATACATCATTCAGGTGGATCAAATGAGTACTCAAAGGATATGTAAGCTTCAGATGTTTGGTGTGGCTATGGGCCATCCTCCGATCCTCATCCTCATGGAGTTCTGTGCCGGAGGTAATCTGGAGTCTCATCTGAAAAAGACGGCTGAGCGTCTGGACCCCGGGGAGGGAGTGGTCTACGCCCTTGAAGCCTCTCGGGGAATGCGCTACCTCCACTCCGTCTGTTGTGTCCATCGTGACCTCGCGGCCAGGAATGTGCTCATTTCCTCCTCTGGAACCATGAAAATCGCCGACTTTGGTCTCTCCAAGATGGTCGGAGATCTCAAGGCAAAGCCAGATGACGAGAAACAGGACGAGCCTAGTCCGCAGATTCCTCTGAGGTGGATGGCTCCTGAATCGCTGAAGAAGCCGATGCAGTTCTCCACCAAATCGGACGTCTGGAGCTATGGAGTGCTCCTCTACGAGATCTTCAACAAAGGAGTCAAGCCGTGGCCGGATGACCCGCCGAAGAAGATTGCCACGATGATCAGGAGGGCCAATATGCCCGCCTTCCCTGAGACGACTCCGGCTCCCATCACAAACCTCGCCAAGAAGATCTGGTTTGTTGCCTTCCTTTGCGTTTAAAGGTCTGTTTAGGGTGATTAATCCTGACGAGCGTCCGTCGATGGGAAAGATCGGACGGGAGCTCTACAACGTGTTGAAGGCGACGTCGCCCCCTGCGGACTTGTCCAAGTGGGCTGTGAATGCGATTCCCGGAGTGAAGAGGACCGAACTGGGAGACCTGAAGGGCGTCAGTGTGACTGAGGACGGAGGCGAATGGGTGTCGCAGAAGAAGGGCAGTTCCACGGATCCCTCTGTTCCGACGGTGGAGCCGAGCGAGGCGAAGACTGAGAAGAGCGTCGACAAGGACAAGTAGACGGCGACAACATCAATGGAACAAATAATCTTCAATGAGTTTGGAGTCGATGTTCCTCGCCAATGAATGTGTTCGAAACAATCTCACTTTCTCTCTGTTTTTGTTATATAATGCATTTTCAAGTTTCCTCAAAGTCCTTTAAATATTTTATTACTTGTAGCGATAATGTTTTCATTTTCTGAGATCAATCTCCCTCAAAGGCAGAGTTACAGTAGAATGCTTCTGCCTGGGTCATAAATACGTCTTGAAGTTGCCCAAAATGAGGCCTTCGTTCTGGGAACTGTTGAAGACAGCTCTTCATTGCATTATATCTGAATCAACCCATCCTTCCTGTTTTTGTCATTTTCCTACGTTTCTTTTGAAGCGAATTTAGGCATCGGAGGTATCCTACCCTTTCGCACTGCTTCTACAATATCCTCCGGTCGCCGAAGATCTTCATATGGCACCTCTCCCAAAGTGAACACTTCGTAGAGAGTAATGGCAAAAGACCAACTGAAGACATGATGACATGAACGAGTCTTTGGAGTCCCTTACGCATCACTCTTGAGGGAGAATTTGCCTTGGAAGCATTCAGGAGCCATCCAACGGACGGGGAGGAAGCGGAGGGCGGGGGAGTTGGCTGCGAATTTAACGTCATCGGGATCAGAACAAAAGCCAAAACCGGAGATCTAAAACAGGATTACGTGTTTAGGATCATGGTAGGGTGGCACCTTTGCTCTGAGACCCGTAGTTAGGAGAACATTTCTGGCTGTGAGATCACGGTGCACGAGGTTACGAGAGTGGATGTAGGCCTGAACATTGGCTTATGTTTTAAGAGAGAGGGAGAGAGAGAGAGAGAGTGCTAGAGAGACTGTAAGTGAGAGAGATTTGAGTGAGGGAGAGAGTGTATGACGTAAGACGTAAGACAGGAAAACAGAGCGACCGAGAGACATGGAGTCATCGAGGCTGATAGAGACCGGAGTGTAAAGTGACACAGTGACAGCAAGAAACAGAGTGTCTGGGTGTTGATGAGAAATGTTGCAGAGATGGAAAGATAGTGAGACGAGACAGATAGAGAGAGAGAGAGAGAGAGAGAGAGAGAGAGACTTGCCATTCCATCGCAGACCTCCCATATGATTTTGTACAAAACTTGAAAAGGAATATACTTTGTACTCATTGGTCCCTCTGAACTTGACTCCATTCTAAAAATGTGGTAAAAAATTAGGTTAATTTTTATAAAACCCCACGTCTCTTTGATTTGTCCCAGGTACTTGATGAGATTCATATGTGTCAGCTCCAGAAGACTGCAAACGAGGCTGTCCTTATTAGTCCATCCCAATAGAAGAGCCACGTGGTCGTTGTGACGAAGGCGTCTCATCGAAGCAATTTCCCGTGAGAGCTAAAACATGAATTACCATCAAAGACTTCAGAAGACCTGACCTGGTCTTCCTCGGGTTCGTCAAAGTGTCGAGGAACTCGGACGGCCACGGCGCAGTCTTGGTACTGTTTCATTTCAACGCGGTCTATCCATTGCATGATCGGAGCTTTGCCTTTCAGTTTTCCTAAAGAAAAGATTTCTTTTAATGAAATTTGTTTTTATGGTGGTAAAATTTCAAAGTGGTTCAATCGAGCCCTATTTTTTATACTAATAAAAACGACATGTCGACATCAAGCATGGCAAAATTTGGGGCCGGCCCGGGCCGGGCCGAGAAAAATTTTGAAGCGGGCCGGCCCGGGCCGGCCCAAAAATTTTTTTTTTCGTTTTCTTTGATTTTTACATTGAAAAAAGGCATAAATTTTCGGTTGAGTCGGGCCGGGCCGGGCCGTGAAAAATTTTGGAGCGGGCCGGCCCGGGCCGGCCCGGGCCGGCCCGTTGCCATGCTTGGTCGACATTAAAATATAATGGAGTGTAGGCGGGTCATGGGGATACGGTAGCCCACTCCTAAAAAATTTTTACACTTGAAGCGCAAAATTGATAAAAATTTTACGTATTATTAGTGAAGCCTAGCTATCTCTGATATCACATTGAAAAAGTTTATAAATTTGGTCTGGAATCTTGCTAGAGCTCTTTGTACAGATTAGCTGACCTTCTTTTCATATTCCGTAAAGTTCTTGAATCAATTTATGTTTTGTAAGACAGTGAATTCTATAATGAACTGGATATTAACTCACCCAAGAACACATTGGACACAGTTCCTTCTCCGAGCATAAACTGCCTGTCGATATGAACCCTGTGTGCTTTGATTTCCCACGGGAGTCTGGTCGTATGGGCGCATTCCTTCGACGTAACTATCCTCGGCTGCAGCATAATCTCATTCAACAACTCCATTTGTTTCTTCTGTCTCCTCTTGGCATGTTGGTAGATCAAAATGCCAAAGGCACTGGCCGAGATACTGGCACAAACGGTAATCCAGACCATGTCATCCAGAGCAATGTGGAGGTACTTTGGTCGATGGTAAGGGTAGGCCCCTGTTAAAGGAACCAAAGGGATCTTGGCACGACAGACGGTGGAATAGTTGGACAGGTAGTAGGGAAGGTTGCCGACGAGTTGTCTGTCTCTGGAGGAGTCGATGAGACCAGAAGAGAGAAGAGGCATGGCCAAGGGTTCGTATGCCGTCTTCAGAGACTGAGAGGAGACGATGCGGATACTAGCCTAAGAAGGGGATGATTTGATTGGGATAGAGACACTTACTGTGGTTGGGATTCCGTTTGGAGATGCGTTCAGAAAAGTTGAGAGACAGTCGTCATTATGAGACACGAGGGTGAGGAAAGAGGAATTCTTTTGCGACATAATGGTGGATGAGAAGGTCGAGATCACTTCCTTTACGGCGGAGTCACAGCCAATGTCTTCTGCCATGGGAAGGTGGGAGATGCAGTTCGAAATGAACATGGAGGTCTGCGAACCCAGCCAAGGGAGAGTCACATCTGGAATGACATTGGATTATTTATCTTCTGATGACGAGCAACATGGCTTAAAGTTATCTTGCCGCTAACATGTTAACCGAAATTGGTTCAACTGTTCTTGCGCACTTTTGAGAATTCAAGAAATGTTTTCGAACTAACTTCTGGTGTGCACTTAAAATGATTCGGCACCTTCGGCTAATTTCATTTACATTTTTGAAATTAACGTCGAGCGGCAGCAAATGTCAGTGAGTTTTTAAAAGTTTGGAAATAGAAAAATTGCAAGGATCCAATGTTTTGTGTTTTTTTATAGAAGAATCGAGCTTTTGAAATCACGATTTCGATTTCCGTATTCAAGTAGTGAACATGTGTTCAAATGCATGTGGTGAAACATTGCAGTTTTTCAACGTTGGACAACTAAGTAATCATGTTTCAACAACATACTGTTTCTCCACAAATAAATGTTGTTTTGAATTTCTCCAAGTTTTGAAAGACTTACACATTTGATTTATTACGCAACAAATATACAAAAGTTACTGAAAGTAGTATTTACCTTGAACCGTTCCGTTGAGAGCCATCTTGACCCTCATGAAATGGCTGTACATCCTCGTTTCCGAGAGAGTGCACATGTCTCCTGTAATGGTAGTGTCTGCTATTTCCGATAGAGCAGTGGCATCAGGAGAAGTGAGAAAGACAAAGTTGTCCGCCAATGGGGTTGTTTCGTGAACGGAAGGAAAGTCTGAATTACTCTTTCCCTTCTTTTTTAAGTAATTGTTTACCAAAGGGAAGGCTGGCCTGAAACTGTCGTCTCATAGAAGGAACGTCTTTGTCATCGTCAATTGAGAAAATGGGAAAGGCGGCTATTTTCTGGAGGGAGGAGGTGTCCAAGGCAGAGAAGATTCCGAATCTTTGGAGATTTACCTAAGCTTTCTTGGGTAATTAAGGAATAAGGCCTTACGTTGGGAATGGAATTGAGGGTGACTGTGGCATTGAAAGGCACGTAGTCAGTGAGCAGAACCACTTGCTTCTTTCGGATCACAGACACCGGCTGCTGGTTTTCTCCATTCACCTGCAACAAAGATGTTCGAGAAAATCTTTTTCAACATTCCCAGCGTTTTCATGTGACTATTCATTGTGCATTCATATTTTTGTAGCATTTGCTGCTCAAACAAGGAAGTTCGCCGTCTACAACATGGGTGCCTCAGTAGATTGTAACCTTTCTTTTTTCGAGGCCTCTTTGGTGATCAACAAAACATTTTTAGTAATTTTATGATTTTCATGTAACAATCCGCATGTATGTTAGGAACATATGGTCTAAGGTGCGCTTAACCGAATATAACATGTTATACCACATCATAAGGCTTTTCAGAGTCTATGAAGAAGAAATGCGAACATATATTTATGCAATGCAATGTAGAATGCATTAAAAATACCAATCGTTCAACCCTATACCATTTGGCAAATGAAAACAGTCCCTTTTTCTGAAACTTTCTTGAGTCGTTTGTTTGCTTAGGATTAAAATAGGATAAAATAGGAGTGGGCGTCGGCGATAACGAAGCACACTTTCCGACAATGGATTTATTCTCAGTTTACGTTGGAAATTACTGAATGAGACATACGTAGTTTATTTATGTTGACTATTGCGCGAAGTAATTGAGAAATTCGAAACTAAGCCTCTTTCGAAACTCGAATTGTCTTGATTCAGCGTACTCTCTCTTTCTCTCCTTCTCTCTCTCTCTCTCTCTCGCTCGCGCTCTCTCTCTCTCTCTCTCCCTGCTCTCTGGCGCAGATCATAGGTCACCGCGGCGGGACCCAATGTCAAAATGTTTTGCATTTGGAACAAAACCCATATAAGTTTTAAAGTTTTCTTCTCACCTGATCCGAGATCGTCTTGGCGACTGCACTGAGCGGTGCATTTGGGTCATCATACTGCACGGGGTCTTCACTGTTCGTCTGCGAAGCATTGTAAATGGCGTTGATGTAGTTTGTATCTGCCACCCATTGCTCCACCTCTCCTTCTATGTCTTTCGTCGTTACAGTATCCGTATCCCCCGTTCCGAAGAAAAAGTGGTACGTGATGGTTTCATTCCTCGGCATCAACTGAAACTCCCTGTCTTTTACGAAATCCCGTGTTTTCTGCATGTCTTTTGGCTATCTGTGCTGAAAAGAGCACGGAAGTGTGAGGAATTGTCTCGGACAGGCGATATCACAAGTCACACGTGGCTCTGGGTCATAGAACTGGGTGTACCTTTGAGTAGAACGTCAGAAGGCCGATGAAGCCAGACACTTCCAGGTCGGAGGAGATGGAGACCAGGACATAGGCAGAAGTGCCTATGGTGGGACATGATAGCGATTCTGTTAGGGAATAAGGCAGTAGGAGGAGAAGGAGAAAAAACGGCCGCATAGAGGGCGAAGGCCGACGAAGAGGTTCTGTTGGAATTTTGGGTGGGGAGGTTTGTTTATCTGGAAAAAATAGAATTGTGTTGAATGAGACATGCAAAAGAGAACTACAAAAAGTGTTTCATATCGTGATGGAGGAGCATAAAATACAAAGAACATGAACAGAGATTGTGCCGTCACTGAGACAAGGATCAGTTCAAAGCACCCTACAAGGGACAGACTGTGAAAAATCCAAAAGAAAAATCTCATAATTTAGGGAACAAAATTTACATACAGTAATGTTAAAAAAAAACAGTCGACGTCTGGGTTCTCTTTTCTAATAAATGTGATACTTTTATGGTTATTGGTCTGTAAATTGTTTTTGGTTGCATTATGACGAATGGAACATATTAAGTCCGAACTTACAAATGTGCTGCCAAAGTGCTCTATCGATTGCCACAAAGAAACTTTTCTTTTCTACAGTTCGTCGAAACCGAATGAGCTATTGCATTAAATAATTGAAAATAAGGGAGATAATTCTGCTGTCCACATTTAATTTACGCAATATTACATCAAAATACGGGCCTACAAAAGAGAAAAGAATACATTGTGGCCGAGTAGGATTGGCCAGGAGTTGGAGTAGAGAACCTTAAGTTAAAAATATATTCATAAGAAGTGTGATACTCAAATGTAGCTCTACAACAGGATGAACCTTTAGAAGAACAGTTTATTATGAACTGTGCATCTGTGAAATGTTTCGCCGTTCACTTCTAAAATTGTTATAGATGCATGTAAAATTATTTTTGTAAACTTTTGTTTCCTTAGCTGCGCAAAAAACCCTAACGAAGAACAAGAATGGTAAGGAAAGATATAAATTCTCGAAGTTATCATTTAGCAGTTGATACTATCAAACAACGCAAAAAACGCACGATAGGAAAATCATTAATAGGTTCTTTTTTATAAAAGACATCCTAAAGCTAACATCTCTGGGTTCGAAAAGGTTGGATAAAAATGTATAATCCGGCAGGAAAAATATAAATACTCACTCATATGAAAGTTTTTAAAACAAAAAAGCCCTGAAAATGGATACGCGAACCTGAACAGAATATTCAGTTTGCGGAGCAATTCTTTTTTCTGAAAATTGTGGTTGAATCAATCGATATTTTCATAAGGGGATCAGAAAGCTGCTTTCCGTCGGGTACATGGTCGTAAATCTGTGAAATGGGCGTACAAAGGGCCAAAACAGGGAAATTGCGTCGTAAGCCCATTATCAAGGGACGCACTTTGAAGATGGCCGATAAGTGACAGGCGTCTGGTACGAATTCGCGCTTTTTCCAACCATTGACGTCGGCCTTTGACGTCTTTTAGTCCTTTAATTGGAGGCCGCAAGTTTTAGAAAGAGGAAAAATGAAGTTTTTATTAGGGACAGCCGGCTGGAATGCTTATCAGGGTTCGTGACAGCCGCTGCTTCATCCTTCCCAGTAGCCCAGCGGCGCCATCGCAGGCGAAGCAGGGGTCGGCGGAGTGAGGACGAAGGTCGGAGTGGGCGGCACCGTCTGAACGGGTCCTGCAACGAAAGCATTGGTGTTTAAAAACGAAGCAAATTTTAAATCTATAAGACACCTTATGCAAACTAAAGCAAACGTCTGTCTATGGAAAAGTTGATAATTTTAGACTTTACCAAAAATGCTTTTTACAAGCCATAACAATAACATTAAATTTGTTGAACGCAACGACTTTTAAGCAGTGGAATCGTCAAAGGTTTGATGTGCAAAAAAGAATGCCCAAGACAGGAATCGAACCTGTGTCGCCACGGCCACAACGTGGAGTACTAACCACTATACTACTTGGGCCGATATCATGTCCGTTTGTTGTTGTTTACAAGCGCGGGCCTCGACACGTTTATCTGCGTGACTCACCCTTCATTGCCTTTTCCTTGGCTCTTAGGTAGTCCCTGTACCTTCTGATAAAGCAAAAGTAGACGCAAATCATTGAAAAGACCAAGATTCCAAGGGCTAGAACAGAAATCAAAAGGAGAGAAGTGGGAGAGGCCAAAGCCGCGGCCACGGGGATCTCGATAGACTTTGGCTCTTCACACGACGTCTCGATGTCTACGACGCTAAAGTTATTGTAGACCTGAAAAATGTTGATTCTGGAGAATTCGGAGCAACTTGCTTGGAAGAGATCGCTGACTTTTCCCAAAGCAGCGAGGGTCGTTTGAGGAGACAGCAAAGACGACGGACCAACGGCATGGAAACACACGGAGGACCTGGAAGATTTAGAAGTTTAGATAGAGACATACATCAGACCTTGAAGTGTTGTAGACATAGAGTTTAGGGGTATCCATCACAAGGCGAAGAGGAGGAACGTCGCTTTTCGAGATTTTTTCTCGCAGTTCTGCGGAGAAGGAGGAAAAATCTTGCGATATGGGAGCTAGGCGACGGTCGAAGATGAAGCGAAGACGAGCAGAGGGAGGGACCAGGTGGAACTAAAGGAACTTAAAATTTAAGTGTGTGTGTGTGTGTGTGTGTGTGTGTGTGTGTGTGTGTGAGGGGGCAGAGATATGCATAGATCCAGAGAGACATAGAGAGACAGAGAGTTAGGCACCTCATCAGGTGATTTACCTCCTGTTGAATCTGCAGCACTTCCTCATTCTCAGCCTTCGCCTCAACATGAACTGTATAAACTCCCGATGGCTGAGTTGCAATTGTGGGAGACGCTCGAACAATTCCCCTCCTATCGACCGCAAATAACGAAGGAAGAGGGGCCGCAGTGGTCAACGGCAAAACTGTTTCTGACCTGAAAAACGTGTGATTTCTTTTTCTTTAATTGAGTCTTACGGTGTGAATGAAACTCCCTCGACAGAGAAATTGTAGAATTTAATTTCCTGTTCCGAGAAGGACATCTTCAGAGCAGAAAGTTGTCTATCTGTAATGAATTCTTCTCTTTCCTACCCCAAGAATCAATTACCAGTTGTGGTAACGGTGTTGTTCAAATGGAGTAGGTCAGGCATAGTGCTGTCTTCTTCAGCCTCGTAAACCACAACCACCAAAGTCATATCTTTTCGTTCGGGGCGGTAGATGAGACTAGCAGTTTCAGAAATAGGAGCAGTTGTGGAGAGCACACAAAGCTCCACTCGGCTATTCTTCGGTGATTCGGGTCCCGAGTGGAAAAGTTCACCCGATGAAGCATTTAGGGAAAACAAAGGGGTGGAAGGGGAACCTGGGCTATTATTTTGTGCAGAAAATTCGAACTCACAACTGGGTATGAGATAGTAGAACACAGGGCCGACATCATCGGCCGATGCCTCGATTTGTCCTATTAGAGCAGTTTTGTGGAATGGGAAGTAGAGGGGAGAGCCCTGGAAATAAAAAGACTTGGAAATGATAAAAATTAGTACTTCGGGGAAGAAGGGGGCGGGGCGACTGGAGGGAGTGAATGTGGCACGGAGGAGACGGGTTGTGCTCACGCCAGAGTGAAGGTGTCGGGCGGTTAGAAGCAGCTGTAATTGACGAAGTATGATGGACACAGGAAATTCGTAGTTTAAAATGGACTTCAATTGTGTAAAGTCAGATAATTGTCGGAAAGCGAATTGTACTTGTTTAGATAAACTAACACTCTTTCCTGCTAACTTAACTAATGGATACCAAATAGAAAACTAGATTCATCGAAACGTTTATTGTTTATAAATGTGTCTTTGAACGCCACTATTGATTGCAGCAATGATCGCATTAATTCGCAAGGCGTTCTTTGAAGTGACCCAGGAATTCCTTTTCTTCTGTTTCTCCATGGCGGAATAAGGTAACAAATATGTCCGTATCTAAACTCCCAAATCTCCCAAATCCTCCGCGTGTTTCCACGCCGTTGTTCCTTCTTTTCTGTCTCCTTAAACGACCCTACAATAACTTTAGCGTCGTAGAAATCGACACGCCGTGTGAAGAGTCGAAGTCTCTTGAGTGCCCACAGATTTAGCCTCTCCTTATTCTCTCCTTTTAACTTAGCCCTTCCCTGATTTGTTTCCCCCTTTTGTATCTGAAGGTCCGAAAGGCAGGCTGTAGCTGAATACTGAGGCACTACGATGTTGTGACGATGTTGATTGTGGGTGAGGCCATATCAATTCAGCTCGACTGATCCTTTAGTATTGCAATGATAGTCAAGCAATATTAAAGGCAGAAGACCGCGAAAATAAAAATGAACAAATCCTTTAAGCAACCTAGGCGAGAGATTGTAATTTTAAATGGTAAAATTAGGACAGGAGGTTTGAGGTTGCGGGAAAAAAGAGAGCAGACAAAACCACGTAATCCTTAAACTTCGGCAAAGTTCGCTTATGAAATAAAGTATTTTGCAATGTGCTTATGTTTTGCCTTGTTTTAATCTTTGGGCTATTCTAAGTCTTTGACTACTTCGGTCCGTTTAAATAAGTTCATTTAAATGACTCGTGAAAATGTTCATTGTGACACAAATATACAAATGGTTGTTCCTCAAGGCAAGGTAGAGTTGAGCAGCGAAAGTCCCACTATATTGACGGCTACCACGGCCGTCTGCGACAGATCCTCTCCGTTCCATAGAAAATGTCCCGGTCGGGGCTGGCAGGAACCGCCGGTTGGCAGCTGCCAATAGGGCTTGTGCCAGTCGGGTGTCTCCCAATGAGAATAACGTAACAGACGGTTGTAGGCCTTCAGATACACTCCTGAAGAGTTTATATGTTTAAAAAACAGTTGGACGATAAAGATAATGAGTAAACGTACCTTGTATGCATCCCTTTTCCCTGTCAATCTTTTCCTCCGTTCGGCTTTCCACCAATTGAATTGGAGCCAACGCCCGTCCTCGTCGAAGATTTAAAATTCGTTGATTGTTGTCTCTCAAAGCAGCGAGAAGTGTGGTTTTTAGTCTGCAAAAGACACTTTCTGGGGAAGTTCCGGACAGAATTTCACAGTGATTCTCTTGTTATTGGAATTTACGTACATCATACATAGGGTCTCCAATAGTCTTCTTTTTCTGCCCAATCAAAATTGTAGAAATTTCATGGGCTTGCTTTAAAAGAAACGCATTTATAATCGGTTCTTTTCAATGGCAAGTTCATCCCTATATTTACAAAACGAGACAAATTAATATCTAAAAGTAGGCACCGCAGAGGAGGATTTTTTTTGGCGCATTTCTAGTTTCATTGTGAATGAAATTTCGTGTAAAAGAAAAAGTTTAAAGACAGAGGCCCATGTGAAATGAAGAGAGGGCCTGTCCATGTAAATCATCGAACTCTCCGGATTTGACCATTGAAAATGGCATTCTCTTGCCTATGTTACGCTATAGACAAGTCCATTTTCGAGCGAGCTTCTTCCTTTAAGTTAGAGTATTATCTAGCGAATTATTGACATTTAAAAATCCAAAAAGGAATATTAAATTTCCGCTTGCGGTTCCTATCTAAACATGTAATCGGTTGTCATAACCGCATCTCAAAATGTTTCCAACAAAATTCGTTGATGGGACAATAAAATTGTGCAATGCCAATTTTCGTAAATTATGTTTTAGATGTCACCCTCAAGTGCTGCGAAAACTTGGGAGCGAATGTTTCATAATTTGAATTCATAGGAGATCTTAGTGATTGACGTAGTTGTGTTTGGCTCTGTTTGGCGCTACGTGAAACACCATGAGAAAAAAAAACGTTAAAATTGTAAGTTTTTAAGCCAGCCAATAATAAAACGTGTGTCTGACCTTTGTTGTTCTCTCCGGCAGCGCTTCTCCTCCGGCACGGAGAAGTGCACCTCGCAGGCTGCGACGAGCATCCGTCGTCTGTCGAGCCACCTGCGGATCTCCTCTGCCGAATCCTCAACCACATCTCCCAATCCTCCGCCCTTCGCTTCGAAAACTGTCGTCACATACTTGGTCTTATACACCCATCCCTTCATAAACCTATCCACATCGTCTTCTCCCAGTACTGGTTCACTCTCAACCCTTGATTTCTTCTGAAGCATTGGTGTGACTCTTGGCGTGCTCTTCAAATTCACAGCCTCTTGGGAGGTCTGTCGTATCCTCAGGGCTTTGGGAGTGAGTCGTTCAAAACTCGTCGGAGACATGGAAAGGGCTGAGAGGTAGCCAGATTCAGTGGATCCTAGTTCTGGTCCCTGGCGAGTGAGTTGAGGGAGGGAGGAGGCAACTGAGGCAATTGAGGTGCCGAGAGGAGAGGAGAGTTCAGCCACGGCCACATCGCAGTCTATGAAGGGCAGGTCGGAATCCGAGGGACCATGCCAAGTGTCTTCTCTGCGGCGACGGAACGACGTTCTGAAAGGGGAAAAATAACGTTTTGCATGATTTCAATTTATCTTTGGCTATCCCTTCTGTTTTTCCCGTCCACGTGTTTTCGCATCATTTTGTCTGCGAGGATCGGTCGCGCGGAATAATTGATGTTATGACCGTGATCCCACTAAACAAAGTGCACATTTCGCTTTTCGCGCCAAAGGGTCTTGTTTCAAAAACCTGAAAAAGAAGCACACAAGTTACGAGAGTGATATTTTGTTCCAGAAGTCATAGCCACGTATCTCATTCGGTTTCTGATTTATAGCCGCACGAGGTCGTTTCACATAAATCTCGCCAGTCATCGGAAAAGCGGGTTTTCTGACACACTTTAGGGTTACGATTATTAGGGCTTACGATTAATCAACGACAAAACCTACTTCACCGCGCTCATCCAGATTACTGTAGCGCAATTCAACGGTAGCGCGCTATAAAAACCGACAGACCCCGTTCAAAACACAAAAATTATCGTGATTTGTACGCGCAGCAAAAAACATTTGGACAAACCGACGAGGTTCGAAGTGTCAATGTACCAACGAAACAGGATTGCCAGTTTTTTTTCATCCTAGCGGAACCTTCCATTTATGAGCTTGTGTGCTCGCGCATGAAACTTTATTCAGTTGAAACAAAAAATTTTCTGCTCATTCAAATGAATTCAATGTCACTATTTAGAAAGCTGACCTAGCCATTCGTAATTTGCTAAAGAGCCGCTTATGTGTGTTTGAAAGGAGCTAAAACCTTCAAAAAGTGAATCATTCTATCAGAATAAATTAAATGTCTTTGTCACTGGCTCAAACTATAGGACTGAAAATAAATGCTGCGACGAATCAGGTAAGTTATGACAAACGTTTTGAAAGAAAACCAATTTTGGGGCAATAATTTTGAGCGCACATACCTATTTTCCCTAAGAAGGAGTTGTTCCTGAACGAGTTCCGGTGGCGGAGGTGTGTTTGAGGCGAGAGATGCAGTGAATGCCATTTGTTGTAGGTTCTTCACGACGACGGCCTCTCGAAGCCTCGCGACGGCGAGGTCTTCGGCCGACCCGCCCTCCCTCCTCCGCCACTTCCTCGGCAGCAGTCGTCGCAGCCGTTTCTCCAGTCGGTCCATGCCTGCGATTGGCTTTTGGGCGGGCAACAAAGCGAATGACACGGATCTCTTATTTGCGGATATGCTAGAGATATCGCAGAGTTACCGATCAGACAAACAGAGTCAGGAGGTCGCGAGAGTCAACAAATGACGGAGTGAACGACTAAGCGGGGGAAAGCGAGGATTACGCGACCGTTTGACGACATTCCCTTATTTATTTGCTGCCCCTCATCCTACGGTCAGCGCCTAACAAAAACTTCGAAGTAGAGCATTTTGGGATTAGGGGGTGGAGAAACGAAAGGTTCTTCCTACTGTTGGATTCCAACGGATAAATGGGCGGAAAAGACTATTGATGTTGAGTCCCACGGCAATGACCCGTGCTTTGCAAAACAGAAAAACAGACAGACAGACAGACAGAGAGAGAGAGAGAGAGAGAGAGAGAGAGAGAGAGAGAGAGAGAGGGAGGGAGAAAGAGAGAGACAGAGAGAGAGAGAGAGCGGTAAAGGTAGACGGACAGAACAAAAAGAGAAAACCGATCATACCTCTAAGATAGTCGGAAATTTTGAGAGTATAGGAAAGAGAAGAGTGCCTCCGTCTCATGTGGGTGTCTGAGGAAGAACTGCCAACAGAACCACGAACAAACGGAGAACTTTCGAAGAAAAGACACGAATGAGTCAGCTCTGACGGAACTTCAAAGATGACAAACCGTTTAACAAAAGAATGTTCCTCATTCTACATTAGGGCCTGAGAGAGTGGGAACACAAATAATTGGAAATATAGAAGTGCAGTTCTAAGGTTAAAGTCAGGAAGTCTTACCCAAATGATATTGTGTTTTCAAAAAGAAGGGGTTTATGAAGGAATGTAAAACACCAAACAAGAAAGAAGAAACATCTTAAACTGAAGAATTGCTGTTGAATTATTGGGAAACACTAAAATGTTAGAGGTGCCCCAAGAATTTCCCATAAAACATTAAGAAAACTGGAATAAAGACTCACTATAAAAAAAGTTTCGCTTATGGAAGTTAAGGTTAGCTTGAACCAATACATGTTTTGAGCCTAAACACGAAAAGCCGAATCTACTTCGGTCATTTTGGCAGCGTACACGGCCTGAGTATCCTATAACGCACGCTGTACTCTAGGAACAACATCAAAACATTGGCACGTTGTTCCGAAGCAGTTTAGGCATGAACTATACTACAAAATGACCCATAAAAATAAAACTCGAGGAAAAAAGCTTAGCATTTCAGTGGTAATGTAGAATCTTAAAGAAACCCCAAGAAAAACCAAAGATCCCAAAACGTACGTTTATTCAACTCGTGGAAACGATTTGAGACACCACGATAAGGGAAGAGAAAATCGTGTTGTAAACTATCGAATCACAGAACTCGATAAATAGCGTTGGAAACATGGAAAACTTTTCGCAAACATGCGAGGGCCTGCGTTTAAAGTTCTAAAAAGAAGGTTTTTTGGGTTTCGTTCTGTTTCATTCGGCTTATTGACATCTTGTGACGAAGTTCAGGTAAACGAAAAATAGAACAGCGGAATGGCAATCGCATATTTACAAATCACGGTGTTTTCAACCAAGCAAAAACAAGTGAACGGAATGAGACTCGGGTGGAGGTTTCTAGAAAACAAATCGAACCGTCGAAACTGTGGATTGTACATAACTTTGCTTGGTAAAGGCACAAGACTGTATGTTCAAAATTCCGAAGAATTTAAAATCTTCCGCGGGAAAGGCACAGCTGTAGCTGTTCTTTTAAGAGTGTTCCCAGTTGCAAAGCCCTTTAAACAGCGCATCATCGCCGTCCAAGTGTGAATTGAAAGCACACAAAAAAGGGGAAACCTGTCCGAAAGGGTGTTGCGCATCTAATCCCGACTTAAGGGGACAGCAAAAGCCGAGAGTGGGAAAGTGACACAACGTTCGAACATTCTTCATGTTAAAAATGCAAAATCATTTGAATCAAACACTTTAAATCAGAGTGAAACCTCCCTTCAGCCATTCGAATTCCCCCGTTTGACGTGTTTTCCGGGGTTTTTGTCAGAAAGTCGCGGTTTCGGGGGGTTTCCGATTGCGGAGGAAGAAATGACACTTTGGTCAACGACAATAGAAGGAAATGGGCAGGAGAAGGTCATTCTGAGGAACAAATAACACCCACGGAATGGGGGGAACGCAAATAATCACGGGGTATTATCTGAAGAAAGAAAAATGAAAAAGGTATTTCCCTCATTTTTCTGGCTAAACGAAATATAATTTTCGGAAGTTTCGTACGAAAAAAAGAAAACTTCATATAATTCTTCAAGGCCACCAATTGTTTTGCGTTTTTTAGTTCAGCGGAAAAATTTAATGGTGTCTTGATTATGGGTTCGTGAGTTCGTCATACAAAAACACTTTTTTTTCAAAGTGCGCAAAAAAACAAGATGTTCTCCTCGCCAAAGCTCCTTAGGCATATTTGGCAGCGTAAATTACCTCAGTATTCAACGCAAAACTGTAGGAACAATTACAAAGTTTTTCTGCCCGTTCAAGAGTCACACGAAACATCCATTCCAAGAGAACTTTTTTTTCGCACCTTTGAATGGTATCTGTTTTGATCAAATTATCTTTTGTCAATATTGAACGAAAATCCTGTTTGTCTCTGTCATGTGCTAATGAACTTTGCTTACAGCTGCGAAAAGGATACAGTTACAAAAAATTGAACAAAATATGTAATAAAAATTAGGGCACGCACATGTATCATTCATTGAGAGAAAAAGTAATTCTAGTCTTTGAGAGAAATGCACTACTTCCTCTTTTCAAAATTGTTGCTACGTAATTTATAAGTTGTTTTGGAGATCATTCGGAGGTCTGTCTGAAACATTTCACATCGAAAAGATTTCCGAGAGAAAATGAGGTTCCATAAGATTTCTTCGGCAAAGGAAGATATGGAGTGAAACTTGAACATCGAATACTGATTTATTTAAAAGTCATTGGTTGTCTCAACATCCCATTCCCCATAAATTATCGCCTTTGCGTCCCAAATAGTGGGAAATGCCGTCGTTCGCCTTGTAAAAAGTGCGCAAACGTTGTCCGAAGTGACCCGTCGCACCTAATTCGTTCCCGACCTGTTTGCTCTTTTTCGCGCGTCGCTGTAACAAGTGATTGGTGGAGCTGGGCAAAAGAGGGATTTCAGTTAAAAGAGGCAAAAAAGAGAGAGAGAGGGAGGAGGGAGGTCATGGAGGAGGTCATGGGTGACGGGAAGGGATTAGGCACGGACAGGCGGCAAACAGCGACAACCAAGGCAAATAATTTGGAATCGCAGATGAAAACTCAAGTGGGACAGCCAGTCGGATGCAAGAGCTGTTGTTTTGAGGAGAAGGAACACTCGAGATGGAAAGGGAGTGCTGGCCAAAGTACAGAACGAATAATTTAGCCTCTCTCCATGCTTTAACACACATACATATGTCTTTCGTAGTTACAGGTGTAAACATTAGTATGGAATCCTGCCATAAACGACCTTATTGCGGCATCCGTGGGCTTCGCAGGCGAGAGAGCGAGCACATAGTCTTTCCATTTGGTAACTCGGGTCACTTCAAAAATGTCAACTCGGGTCACTTCAGAAATGGAAGTTTGTCATAGACAAAATTATACAGAAAGTTAGCTATTACCATTTTTGGCTCTATTGGTGTTTTAGGAAAGAAAAGTTGAAATTTTGAAGCTAATTATAAGAAGTGGGACAAAGAACTGTGAAACATCCTTTTCACATTTTGAATGAAAAACGGACTTTGTAAATTGGAACGAGCCGACGAGGATCTGTGTCATAAAGATAACGAGCTGTCAAATAAAAAGGGCCTTGGATACATTTGAAACAATGTGAAGTTAGAGGTATTTCCTGCCCTTTCTGTCCAGTCTGTGCAGTTTGCACACGCATTATACAGACAAACACGGCAGCTGACGGAACGAGGCAACATGAACACACTTTTTTAAGGAAGAAAAATGGTTTTTAAGGAAGCCGGCGTTAAAAGATTTTAGCGAAAGTCCGTGATCCATTCGGGGCAGAGAAAGAGAGATAGAGATAGATATAGAGTGATAGAGAGAGAAAGAGCCGGGGGGTGAAGATGCGCAGGTTTCGCATTAGCCCATCGCATTTGTTTCAAAAAATTTTACAAGACTAATGAACTGAAAGCGGAACATGGTGAATCCTTGTTAGTGTTGATGAAATTCGATTCATCAAAGTGACGGCTAAAACCGCGTCCGATTGTTTCGCTGTGTGAGACATATGTTTTCAAAGAGAAGAGTTCTGGAAATGGCGGAGATTGAAGAGAGGAGTGTTTTGAGGGCAAATTGAAAACAGATTAGGCATGGGAACGGAGGAATCGAGTGATTGCACAGCGGATCTCACGGAAAACAGGCCAAAGAGGGAAGAGAAGGGAAAACACTTGACTGAGGGATCTGACTAAAAAGAGATGGTGGACTTATAAAGATCATTATGCAATTTTCGTTCGAAGGATTTGTTTTCGTGACGAAATGATCAAAGAAAACAACTTTATCACAATGACACCTGATAGACGGAAGAGATCCCGGGAGCTGATAAACCCACCGCAACCACAAATAATATTGGAGGAAAGAAAAACGGATGCGTTTGTGTGTGTTTGTGTGTGTGTGTGTGTGTGTGTGTGTGTGTGTGTGTGTGTGTGTGTGTGTGTGTGTGTGTGTGTGTGTGTGTGTGACAGAGAGAGAGAGAGAGAGAGAGAGAGAGAGAGAGAGAGAGGAGAGAGAAATAATGAGAGGGTAAAGGTATGTAGAAAGAAGAAAAAGAGCATATTTGTGTTTCTCTATCATCCGATTTTGTTTACGCAAATCTCGCACTTTGGGTTGTTTGATAAGAAGCTTGTTTCAAGCGGTAAAGGATTTTTGGCGCTTGGTCCCTTTGCCATGATAAGTAATCTTCCCTGTTAGAAAAAGGTGTCATGTCTAAAGAGAAAATCGCCCTTTGGAATCCAAATATAAATACTTACATTCGCCGTGAATTATTGTCCTTCAGAGGCGCGACTGGTGACAGCCGGTCCCGCCCCCAGCCGGCTGGCAATACGTGCCAGCCGACTGGTCAAAAGTCACAAAGTGAAATCTGAGAACAAACTTACAACATAGTTGACAGCAACAAGAGTCAGCCTCTTTTCTGCGGATTACAACCAGCCGAGGCGGCGGAGGGGCGACGTCTTCGTGCCAGCCGAGGAGCAGCATTGATACGGGGGCGAAACAGTCAACGAAACACAGTCAAACAACAACAGAAGCAAAATGACATAGTTGGCGCCAAAAAAAGGCAACCGACATGTAGGAGTAGAAGCTGGCAGATAACACGCGCAGAAGAGGTAAAAGGAACTAACGACATGGGAGGATGGGCGGATGGGAGGATGGGAGACGAAGATTTCACCAGAGAGTTCGTCTATTCCAAACGGAGAGGAGGCAGAGGAAGGCAGCTCCTGAAAGAGATGTTATATCCAACGATAGATTCATTAAACATGTTGTTCCAGGGAGCCAAAGTACCCAGAGACGAGTTATCACCTGTATAATTACCTGGGGAAGTGGCCATACTGTTGGTAACACGGTGTGACTAATAGTCTAAGAGGGGGGGACTAATGATATCAGAGCCGTTGTACCCCCATTTTTATATGGTTAAAACATTATATCAGTTTTTGAGGTGTTATTTAAAATGTTATAAGCACTATCGGCTGTAGCTAAGCTTGGTTACCAAACCCCTAAAAATTTGCAACTCGCCCACCTCTATGGAGTATTTGACGTTTCGGGCGTCTCCTTCAGCCCTGGCCTTCGCTTGATAGACTTTTTCATTTGGCTTCAAGTTTCCTTTGAGGGCTAGAATGTATCCAGGAGGTGGAGTTAAGAAATGAAGCACTGGAGTGTTTGGTTTTCGCGGTTCGGATACCGTAATCCGAAGAGGAACACTTGTGTTTCGAGGTGGAGATCCTAAAACATTCACTGTCAAATCTTTCATTTTGAAAGTAAACGCTTTAGTTTGAACTACTGAACACCGACTTTTTTCTCTCTTTTTTTGTTGCAATAATACTATATTTTTTGCAATAGTATTTTTTATTTAATTTCATACCTCCGTCGGTTGCAACTGCTGTGAGGAGATAGGGTTCCTCCCTAGCCAACCCCATGAGATCCCTAGCAATGAACAATTCTCCAGTGGTAGCATTCAGAGAGAAATCTGAAATACACTTTTGATCCAATTTTCAGTTCTTCATTACACTTGGAATTGAGTGATTCCAGACTGTAAGTGAGTTCTCCCCTCTCCTGAGAGTCCTCATCCGTCGCTCGAATCGTCTCCAAAACAAGACCAGCCGGCCAGTTCTCAACGGCCTGCACATGGTAGATCTCCTTGAGGAAACGAGGAGCATTGTCATTCAAGTCACTCAGAGAGACGGTTAGCTGAAACGGCGGTGGTTTTGATTTGGATGCTACTTACTGGAACTGAATCTCTGTGCCCCGCTGGATCGGAAACGGTCAAGAGCAGAGGATGTTGGCTGGATTTGTCCCTATCCAGGTCTTCTGCTACTTGAATTGTCACCGTTCCATTTGCGATTGAAGCACGGAAATAGCGGCTGGAGGGACCAGAAACAGCCACGGAAAGACCTTCGCGATGGGAGATTTCGTCTTTGTCGGCAACCGAAAATCTTGTGACAATAGTGTCTACGGGCAGGTTTTCAGGTATGACGATCTGAATGGAAGAACACATGATAGACAGAGAGGAAAAGATTCACAAAAGGAGAGAAATGAGGGGAAAATAGAGATATATAGCAAGAATGGATATAGAGGGACAGAGAGCTGAAGAGATGTCGGGTTAGTAGGGATAGATATGTATGATTCAGGAAGATAGATAGATAGATAGAGATAGAGAGAGAGAGAGAGAGAAAAAGAGATAGAGAGATAAAATAGTAAAGAGGTACACAAAGAGAGGTACCTTCTTTAGACGTAAAATCAGTTCTATATTTTTTCGTTAAGCAGCCCACCTTTGCAGGCAAGGAGTCTCTGTTGATGACGGGAGGGTTGTCATCCACATCCAAAAGTTTGACCCTGATTGAAACGGATGTTTCGTATCTCTCCTCTCCAGCGCTTATCTTCAAGTCAAACTCTTTCGGAGTGGAAGAATCGTCGTAATCCAAAGTTTTTCCAATTTTCAGGCTTCCTAAGACAACATTTCATCTTTATCAAACTCAACGCAGACCTGTTCTTCCATCGACTTCAAAAGCCCTTTGCCCTCCGTCGATCCTCGTCTCCACAAAGTCGCCACTGTCCGGATGAATCGCTGGAACTGTCGCTATCACATGCCCTATTGGCAACTCCTCGGGAATTTCGATTACGGTAGGCATTACGGGGAATTGCGGCCTCGTTCTCATCTTTCTCCGATGTTCCAGGAACTCATCAGATGACGTCAGATGGATGACCACCACTGCCTTCTCCTCTCCAGAAGCCACTTCTAATCTCAGAACTCTCAAGGAAGCTACAGAAGACTTGGCGAAGGTTATCACATCTCCAGAAATCGATAGGTCCTCCTACAAACAATGGATATTTCTGATTGTGATTCAAATTACGATATTGATGGGTTGGATTTGTCCGTTTTCATCGATGGCCAGCACAGAAGATCTGTCGATCTCTAGAGTAGTGCCTGGGGGAGTTTCCAAAGAAATAGAAACTTCAGAGGAAGATTCTGTAATCGTTATTAATATCTTCCATAGTTTTCAGTATTACCTCTATTCAAGGTCTTTTCGAAGATACTTCTTTCGAATACTTTCTCTGCTTCGGGAGATCCAACTACCGTAACGGCGACAACCGTCTGAGCCAAAATTCGACCGGAATCGCGGGACAAAGCGGCTACCGTAGCTTCGTAAATTCCAGGAGATGGACTTCTAAATTAGTAAATATAAAAGTTGAAATCCTATTGATGGATATTCTAAACAAAAATTGTTACCTAGCGGGTCGTGTGAAAGTGATGGTTCCTCCATAGTCATCGACACTCAGCCATCCCGGGTTTCCCCTTAGAACAACAAATTTGGCCTCGTCGATGGGAATCCCTTCCAATTCAACCCTAGCCACTTCTGCACCCGGACGAAGACGCTCGGCTGTCACGGTGCGCTCATAGCGACCACGACGGAAGTGAGCGTGCGATTGAGAATTCTGAAATTAAGAAATTTATCTCTTACTTAGTAGCAAACCTGGACAAGCACTCTGATGATCTTCTTATGACTATGATGGACTCCGTCTTTCACATTCAACACGAGCTCATATCGACCAGGAGAGGAAGGACCTCGCACCTTCACTTGGAAAAGATCCCCGTCTATCTTTTCCAGAGAAAGAAATTCCGCGGCGGCGCCTTTGACGCTGAGGACATTTTCCTGCACAGAAGGAGAGTCTCCGTCGATTATCGAAACAAAACAATGTACTGAAAAATAAAATAAATAATCACTTGAACCGCGAAGGGCATAATAAGGTCGCCGTCAGAAACTCTGATGACTGCATCTGTAGCCTCAATTGAAGGCGCATTGTCATTGACATCTCCTACTTGAATTGTCACTTGTGAGGATACAGAAGGATCTAGACTTGGATTGAGAGAATTCAAGGGGAAATATACCTGAGCTGGAGGTTAGCAGAAGGTAATGGACGCGCTGGGCTTCGTAATCGAGGCATGGGGACTCTGAAGGACAGGACAACACTAGGTCCACACCTACGAGAGCAAATCTGAAATGTCATGAATTACCTCTGTAACTCTTTTCTCTATTTCTATTACGTAGTCTCTCTGCGTCTCTGTGTGTCTGTATATGTTTCTTTCTTCTTTTTTTTCTATCTGTGTATTTTGTTTCTTTCTTTGTTTCTTATACTTGGTCTCTCCCGGTCTCTTACTTTTTGTCTCTATGTTTGTTTCTTACCTTGAACCAATCATATGTGGCTGTCTCTCTCACTTTCTCTATTTCTATTACTCTCTTTGTTTTCTATGCCTCTCACAAACTGTCACTCAAACACGCACACTCTCTCGATTTCTCTCTTGATCTCTCTATCCCTCTCTTACCCACACACGTTAACTGACACACAAATAGGCACAAACACACATCCTTTATCTATATATGTCTCTTTGTCTGTCTGTATCTCTCTCTATTTCTCTCTCGCCCTCTTTATATTTTTCACACACACACACACACACACACACACACACACACACACACCACACACATACACACACATACACACACACATACACACACACACACTCTCTCTCTCTCTCTCTCTCTCTCTCTCTCTCTCTCTCTTTCTTGCTCTCACTGTCTCTATTTCACTTTCTCTATGCCCCTCATTCACAGCCACTCTTTTACGCACACACTTTCTGTGTTTCACATTCTCTATTTCTCTTTTCCTCTCACATTTTCTGTGTATTTCCCTCTATCTCCTATCTCTGCTTGTCTGTATCTCAGTTTATTATGTTTCCCCAAAAAACTTCCACTCACATCCCCGGTTTTCCCACAATCTTCATATCTTCGCCCACTTGTCCAACCACTGTTCCCGAAGGCAAGTCTTCCGAAACATTGAATATCTGAATCCTCATGGCCTTTGGGTCCTTCTTTGCGACATTCTTCACAACAATCGTCTGTTCTTCTTTAAGAACTCCGTCTTCTACCGTAACCTTTAAAAAATCCAATCAATCGATGATTCCAATCGTCGTTGCCTTCACTCGAACGTCTCCACTAAATCCTGGGTGATTCGCAAACAAATACGCTTTTCCTCCGGACTCGATGAATTTAGGTCGAACTGAGAAAAGTTCTGGTCGATCAACAGAAACGGAGAGAAAACCTTTGCTCTTCTGAAATAGTCACAATGTTATATACTCCTCGCCCAGCGAGCATTCCGAAGCGGTTGACAATTTTTCTCTGCGTCTTTCCGTGACCTATTTCGCTAATTAGATGCGCAGGTTGTTCAAAAATGACCCGTTTTGTAGCCATGCTCGGTGGGCAGCGACTATAGTTAGATTGATTAGTGTATGTACCATTTTTCTCGCAGCTGAAATGACGAGCCCACGGAGCAAATCCCCTCGGCTTAGCGGAACTTGTATGCTGTAGATTTCATCGGTGAGTCCATTTATGTTCAATTCAATTTCCTGTTTTCCCTGGACGATGAGAGTGGCTACAGTAACCACTTCAGTCAAAGGGTTCTCTTCTTCAGAAGACTCCGACGATGCAATTGTTGTCGGAACATCTCCACTGCCTTCTGAGAGATCGATGGAACTCTCTGTTGTTGTTGATTGAACGGCTGAATCTTCAGGGGTAGTAGAAACTTCTGAATCTGTCTTTTCCGTGACGGATTCTTCCTCTAGTTCTGCCTTCGTGCTAGTAAGCTGATCTTGTACTTCTGTAAGTGAGGCTTCTGTTGCCTTTGTTTCTTCGTCTTCTGAAGCTTCTTCCTTTTCTCCAGTTGTTGTTGATTCGATTTCAGTGTCCTTGGGTATAAAGATTTCCTCCCTTTGAGCTTGTTCAGTGAAGGAGGCCAAAGTCGAAACCACAGTTGTTGGAGTTTCCGAAGTAATTCCATCTGTTGAAGATGATTCTGTTGTCGTACTCGGTAGAGCTGTAGTTAAAACAATTTCTGGCAAAGTAGTTGTTGCGGGTTCTTTGATTTCTTCTGTTGTCGTTTTGATTCGTTTTGTAGTTGGAGAGAAAGAGAACACCTCGACGCGAATGCGGCTGGAGGACACTTTTTCTCCATGAGCCTGAAACACCACCGTGGCAAGTTTCTGAATGTGTGTGAGAATATCATTGTCTCCCCTCTCTCCTTGGACAGTTCTCTCTCTATCACTCTCTCTATCACTCTCTCTATCTCTCTATCTCTCTATCTCTCTATCTCTCTATCTCTCTATCTCTCTATCTCTCTATCTCTCTATCTCTCTATCTCTCTATCTCTCTATCTCTCTATCTCTCTATCTCTTTCTCGCTCTCGCTCTCGCTCTCTATCGTTAGGAAACCTGTCAATTTGTAACAATACCTCAATTCCAAACTTATAAACAGAATTCTTTGTCAGTTCCGGTCGCACATCTGCTCCAGCTACAAGCATAATAGGCACCTCGAATTCCTTGGTGTCCCCTGCCTGAATCAACCGGAATTAAATCCTTTTAAAACATCTTAATCACCTTGTTCATCTTCACATGGCCTATCTCGAACCACTTCAGTCGATCCATAGTCACAAAGAACTTTGGTTCCCCGGCCGCTTTGGTTCTATATGTCACCAAAGCGAGAAGCGAAGAGTTCTGTTAAAAAAATTTACTATGAAAGTCAAAAATAAAGTGTACAAAATTTCAAGAGCGGTATTAATTGGGATACCTGTTGTTGTCCGGCTGGTACCATAAAATCGTGAACGGGAAGATCGAATTGACCCTCTTTTTCAAAGACGGATGTAGCAGCGGTAGTCTGGAAATGGGAGTATTGGCCATGGAGAAACTCTTTATATACCCATTTTCATATTCTCTCTCTTTAAATTTGGAAAGCTAACTTTACTTTCACTTTCTAAAGCCATTTCCAAACCTTTTTTTGTATTCGCTATTATTCTTTATTAAAACCTGAGTAACCTGATTGCGTTCATCCAGATCGAGTGGATTTGTGTTTTCCTCAGGGGGCACATCCGCCGAGCGACGAACCTCATTGTGTGGGTCTTCTTAAACATTTCGATTATTGAAATTGAGTGAATAAGAATGCCGCGTTCTTGCAGGTAAAACAGTCATCAAATTTTTACCTTGGCTTTCTTGTGCATCAAAATTTAAGGTTATTTCCTTCTCATTTGGCCCCAATGTGAACAATTTTTCCAAAACGGCTGATGGCGTTTTGTGGAAAAATCGATGATCCAAGCCGAACGCGTCAAATTCTAAAAGTAGAATGACAATATTCTCTTATTTCTGTCACCTGCGAGGGATAATGGACATAGAAGGAAAAACAGTAGAGGAAGCATGGCGCCGCACTGCTTTCGAAGCGAAGCCATGTAGGTTTTCGGCCTTCAAACTGACCCATTTTACGTCATATCGCCGTTTTTCGTCGGAACTAAATGACTGGACGACACTATTGCGGCTGATTCTTCCAATGTCTAGCCCTGCATGTCTTAGTCTATCTTTCTCTTTCTGGGAGGCAGAGGCAGGAGAACAAGGAAAGCATCAGACAGACATACAAACACACTGAGAGCCATAGTCTTTGTGTTTCATGGGGCTATCCGATTCCTTCCTTAGATGAACGTTTTTGAAAAATATTGATTTGAACTCTGTCCGACGATATATTTCTCTCAGCGCCGAGCGAGCAGGCCGCAGTGGCCACGCGGAACAACATGAATTTTCTAGTGAGCCACGCGGAACCACACGAATTTTCTGGTGAGCCACGCGGAACCACACGAATTTTCTGGTGAGCCACGCGGAACCACACGAATTTTGACTTCTGACCAAAAGTCTTATGCGCTGATAGATGTTTCCATCCAATGTATAATTCCTCCGCTTTTACGGGAAGAAGTATACCTGACGAAACTCCATTAAAGAAACCCGAGTATAAACAACCATAATGTACAGAACCTCCGCTTTTACGGGAGGAACTACACTTTCCCAGGCGCAAAAAAAGAATAGAAAAACACAGCACAAATTGTCTTCGAAGGTCTTCAACTCTTCTTCTTTCCTGCCGTTGAGCAGCACGCCTGAAAGAATCCATCGTTTTGTTACGTTCAAATGCACTAATATGTAAGCTAATGAGGTAGTCACGCGATATGCGGGTTTAAGAGGCCGACATACGACCGTTCTCGCATGACAACATTGCGTAATGGTTAGTGGCGCTGTCTGGTCGACACATCCGGGTTCGCATCCGGGGACTGCCTGTGATATGAGAAAGTCACGCAGGTGGGAAAGGTAAAGAGGGTAGTTCCATCGATCTCTCAGAAGGCAGTGGAGATGTTCCGACAACAATTGCATCGTCGGAGTCTTCTGAAGAAGAGAACCCTTTGACTGAAGTGGTTACTGTAGCCACTCTCATCGTCCAGGGAAAACAGGAAATTGAATTGAACATAAATGGACTCACCGATGAAATCTACAGCATACAAGTTCCGCTAAGCCGAGGGGATTTGCTCCGTGGGCTCGTCATTTCAGCTGCGAGAAAAATGGTACATACACTAATCAATCTAACTATAGTCGCTGCCCACCGAGCATGGCTACAAAACGGGTCATTTTTGAACAACCTGCGCATCTAATTAGCGAAATAGGTCACGGAAAGACGCAGAGAAAAATTGTCAACCGCTTCGGAATGCTCGCTGGGCGAGGAGTATATAACATTGTGACTATTTCAGAAGAGCAAAGGTTTTCTCTCCGTTTCTGTTGATCGACCAGAACTTTTCTCAGTTCGACCTAAATTCATCGAGTCCGGAGGAAAAGCGTATTTGTTTGCGAATCACCCAGGATTTAGTGGAGACGTTCGAGTGAAGGCAACGACGATTGGAATCATCGATTGATTGGATTTTTTAAAGGTTACGGTAGAAGACGGAGTTCTTAAAGAAGAACAGACGATTGTTGTGAAGAATGTCGCAAAGAAGGACCCAAAGGCCATGAGGATTCAGATATTCAATGTTTCGGAAGACTCGCCTTCGGGAACAGTGGTTGGACAAGTGGGCGAAGATATGAAGATTGTGGGAAAACCGGGGATGTGAGTGGAAGTTTTTTGGGGAAACATAATAAACTGAGATACAGACAAGCAGAGATAGGAGATAGAGGGAAATACACAGAAAATGTGAGAGGAAAAGAGAAATAGAGAATGTGAAACACAGAAAGTGTGTGCGTAAAAGAGTGGCTGTGAATGAGGGGCATAGAGAAAGTGAAATAGAGACAGTGAGAGCAAGAAAGAGAGAGAGAGAGAGAGAGAGAGAGAGAGAGAGAGTGTGTGTGTGTGTGTATGTGTGTGTATGTGTGTGTATGTGTGTGGTGTGTGTGTGTGTGTGTGTGTGTGTGTGTGTGTGTGTGTGTGTGTGTGTGTGTGTGTGTGTGTGTGTGTGTGTGTGAAAAATATAAAGAGGGCGAGAGAGAAATAGAGAGAGATACAGACAGACAAAGAGACATATATAGATAAAGGATGTGTGTTTGTGCCTATTTGTGTGTCAGTTAACGTGTGTGGGTAAGAGAGGGATAGAGAGATCAAGAGAGAAATCGAGAGAGTGTGCGTGTTTGAGTGACAGTTTGTGAGAGGCATAGAAAACAAAGAGAGTAATAGAAATAGAGAAAGTGAGAGAGACAGCCACATATGATTGGTTCAAGGTAAGAAACAAACATACGGACGGTAAGAATTCAAGGCACGCGCGTCCCATAACGGACCACTACGGGGCGACCCCGAGTTGCCTCCAGTTTTGCAAGGAGGAGTCCGTGCTAATCGAGAATTCTTCCCGCCAGGAAATACATTTTAACACGTGGAAAAGCGGGATTTTATCAATGAAAGAAGGAGAAGCACAATGGAGACGAAAAAACGTCCAGGTACCGGGAAAGGAGTAAAAAATGGTGAAGAAAGCGAATTCGCAGAGGTGAAAATCCAGTAGAAATACAGACGAAGAAGCAGACAACCATCCAAGGCGGCAGACGACTCGAAATGGCACAAATGTCCAATCGAATTACAATATGCCCGGCAAATGCTAATGCAACGGCAGGCCGTAGCAAACAAAAATGAAGAAACAAGAAGATTTATATTTCGATCAAAGCATTTTTTCATTTAATAAACTGAATGAATGTGAAAATCGATAAACACTGAAGAGGGAACGAAACAAGAAAGAAACGATGACGTTCGAATCCATAAATTTAGAGCAACGCTGAATGCACATTACGCAGCGTAAACAGCGGGCTGTTTGACAACATAACTTTTATACAGAGGTTGCTTTTCCATCGCTTTTGCAATCAAACAAACCACATAAATCAATTAAGCGAGCAAAATCACCTAAGGTACATTTCATAAATTTTCGAACTTCTTTTTCCCTGACTCCCTTTATAAAAGCAGCTTGATGTGAAATTTTACGAGTGCAGGTGCTCTGTATGGGCTTTAACGAAAGAATTTGAGGAAAGCCCGAATGTGTGTATGGGTACTTTGACACGCTGAATGCGAATATGATGGTCATTTTGAACGACAATGAGTTCTAGAGTGAGTATTCGTTTTTGGAGGCTTCAACGTAAAGATTGCTAAAAACAGACAATGCCAAGCGATTCTACGCCCTCGATTACCCCCGATTCCTTCCATAGATGATCGTTTTTGAAAAAAATTGATTTGAACCCGGTCCGACGATATATATTTCTCTCAGCGAGCGAGCAGGCAGCAGTGGCCACGCGGAACCACACGAATTTTCTGGTGAGCCACGCGGAACCACACGAATTTTCTGGTGAGCCACGCGGAACCACACGAATTTTCTGGTGAGCCACGCGGAACCACACGAATTTTCTGGTGAGCCACGCGGAACCACACGAATTTTCTGGTGAGCCACGCGGAACCACACGAATTTTCTGGTGAGCCATTCGGGACTACTGTCATTTTCTGTTGGGCCACTGCGAGCGGCGTGGATATTTACAAGTGCAGGCGCTCTATATATAAAGCGGGCTTCAACGAAAGAATTTGAGGAAAGCTGGATAGTGTGTAGGGGTACTTTGACACGCTGAATGCGAATATGAAGGTCATTTTGAACGACAATGAGTTCTACAGTGAGTTTTCGTTTTTGGAGGCTTCAACGTGAAGATTGCTAAAAACAGACAATGCCAAGCGATTCTACGCCCTCGATTACCCCCGATTCCTTCCTTAGATGAACGTTTTTGAAAAAAAATTGATTTGAACCCTGTCCGACGATATATTTCTCTCAGCGCCGAGCGAGCTGGCCGCAGTGGCCACGCGGAACCACACGAATTTTCTGGTGAGCCACGCGGAACCACACGAATTTTCTGGTGAGCCACGCGGAACCACACGAATTTTCTGGTGAGCCACGCGGAACCACACGAATTTTCTGGTGAGCCACGCGGAACCACACGAATTTTCTGGTGAGCCACGCGGAACCACACGAATTTTCTGGTGAGCCACTCGGGACTACTGTCATTTTCTGGAGGGCCACTGCGAGCGGCCTGGATATTTACAAGTGCAGGTGCTCTATATATAAAGCGGGCTTCAACGAAAGAATTTGAGGAAAGCCGGAATGTGTGTATGGGTACTTTGACACGCTGAATGCGAATATGAAGGTCATTTTGAACGACAATAAGTTCTACAGTGAGTTTTCGTTTTTGGAGGCTTCAACGTGAAGATTGCTAAAAACAGAAAATGCCAAGCGATTCTACGCCCTCGATTACCCTCCCATTCCTTCCTTAGATGAACGTTTATGAAATAAATTGATTTGAACCCTGTACGACGATATATTTCTCTCAGCGCCGAGCGAGCTGGCCGCAGTGGCCACGCGGAACCACACGAATTTTCTAGTGAGCCACGCGGAACCACACGAATTTTCTGGTGAGCCACGCGGAACCACACGAATTTTCTGGTGAGCCACGCGGAACCACACGAATTTTCTGGTGAGCCACTCGGAACCACACGAATTTCCAGGTGAGCCACGCGGAACCACACGAATTTTCTGGTGCTGCGAGCGGCCTGGATATTTACAAGTGAAGGCGCTCTATGGCTCACCAGAAAATGACAGTAGTCCCGAGTGGCTGACCAGAAAATTCGTGTGGTTCCGCGTGGCTCACCAGAAAATTCGTGTGGTTCCGCGTGGCTCACCAGAAAATTCGTGTGGTTCCGCGTGGCTCACCAGAAAATTCGTGTGGTTCCGCGTGGCTCACCAGAAAATTCCTGTGGTTCCGCGTGGCTCACCAGAGAATTCGTGTGGTTCCGCGTGGCTCACCAGAAAATTCGTGTGGTTCCGCGTGGCTCACCAGAAAATTCGTGTGGTTTCGCGTGGCTCACCAGAAAATTCGTGTGGTTCCGCGTGGCTCACCAGAAAATTCGTGTGGTTCCGCGTGGCTCACCAGAAAATTCGTGTGGTTCCGCGTGGCTCACCAGAAAATTCGTGTGGTTCCGCGTGGCTCACTAGAAAATTCGTGTGGTTCCGCGTGGCTCACTAGAAAATTCGTGTGGTTCCGCGTGGCTCACCAGGAAATTCGTGTGGTTCCGCGTGGCTCACCAGAAAATTCGTGTGGTTCCGCGTGGCTCACCAGAAAATTCGTGTGGTTCCGCGTGGCTCACCAGAAAATTCGTGTGGTTCCGCGTGGCTCACCAGAAAATTCGTGTGGTTCCGCGTGGCTCACCAGAAAATTCGTGTGGTTCCGCGTGGCTCACCAGAAAATTCGTGTGGTTCCGCGTGGCTCACCAGAAAATTCGTGTGGTTCCGCGTGGCTCACCAAAAAAATTCGTGTGGTTCCGCGCGGCACTTCTTCGTTTTTTAATCTTTCATTTAATTGATTTTTGCCCAATTATTCTTTTTCTATGTTTTTAAAAGTTATCGCTGCAGCTAATTTTTGTTCGTGGTTTCCATGGAAACTCGATGATTCTGCTGGGTTCTATAAAATAGCGTTTGCGCCCGTGTTCCTGACCTATGGTCTTGTTTGCCTCGTGCGCTGGCTGTGCAATGGACACAACATGTTTTCGCCGCAGCGGCGCCAATTTGAAAATTCGAACCTCTTTTCCGCTCTTTTCTTTTATATTATGTATTTCATTTCACTTTAGGGTTTAATAAACATTATATTTTTGAAACAGTTATCCTATAAGCTATTGTTCACTTTTGTTTCTTCTAGTGGAATATACACATTCCAGTTTAATTATGGAAATATGTTACACACAGACATACACAGTTATACCTAGACAAATCACCAAATGATGTGGGCTGTGAACACTGCATGCGTTTCTTATCAGCGGCAGAACAGAAGAACGCCTTCCGGTCGTAAGCCATTTTAAACAAAAATTGATAGTCCTTTATTACCCTTTAAACTAGTGTCAAACATTCTTAATTCTGGTACTTTTTCATAAAAGTTTCATTTATCTATTTACGTGACAGGTCCCGGCACGAAACGAAAAGTAACGGTGTAATACTGTGGACAGGTTGTTAATTTTTTTCTTACATAAGCTTATGGATGTTCTTTTTTGCTCCTTTTTGATTCACTCTTTTTTATTTTGAGAGATAAACTGACACATTGTAAGAAATACTTGTTTTTTTAATCATTTCCATACATTTTTACTTTTCTAAAACTGTGTTCTCTCGAGGCCCTGTGATGTGTATTTCTTAAACCTTTGTTTCAGGCGATGTTCCTCCTATTCCTCTCCCTCTGGGTCTTCTCCTCAACAGCGGATGATCCGATCCGCGTCAAGGAAATTTCGGGAAAACTGCACAACGGAAGTGTGTCCTCCGGACAAGTCGATGTGTGGACGCAGGCCATGAATCACCAACAACAGGTGATCTTTTATGTAATTCCATATAACCGGGAAAAAGTAGAATGTACGAGAAATTTAAAATGCGGGCGTTTCTCTATCAGTTTGTTTTTGTCGGCATAGCTGGTTGAACCAGCCAGCTGTGGGCGGGGCTTCCCCCGGAGTGAAGGGGGTTTTGGGAATTCGGTTGTGGGAAAGGGATTTTCTCCCAAGAAGCCGGAAGTTTTTCGATTCGGTGGTGATTGGGCAATTTTTTCTCGGTTTTGGCCCGATGAAACCATCGGAATTTCACATCAGTGGTGGATCCACACAGGATCGACGTGATGTACTGCCCACCTATGAGCTGAATTCTATAGAAGCTCTCGATTAGTATATCGTACCCTCTTTTCCGTAGATATCATAGTTTTTTAAACACAAATTCGCTGGTTTATTCATAAAGACTCGATTAGTCCTTGAAAATAGAAAACTCGATTAGTCCTTGCAAATGGTCCATACACGGCACATTGTGCTATTCACGCTGCTTTAACTTTAGATCATATGTTTTCAGGATGACTTCTGGAGAGTCAGAATCAGTCTCAAAGAGAAAGATTTTGACAATCCGACGGAAGGATTCCTGCAGGCGACCATCTCCAACGGGCGCGATTCTGTGGCCTTCGCGTTACCTGAGCGGATCGGGTAAGTTGGTTATGACAACACACGTACAAACCGTCCTAAATCCCAGAAAACTGTGCAAAATTATATATTCGTCCGAGTTTTCTCTCATTCTAAATTACCTTTTTCGTTAAAATTGTATATTTGACGGCGACAATTGTATGGTAGATTGCATTGAATTGCATTCCAACTTTAGTGCGTTCCAAGAACCAGACGCTTTCAGCTTATAAAGTCGTTTGAAACGACTTGTTTCTTATCCAAACACTTTATTTTGAATTAATTGTACACTTTAACTTTCCAGTAACGGCACCCTTATCTATTCGACTACTCGGTTCCTTCTCCCCTTGACGACGGAATCCAAGAAGAAGCTTCGGAAGACTTCTGAACGCCAGGTGAACCTTGAAATTTTATTTTAAAGATGTGATTTAGCGCCGAACCGTTACAATCCAAACGTATCTCGATTACGTCGATTACGAACTGGGATTCCAGCATCTGGCAGATGCCCAGTACCAAATCAAGTAATTTATTATATACCACATCCATATTACTTGTCCTTTTTAAGGATCAACGACGGTCGGTGGAACTTATCCGACCAAAGAGTGGGATTGGCCAAGCCCCAAGGATATTACTGGAGAACAACTGGTGGGTATAGCAGTTTTCTTAGCTTAAATTCCATTTAGACGTCAAGCGGGCGCAGATTTCAATTCGTTCGAGTGACTTCTTCTGTGGGGTGCTGTATCTTCACAACACCGATGTAATCAGAGCGGCGTTACTATTCAATGGTGGTTTTTCAGGCCAGTCTGTTCCGAAGGACAGGAGAGCTGGCGAATCTGCCCAACAACGCCTTCAGGAGCATCAGCTTCAGTAAACGGTTGGTTAAAGGGGTTTCGGGGATAACGGCTGGTAACCACATCCGACCGCGGCAATTTACAAGACTGTGGGTATGATCAATTTCTAATACGACGATGTGTCAGAAAAAGTTTCACATTTATAAAGGGAAGAGCTTACCAGCCAGCTGTCACAAAAAGCACTTTTCAGCAGGCATGACGTTTGCGCTATGATCATTGCGCACCCCCATTTTGTAATAATTTCTTTTCTTTTTGGGTGGTATACCGGATTTCGCACCGGCCCGGTGTCCATAGGGCATGAAATGATGCGATTATGGCCGTTTATGCTCCCTCCCTTTGTAATAAAACATTGAAAAGGCAAGGTTTGGCCGATGGCTGTTTTTCAGGCTGGACGTATCCCTTGATGAGAGCGTTCTCACGGATACTCTGTACCTCTATCTACTTCTGCAACCGGAGGATTCCATCTGCGACCCAAATGCTTCTCGGAGTAGGTTCTCCAAAGAGAAAATCACGATTTGAATTTAGGGAACGTCAACGAAATTAAGAAGTTCTCAGTTGAGATATTAGTGGAGCCAGCTCACGATTTTCTTCCGAAAATCGGAGCTTTCATCGCCGTTTTCCTGATCACTCCGGTCGTACTCGCCCTCTACGGAAAAAGGCCCTCGCGGAAGACGATTTCCACTGAAGAGACGCCGGCTTTGATCGATCTTCATTCTACGAGTGTATCAGGAGGAATTGAGGAGGGACAAAGGGAACATGGTTGGTAGAGAGAGAGAGAGAGAGAGAGAGAGAGACAGCGGGGTATAAATATTCGTTTCTTCAGTCTCCGCCGTGCATTCTGCCGATGACAACCAATTTCTGAACGTCGCGCATATACCAGATTCCGTTCCCATTGGTCTCCTTCCCCCGCCTGCGGAATTGGAGGACAAGCCGAACTCCCACTTTGACGCCACCTTTGCCCTTTATATCCTTCCTGCGCTCCTCCTTGGCTGTGTGCAATACACTCAGGTTAGTCTCTCTGTCTTTCTGACTCTCTCTCTCTCTCTCTCTCTCTCTCTCTCTCTCTCTCAAAAGAACCGTTTCAGTCAGTTGCCACCGGTCGTCTGGAGGACACCTGCTATCACAACTACGGCTGTGCCAAGCGATTGGGACACTTTGTCGCCTTCAACCACATCGTAATTGTCTATTTATCAATGGGCATTGCGTGTTTAGACCTCGAACATTGGATATGTCATCAACGGATCCTACTATCTTGCTTTTATAGGACTTCGGAAGCTACCCAACGTAAGTATAGCTGTCGCCAAAATGAAATCATATGCTAATTGCGGAATTGTGCAAACCATGATCTGTTGTATACTGATTAGACTACGAACTTCGATACCAACAGAGGATCACTGGAACATTCTAATTTTATTGGCATGATTCCAATTTGGCGACAGCTATATATGGGTGGATTTCAACTAACTTAAATTTACAGAAGATGCGCGGTGTCTTCCAAAACCATGGCCTGGAAACAGCTCTCGGCTGTGCTCTGATCTGCCAAGGCGTCGCCAGTGCTATCTACCACGTCTGTCCCAGTCGATTCTCCTTCAATTTCGGTGAGATTTTCTTTTACAATGGTTTGTTGTGCTTCCGCTACCAGCGTTATTGGCGTAATACCTGGAGAAGTGACCGCAGGCGTTTACTTTGAGCCAGTCCCTCCCTTAGTAGAAAATCTTTCAAGAAGTTTGCAGCATTTTGAAAAGTAAGGGTTTACCAGTTAGGTTTGGAAAGGCGACATATAAAGTTTTGATTGAAATTTACGCAAAATTACGGACTCATTCCTGAAACCTGAATAAAAGCATTTATAGAGGCCTAGCGGAGGTGTAGTTGACAAAACGATAGTTTAAAGGTTCGATAAATTTGAAAGAATCTCAAAAGTTATTGTCACCAAGGTTATTGTCGCCAAAATCTCCTCTATGCATGGTGCTAGTCAATAATCTTTTGCAGACACTCCCTTCATGCAGGTGATCAGTGTTGTCATCATGCTGAAGCTCTACGGCAACCGCCACGGCGTCATCTCCGCCCACACGGCCAACAAACTCATCGGAGCCGTGATCGCAGGGAATGTGGCCGTGTCGGTTGGTCTCTTTCGCCTGAGGCCCTATCCGTTGTCTCCAGATCTTCGACCACAGTTTCCTTCTTCGATCAGCCATCTTCCTCGTCCATATGACAGCCGTCTGTCTCATTCTGATGAGGATCTCCGGTCTCTCCATGGCTCGTAAATCCTTTGGTAAGTCATAATCTGACTATTTGAACTGTTGCTTATAGTTAAAGATGTCGGAGACAGCATAGTGACGTTGAAGAAGTCTCCCTTCGGATGGGTGGTTCTGACTCTGAACACCTTCATTTCCCTCGGTCACGTGTTCAATCTGGGACTCACTGCTCAGTCGAACCAATTGATGACCCTCCTCTGCATAGGAAACATGATCACCTACCTCATCTACTACTTCGCTATGAAGGTTGGAAGTTTTGATTTGCGCAAACAGTCGTTTTTAGTTCATTTCCAAGGAAAAGATCAACTGGCTCAGTGGAATCAGTGCGACGGCCTCCTTGGGACTATGGGCCGCTGCTGGATATTTTTTCTTCCAGGAAGAGAGCAATTGGACTGTGAGTGGAATTCAGAGGAGATGAAAAAATCTGAGTTGGGCGTGGAAAGAGTGGCTCAACATCGCGTTACCCTAGCACTGACTATATGTGGGCCAAAGTTTGTGAATACAAGGTTTTTTTTTTTGCTTAATGGGGGTGTCGGCGGTCCAAAACATTAATCTATACCCCAAAACCGATCCATTTTACATGCAAATCAATCGATATTACAGTATTTATCAAAATTATACCAAAGCTGAGTTTAATTGAATCAACTACAAACTTTGGCACTAACTGTGCCAGTTGGCGTCTCGGTTTCGATGTTTTTTTTTTAAAACAGCGGTCATGGCTAAATATCGTGCACAACAAAGATGCAGCAAACGTGAAGTCGGCACAACATCAAATTGGCTGTTCTCTACACCAATCTGTAGAGCAAAAACGCATCATTTGGCGTGAGTTTTGGCACATATAGGTTCTTGGGTAATATTGAAGAGAAACACAAAAAACCGTGTTTCTTGGGATGGAATAATTTTCGCTCCTCGAAAAAACTCACGCCAAATGGGACATGTGTGCACTACCCATTTGAGATGTCAAATCTGTACCAAATTTGCTAGTTTTCTCAGGTTTGCTGCATCTTTGTTTCGTTACTTCAATGCATTACAGCAGTTAGGTCCCGCAACGAAAAGCCACTAAAAGCCGCTTGCCGATTCGCTAAAGCGTGCGGCGGGCTGTGAATTGAAATTTTTCAAATTCCCTTAGGTTTTTATATCATTTCCTGCTATTTTTCTAATTTTGATCTTAAATTTTAATAATTAAGGGATTTTTAAGTCGATATTATACAAAATAGGCAGGAAATGGCGTAAAAACCAAATGGAATTTAAGAAATTTTAATTGCCGCTTGGGCACATTTTTGGTTTCACGGGGAAATTCTCCAGATTCTGGGCACGGTGCCAAGGATGCCTGCAAATGCATCCCAACTGCCGCCGAGCAATGCTTGGGATTCACCGTGGCATTATCAGGAACTCCAAACTCCAAAAGCTGGATTTGAATTGTTTTCTGTGATAGAGTTAAAAGAAAAGCTGATAATGGGCTGTAAAAATAATTTAAATTCTCAGCAAAAAAAAACAGGTCCCGGGGAGATTTGAACTCCCGTCGCAGGATTCAGAGTCCTGAGTGCTAACCGCTACACCACGGGACCGATGATTTCCTTTCGGCGCCGCGCTATTACAACCCAGGAGTCCCACGAAAGCCTTCCTCTGAACACACACCTGACCACTTGACCACGGGCCGATCCAAGTATGCGGTTCATTTTATGACTTCTTTGACTGGAATGGTCCTCCGCGGAAATATGAACCCATAATGTATTCGACCAAAGTGCAACTTTACGTCATGGCGATCGCGCATAAATTGATGCGATCGTGTTTCCAAAACACGAACTACATTTTTATAAATAAATTTTTTTTAGCTAACTCCCGCCCAATCGCGTAATTTGAACTCGGACTGTCTGTTCCTCGGCTTCTACGACCGCCACGACATGTGGCATCTGCTGTCCGCTCAGGCCATGCTGGCCTCCCTCATCGCCCTCTCAACCATCGACGACGCCCAGAGGGCCTCCCCCCGACCGGAACTCGCCGTGTTCTAGCCTTCGTGCCTTTTAGGCAACTACTTTCTTGTGAATCTCTTTGTTTGGTTTTAGTTTTGCGGGTCTCCACACTGTGTAATTTTGTTCTTGTTTTTGTTTTCCAGTTTAACCGTTTCCGGATGTTCGCACATTGTTCGTTTATTTCGCACTGTATCGCATATAAAGTGATTCACGGCGGGGAGCCGCGGAAATCAGGATGGACCTGACAGCCGGTATTCTCGAGGCCTAGTAACTACGGTATTTTTAAATTAAAATTGAAAAAGGCATGCCGTTTTACACGCCGCCCGGCGTGTTTTAACGCCGCTTCAAACGGGGCCTTTAGAAACTGTACACTCTGGTACACCCTATAATTATAAATACCGTAGTCACTAGGACACGGGGAAAGCGGCTGGCAGGGCCGTTCCGATTTCCGCGGGGCCACTCGCTCGACTCGCCGTGTATTACATAAGGTGTTCCCTTTGAACCCCAATGTTCCTAACTGAATCCACTTGAATTTCGAAGCGTGCTCCCTTATTTCATTTACAATGTTCCATTTATTTAACGAAATCGAGGCAGTTTGCGGGAATCTTATTGTCTCGCCGTCTTCATGAGTCGCGTCTGTTCGCCCTTGCAGTCGGCGCCCACATCTGTCGCGCCCAGCCATTGTGCATTGTCTCATTCTCATCGGAACGCTCCTATTTGTCAGGAACAGTCTGTGGCGGTTAAAGGCACCGCAACCTGCGTCGATTTGTCTTGTCAGCTTTCCGGTCTTCTCCTTACACGACAGCGACTGACCAAGGTAGACAAACTTCTGAACGAATTGGACCGACTGGCCGCGGAGCATCAGATTTCCCTCTCCCGTGTTGGACAAATTTCGAGAGTGACCTTTTTACTTGCTTCGTCCAGCTCCGTGAGCATCCCCTGTACTGCACCAAAACTTCTCCCAATCAGAACCACATCGCCGGCTTAGCGTAGGTGGTACAACTTGCGGTCATCGATGGGGATTCCAAGTTCATCCCACTCTTGATGCATTCATAACGAAACTTATGTGTTCAGGCGAAATAGGTAAAAGCTGGGCAGAAAAGGAACCAAAGCAGAAGCAGAAATCGGTGGCATAAGCCAAAAGAAAAGCCTGTTTCTGTACATTCAGAATAGCGTCGCCTTTCTGATGCATCCAAGAGAGGACTTATGGTGGCTGACTAAAGAATAGTGTCACGAAGGACATATGGACTCTGTGGGCCACACTATTTTCTTTTATCTGTTCCTGTGTTTGAATCCCAGTTTAGTAATTGATGGGCCGTCTCGCTTTGTTAAATTCCCACTGAATTTCAAATATGGTCAACTTGTGAAACATCACAGAACGTATCAAAAACGCGCTATGATGATGAGGGGCTTTGAATATAAAAGCGGCGGTTTCGTAGGTAGACAGTTTCGACTGAACTCCGGCGCGATGGGGTGAGTATGACAGTCAAGTTTACTGAACCGTTTATTTTCCTGTCTGCCTCTGTCGCTTTATCGCTTTCCTCGTAGTTTGGTTACTTCGTTCCTCCTTCCGTCTCTCTCTCTCTCTCTCTCTCTCTCTCTCTCTCTCTCTCTCTTTCTCTCGTTTTCCCTGTCGCCAAAAACCAAAATTACAGTAGGGGGAACATCAGCTTCTAAAACACTCGCAGATTAGAAACGGTGTAAACTCGTGTATCTAACTGGCGTATCATACGTTTCCCGCTGTATCCGAGGGTTGACCCTGAGTCGTATCTCCGATGGGGATAAATCTCCCCTGCCCTCTAAGGAGGCGTTTCTTTCTGTTTGCCGCCCAACCCTCCCTTTAGGTAAGATGTATATGTGCCACAGAAATAGTATGAAATTTTGGTTTGCTGGTGCTAAAATAGGTTTTCCATAGTTTTGCAGAGATGAACAGATTAAGCCGTGTTTTGCAAACGTTTGATATTTTGTGATCATTTGAACGTGGGCGGCCTAAAACATGTGGTAACACTGAAATGTGTGTCGGATATATAAAAAAAAATACATTGGAGTTTCATGTGCATAATTGTGTTGATAGCGAGATAACTGTGAAAAAAAAAGGAAAAGTTAGAAATAACAACCAAGAGAGAGACAGAGAGACAAAGAGACAAAGAGAGAAGGAGAGACAGGGAGACAGAGGCACAGAGAGACAGAGAGACAGAGAGACAGAGAGACAGAGAAGCAAAGAGAATGGAAATTACGAAAAACGATGAAGATTCAGAGAGATTCAGAGGATGTTTGAGCCATTTCAGAATGGCTGAGGAGGAGCAGTCGGGAATCTTCTTCGGCCACAAGACTCGTTTCCTGGTGCTTTTGTTGGCCACTCTCTGTCTGACCGTGGTGATGGCCAACAGCCTGGCCTTCTCCTTCACCATTATCTGTATGGATGACGTGATTGGCAACGCCACAGACCACTGGCTCCATTCCTCCACGCAGAGGAATGCTCTCTTCTCCGCCGTTGCCGTCGGTTCAATTTTGGGAACACTGCCATTGATGAGCCGGAATGAGGTTTATTTTTTTTAAATAAATTAATAAAATCCCCTTTTTACAGAAAAACCATGCTTCTGTATGGTTTGAGTAGTGCCATATCCACTCTTTTCTTTCCCTTGGCGGCAGAATCGGATTTCGTATTCATTCTCATTGTGAGAGTCATACAAGGTCTGACCTTTGGAATCCTCTTCTCGGCGACTGGAGCAATTGCCACCACGTGGTCCCCTCTTCAAGAAACTGGCAGTTACATCGCCATTCTCTCAGCCCATGTTCAGCTCTGCTCCATCGTTACGATGCCTTTAGCTGGATTCCTTTGTGAAACTTCGCAGTGGAGGATTCTCTACTACGGACAAGGAGTTCTAACAATTATTCTTTTCTCGCTTTTCTATTGGTTCTATAGGGACCATCCTAAAATTCACAGGTGATGCAGTTATTTTGTCAAAACTGTTGTTTGCAGACATGTCAGTTCAAAGGAACTTTCTAAGATCGCTAAAAATAGACCAGAAGAGACAGGAGAACGGCAACCTGTGCCATATTTGGCTGTTTGCACTCATAAGAGTATACTGGGAGTTTGGTTATCATGCACTGGTGGTTGTTTCGGCTTCTTAGTGTTGCTTTACTATGGACCTACCTATATGAACAAGGTATGTGACTGTCTCCAAGTGTATGTGTGTGTATGTGTGTGTATGTATGTGTGTGTGTGTGTGTGTGTGTGTGTGTGTGTGTGTGTCATTGGTTTTGTCTCATTTCCAGTTATATTTCAGGCTCTTGGCCTCGACCTTCGCTCTACCGGTTTCGCCACGGCTCTACCATATGTTTTAGCAGCTGGAGTAAAATTCATTTCGGGCCCCCTCTATGACAAATCCACTTTTTTGTCGGAAAAGACACGAATTCTATTGTTCGCTGTTGCTTCCCAAAATACAATGGCTCTCTGTTTTATTATTATTTCCTATGTAAGCAACAGAGTGAGACAAAATATGTTCTTCTTCCAGACTGAAAGTGCCACTATTGCTCAAATTGCCTATACAGCTGCAATTATGTTTAGTGGACTGAACATTATCGGAGCCATCAAAGGTGGTCAAGTGGTTGGTCTCTCTCTCTCTCTCTCTCTCTCTCTCTCTCTCTCTATCCCTCCCCTTTCTCTCTCTTAAATAATTCCTCTTGAGGTTGCCCAGCAACACGTCCACTTCGTCATGGCTGTCATTTCGATGCTCTCCTGTGTGGTCACCCTTGCCATCCCAGCCTTCGTCTCCATCTTCGTTCCAGATGAGACTCCGGAGCAGTGGTCTTCGCTGTTTTTCCGTCTCGCCTTCGTCCTCGTAATCACCAATTTGCCATTCATCGCTCTGGTTGAAAGCGAACCGGCGGAATGGACAAAGCCCAGTTGGAATCGAAGGGTTGGACAGGAGAAGGAGGCAGTTACTACGGTTGCCTGAAGCATTTTAATTTTTTTCGAGGACAAAATGTATTTTCCTGTACAAAATGGTTTCACAATCAGTTGACATGCTTAGTTTATTCAATGTAAAACTCTTTAATTTTCCACCGAGCGATTTCCCTTGGCGCTATAAACCGTGTTCCAGCTGTGAACAACGTTCGCTGTTTTGCCAACCGTGGTCCACCTATGCTTCTAAATGAATTCGCATCGAGGTCATATTTTAGTATGTTGTATTTGCAAATATAATAAACTCTTTGTATACTTCTGCTCTTTGTACATAACCACCTTCTGCGGGAAATAGACGCTAGTCTCTGCGGGCATTGATTTCATTATTGATTGACATTGCACTGAAACTATATTTTTTTTTAAAAATTTTTATATTATTTGTTTTATTAAAATAATGACCACTATTGTTCCACTTCGAATTCACTTGAAAATACACAATTGTGTCGTTGCAGAACATTTCCAATGGTTGCACATTTTGCGTCAAGCAGACAGCTTGGCGCATAACCCGTGCTGGCGTCGTTGTGGTTCTATTTTTCAATGTTTAAAATTTGAATTTGCCTTTTAAATTTCGTACTTTTTCGAAGTATATTCATTAATTTCGTATAAATTTGTCTCTTTTTTTTAAAAATCGGTATTATTTTAATGATTTACCTTTCTCATGTGCACCATTATACCTTCCTTTCCCACGGACTGACGCTTTTTGTTTATTTGTTTATTTTTCCGTCCAATTCTCTTAAAAATCGTTTATTTTAGCCATGCCTTGGGATGAGCAGGTAGCGCCTGCTCATAACTCCGAGTTCATGTCGTCGGACATTGATAATGAACAGGATAGGATCCAGCATGACGGATTTAAGGTTTGTGCTTATTTATTTTTCCCTTCCCATTGTATTTCAGTAGGAGGGATTGCAAATTCTGAAAATTGCTTGTATTTGCTCGGGTTTCATTTTGTCGCCTTATTCGGCTGAATTTCTGTGCCGATTACGTAGTACCCATGCATTTCAGTGTATAGTACGTTAGCAAATCCTTCGATTGCAATTTTTGTGCCAGTTTGGTCCTAAGTACATCACATTTGCCTTTTCAAATATGAAGATGTTATGTAATGCTGCAGAGGGTAGAAAATATGCCTCTAACTTCTTTGAGTAATGTTTTTCGTTTTTAAAACGCTTTAGCTAGCGGTCGTTTCTAGTTCATTCTGTAAAAATGCAGCCTTGTAAACATCATTATAAAACTACGACTTTATGGGTTTTAACGTTTTTATTTTACAGGTTTTGGTTTCCAAGGCCTACTTGGGAGGCGACGAACTTCATCTCGCACATCCAACCATGTCTTTCACTTTCTTGGAGAAGAAGGACAAAGAGACGGTGTGGTTTAGGTTGTTTCTCTCAATAAGTCGTATTTCAGGGCACCACCGTGTCGCAGAGCATTATCTCGTTTCTCTTAAAGCGTCCTAACGGCATAATCTACCGGACCAACTACACTCACACCTCCCTCGAGGCAATGACTTTTCTGGACATCAGCCGAGATTCTAAACTGAGCGGGGCCTTTTGTCTCTCCCTTTCTGTTCCCACAGCTATCTCGCTCCAAGAGGCCACGGGAAAAGGATCGCTTCACGACAAGTTAGAAACAGGAGATGTCCCGAACTTTAACGGCGTTAAGAAGTAGGTTTTCTTCATTTGTTCTTATTTATGGTCGATTTAGGAATTTGTACGTAGTACTGAGACCCTGGCTAGACGACAAGTACGTAAAACGCGGTCTGAAGAAGGAACATCGGGATCTCGGAGACTACGACATGCTCCTCAGGGCTGGGGAATACTTTGTAGGGGACTTTCCTTTCTGTAATCTTCGATTTTCTAGGAAGGCGTTCGTCGGAATGAGCTAAACCGCTTGGCCTACAACAAGATAATATTCAGGAGAGACAGGGCGCCCAATCTCGTCTACTGCGGTGGGTCTTTTTAGATTCTTTTGAGGAAATCCTTGTTTTTAGAGAAAGTGGGCATAAAAGAGTGGCTGGAAATGCTGAAACACGACGGCTTGACGACTTCTGAAGACGTGGATCACAGAAACTTTATCTACATCGTCCAAAGACCGGCCGACGAGGCGACTCCAATGTCGGAGAACAGCAAATACGTGACAGGGTAAGCTAAATTATATCGAGATCGTGGCAAATGGCCGACCGGCTCCCAAATTTTTCACGGCCCGGGTCGGCCCCAATTTTTGTCGAGCTTGATTGAGATTTATATATTTTCGCCGAAGGGGGTTAAGACAAACGTATTTTATGTTACTTGGGCGGCGCTCCGCCACACGCTTGGAACACCCTGCCATTTTGAAACTAGCCCGAAACTTTCTTTTAAATTTATTTTAACCTCTTTAAGGCACGATCCTGCTCTCCCTTCGGGCTCGGCCTCAGGAGACTTCCATCATTCTCCCCTTCGCCCGGGTGCCAAGGTTAGTTCCTCTACCCCTTTTCCTTCATCGTTTTATCTGCAGATGACTACCTCTTCTCCCCTGAAGCCAGTCGTTATGCGGTCTGCGCAGCCTGCCACTCCTGGAACCGCTGCCGTCGGTCGCTCTCCTGTCATGGTTCCTCGTGGCGTTCTTCTGGCTCACGACGGACGTCCCTCAACCACTGCTGCTCGTGCCGTCGTTGTTCATCATTCCCCAGTCACTCCTTCTACCTCAGCCAACACTCCCAGACTCAACACATCCGCCATCTCCAACAACAGCTACACGCCTGGCACGGTTCGTTCTATTCTTTTATCATAAACAATTTGTGTAATAGGTTGCAAATAAGTTTGTTGGCATGTGTACACTGCGTAAAATTGAAATCCCTTTTGCTGATGCAGGATTCTGCCAATTTTATATACCCACTGTAATCTGGAGCGTGTCCGTCGTTTGACTTGTTACGCTTTTTGCGTTCCAAAATAGGGCAGACCTTTTAGCTCTTTGGATACCGTGCGGAATTTTAGAAAAGTAGTGCCAAAGCCCCATAGAAAAATATCGACCGTGACTTTCGGTTGAGGGGGTCGCGAAATTTCTTACTTGGGGGGCTTGCACCATACGTCGAATGTGTAGTGTGGGGGTCGCGCAAATGGACCCCACGAGTAGCTTGTTCATTTATGCTAAGCCCTTAACTTCTGTATTTCTGTGCTGATGGATTAATTCGTTCCAGCCCAGGTATATTGTATTATTTTTGTATAACAGTTTTGTTTGTCTGAATGGGAAAACGTATTTAGAAAGCTACACAATCCATTAATTGTTCGTTCTTATGAACAGTTTGAATTTTTCTCGAATACGTTCCATCATTTGAAAAATAATCCAACTTTTTCAGTCCAATCAGCAAGAGACACCAAAAACCGCTCCAAGTGGAAAGACTTCTGGAACAGCCGTGGCTATTGCTACTATAGAAGACGGAGACCTGGTCAGTTCCAACCCTGTTCCTTATACATTTCGTGTTTTCAGAAGGAATCCTCGGCGGCGTCGTCCAAGGCCACGTCGAGCAAGTCGTCGAGTGAGGAGCGTAACAGTCCTGAGCCTCCGCCGCCTCAAGTGGTGCCCTCCCTGGCCCCATTGTCTTTGGCCACTTTCGACGGCACCACCACTCTCCTCCACTACCCCGTCAAAGCGGCCCAGAGCGACGGCATCACAAGTGAGGAAATCTGGGTTTCTTTTGGAAAATTGAGGTTTCAGTCAAGTTCAAAGACATGGGACGGCTGTCGCTGGGCGAAATGCTGAACGACACCATCGTCGAGTTCGGAATCCGCTACATTCTCTACCATCTGCTGAAGAAAGAACAGTTGGTTCATTTGACCCTTCAGTTTATTCTACCACACTTTTTTCTCTCGGCTGTACACAAAATTTCATGTTTACATGGTTTTTAGACAATGGAAAATTCTGTTTTTAGCATATTTATAAAAACTTTTTTAATCTCAATTTTTTCTTCGCATTTAAAAGACTTTTCGATACGGATAGCTTTATCTCGTTTACTTTTGTGCGCCAAAACTACTTCGCAACAACGTGCCAATGTTTCACTGTTGTTCCTGGAGTGAAGCGTGCAATATAGGATACTCAGGGCATGTACGCAGCCAAATCGGCCGAAGACGAGGAGTATACATTGTTGCTGAGATAGAGCCGAAACACTGCTAACTATTGCACACACAAGTCAGAGTTGCATACAAAAGTCAGAGTTTAAAAAATTCTGACCTTATTTTAGTTATAAAAAAATGTGTTCGAAAACCCCTGTACACGATCTTTTTGGGCTAAGCAAGCCGAGATGAAAAGACTGTGGTTTAATGGTTGGAATTGTACGCAGTTTTTGTTTTTAGGAGGGACAAAGTGCACAGTGTGGGCACCTTCTTCTATTCCTCCTTCGCCACCGGCCAGCAAAACGACAAGAACAACAACCTATTCCATCCCAACAACGCCGTGAAAAGAAAACAACACGTACGTTCCTTATCTCTCTCCACATTTATTCTCCCCATTTCAGCTGGCCAAGAATTATGCAAAAGTTCGTCGCTGGACCAGGAAAGTCGACATATTCAAGAAGGACTTTATCATTTTGCCTGTAAATAACGAAATGCATTGGTGGGATATTTTTAACGCCTTTATCAACGGTTTCCTAGGTTCCTGATCATCGTGGCTTACCCGGGACGGGCTTTGAAGGACAAGTCGGAACCTGAAGTTGTCCCAACCAGTGCTGACGAAATGTGCCAGGTCTTCGTGTTCGACTCGCTTCGAGACCCCGACGAGCCCAAGAGGTGAGAAAACTAATACGTTAAGTTTTTTGTGGACTTTGCGTCCAGTAGATTCTTCTGATTCGGGTAATAGATGAACAAGCGCCCGCAGATTCGGTAGAGAGGGTCGCGCCGAGCCTAATTTCCTATATTTGTATTGTGGGGGTCGCGCAAAACGGACCCCGCAGTTAGCGATTACGCGATCGGATGAAATTGGACAATCTTGTCTTGGACAGGGATTCTGATTGACCGGATTATTTGGCAAAGTTTGAAGGGTTCGGTCCCGGTCGGTGACATTCTTTTTTTGAACAACTAATGTTGACTTATGTGCTAGTAACCAACATAATTAAGTTATTTAAAGGAGTTTAAAAAAGTATTTTACCGATTTATACAATATTTTATTTTTCACAACAGGGTCGGGTTTTAAAATCTCTCAGCCCGGCTCGTCATTTTAGAACTGAACAAAAGAATATTAGCGTTTAAGAACAAAGATTAATGATTTGATATCGTCATCAGTTCAAGGGATTTCTTTACATGTGTAAATACAATTCTAACATTCTATCTTTTCAGGGCCTGCAGTTTCCCCATCATGCGGGACTATTTGCAATTCGAATTCGAAGACAAGAAGGTGAAGAAGGAACCGAACCTTCGTTTCTCCCCTCAGCACGTGTGTCCGGTCTACTTCCAAGGCCTCCCCCAGCAGACGAACCTCGTCGACTGCGGTGTCTACCTCCTGGCCTACCTCGAGGCCTTCCTCGTCACGAAAATACCTAAAGTTCCCGAGGTAATCCCCCTCTTGTTCCTTTATTTCTCTGTTGTTATAGGACAAGTTGGTTGAGTCGAGCGATTGGCTTCCTTGGCTCCGGGTCGGCATCATCGAATTCTACAGGGATAAGATCTTGCACAGGATCAAAAGTCAATGCGACGAGGAGGTTATTCCCTGACGCTGCATAGATTTAAGGTCATGTTTTTTTTAGATCTGGGATGCCTTTGAAAAGTACGAAGCGCTTCTTGGCAAGGATCAGCCGAAGGTCACCATCCACAAAGAGTCCGACTTGGTTGACTGTGAGTTCTTTTAAAATTATTATTATTACCAGTATTGTTATTATTATTACCCGGGGAACTATTTTTTGTTTTTATTCAATCACCAAAAATATTGCTAAACAAGTACTTGTCTACAGAGATAGTTTTTGCATTGGCTGCCCTAGTTGCACTATGATTAAAGGTTTAAAAATCGTAGATTGATATGGATTTATCTATGTTTGAAAAGGTTTTTTAAACCATTGGTAAAATAATTATGCGCAAAGACTGTCAAAATCGAGCGCAATCTTCTGCATTAATCTGATATATTCCTTAGTAAGGCTACTTCGTCCAATTTTATTGCTAGCATGGCTGGACAGGGAGCCTTCGGGGGCTTGATGTGTATGCCCCCAAATGCTGCCTCAGAGGCAACGTGACCCCCCCCCCCTTTTATTTTCAGTTACTATTTTCAACTAAACGCTGAATTACGTAGGTACCGCAAACGCCCCGCGTCCGCCTATGGTGAGCAAGTGATTGTTATCAACTTAAGCTCGGCATATTTGACAAGTTACCACGGGGGCACATTTTGCGACGCCTCCTAATAGAGAAAATTTCGAATTGTAGCGGCGACCCCTTTCTTAACATAAGTGCCGTCGAATAAAATGACATTCCGCGGGGCTTGACCAGATACACGAAAAGATTGGCCCGATTAGGATATTTTAGGACATTTTCTATGCAGTAGCTTTGGCTGCGAAGTTGTTAAAAAAAACGAACTCCTTGTCTCCCTTGGATATGGAAATGTCTTTCAATGCTTCGTTTCAGTCAGACGCCGTCCCCGTCGCCATGAGGACTACTGTTGTCCGGACAAGCTGCCGGTGGAACCTAGGCGAGACCGTGGCGTGTCGCTGCCTCCTCCGACTAAGCTCGTGCCAGGCCTGGACCGAGTAGCCCACAAATACACGTAAAGACGGAAGACGCCGGCTGCGAGCAGTACCCGATCTCACCCCAATACTGGCCACGGTCACTTCTCTTTGCGCATTTGACTGATTCATACACTTCAGCCGGCGCTCGAGAGCATGTTAACATGTGACAACGATTGTTTTGTAACATCTGTCTCTAAATTCTCGTTTTGGCTGGTTTTAATTAATTCATTTGCCCGCAATTCCACAAACAGAGAGAGGAGAGAGAGGACCCTGCCGAGAGAGATATCACAGTGGGAGACGGAGACTTGGTCGCCTCAGAGCAGCGTCTGTTCCGTGTCCTGGAAGAAGCGGAGGCTGTGATCGGAGTCGGAAGCAGCAGCCGTGATGCCGTTGGCGGTTCCCTTCGAAAGGGCCACGGCGCTCCGCCCCTCTCCTCGAGGCCTGCAATTGTCACTTCGAAGGGAGGAACGAGGGATGGCCGTTGCCCGGAGACAGCCTCATTAAAACATAAAACACTGGCTGTATCATCTTTCCGAGATTGGTTCTGTTTTACCCCGAGGAAAGGGACATAAGGCGGATTTTGTTGAGGAAAAAGTGATTTTAATAAGCACGTGAGATATTTAATTTTTATTGGGAATCCTCCGAAATTGCACGAACAGCGCAACAAAAGAAGGAGGTTGAGGCGACGCAATAAGCTAGATAAGTACTGTTCCTACATTTTTTGGTAAGATGCAGCTGCATGAAAAAAAGAGGGACATAGTTTTCAAAGGCTACCACCCCCCCCCCCCCCCCCCCCCTAGGTTTCTTCGTAAAATTAATGCGGTAAAGCGAGTGTTTCACATTTGTAATCTTTGCAGGAAATGAATGGGCCCAATTCCCCTCAGAAATGTAAAAATAGCTCACCGCGTTAGAAATCGGTTAAAAACGTGGAAAGTTAATGTTACGATATCGCACCGCGTTGTGAAATGACTCCGCTTAGCTTATAATTATCTCAATTGTAAATGCAAAGAGTTGCTCACTTTTAATTCAGCTAATAGTGCAACAAACCCACTTCATCTGTGTGGGATTGCTGTCGCAGGTGGTCAGTCCACTGGGCAATTGCTCCTGTCTCATCTGCAGTTGCGTGTTGAGCAATCCATAGAAGATCCAGTTACTGGCCGATCCGAAGTAGGGCATCAGATGGATGACGTAGATGGCGAATAGCATGAATTCCCCGCTCATATTTTCTCGATTCGTGAGGGACATGACGATGGCATAGAGCACGGAGAACCAATAGGGCGTCCAACAGACAAAGTAGACGAAGGCGATCAGAGTGGTGTAGATGACGATGCGACGGGCGGGGATCGAAGTCTTCACAGAAGACTTGGAATGGCGACAGACCTTTAAAATAGGGCATCATTCAGTTAAAGGAAGGACAGACCCTGCGGGCCAGTTGGAAGTTGAAGAAGCAGATGAGGCACAGGGGAATCACGAAACCGAAGATAAAGGTCCTGCAATTGTGGGATTTACTTCATCTCCCTCATCCAGCCACGCAATCCTCATTCTTTCATCGAAAACAACTTTTCCTCCTCTGACTAACACCCTCCCCCTCGAAAAACAACGATGATCGCTTCATTTTAAAATAGTCACCAAATCCACTTCCGTTCTATGAGCAAGGCACTTACGTGATTGTGAACCAGTAGAAGAGGTTGGGCGGCAACATGTCGCTACATTTGAACACCCTCACACGAGTTATGTTTTTAGAATCCACGGACTTTAGTTCATGCAGAACCATCTCTTTGGCTTTGGCGTAGAAGAGGAGGGGAGAGAGAAGAGCCAAGGCGACGAAGGTTAGGACTGAAAATATCTCTGTCTCTCTCTCTCTCTCTCTCTCTCTCTCTCTCTCTCTCGTGATGTAGTCTCTACTCTTGCTACTCGAGGAAGTATTTGCAGTCTGAAACCTCACATCCAATGAGCGAGATGACGAATTTCTTGCTCCTCATCCAGGTTGTGTGTGGTTTACAAACAGCAATGTAACGATCGAAGGACATGGCGGTTATGAGAAAAGTGCTGACGATGCGACCAACACTACCCAATACGTGGTGCAGTTTGCACATCGGAGTGCCAAAGATCCAAAACCCAATCACGCTGTCCTGAAATTCAAAGTTATGTTCTTTGCCTTGTCGACTGCTTGAACGCAGTTCCCCTTTAAGAGGTTCCGCGAATCGCTTATTTATAGGCGCCTTCCTTATCTCCCCCCAGAGAACTGACCAGAATGGCCGGGGGCAGACTGAGGCTCATCAGGAAGTCACAAGTGCACAGAGCGACTATGTAGAGAATCGCATTGTCTCCTGATCTTTTCGTCCTTCCGCGTCGTTCCTTCATAACGCTTCTGATGATTGTCAGCACGGATGTGTTGCCACAGATTCCGACGACGAAGCAAACGACGAAGATGACCACGACGACCAGGACACGCGGCTGCAAATCCTGCAACTAAATGGGTCAGTCGCAATTGACCACTCACTCACTCACTCACTCACTCACTCACTCACTCACGCACTCACTCACTCACTCACTCACTCACTTACTCACTCACTCACTCACTCACTCACACTCATTCACAAACACTTCTCTTTCATTGTCTCAGTTTGAACTCATTTGAAAATGCCAATTTCTCTTTCCTAACGGGTCTTTCCTACATTAATGCCTTCCTTTCTCCTCCCCTCCATCCCGGTTTTACACCTTAGTGCCTCATATGGTCCCGCAGCGAAGGCGAAAAGTCCGGATGATGAGCGATCAACGACGGGCTTCACCGCGCAACCACAGATGACGATTAATTGTGAACGAGGTGATTTAATGGCGGAATCCGGGCGATATGAGAATATTATTGCCCTTGTCGCAACATGAGACAATCCGCGTGTGTACGAAGAACATCTTATTTAAAGGGCGGAAACAGGTTCAAAATAGACATATGTGTTTTAGACGAAAACAAAAACTGGAGAACTTTTGGTTTCAAAACATCTCTGGGCAATTAGCGGCGGAAGCGATGTGTCAGAAGGCAGAAATCGAGTTTTTCGAAAAGATTCAGCGAATCTTCGGTTGATGGGGGAAACGCTTCCGGTGATGTCAGATATCCAACACAAACAATTGTTTCGCGAAAGAAGGCATTGTCACGAGACTTTCTTAGCCAGTCAGAACAAAGGGAGATAGATCCTGATCAAGAGTTTCCTGTTAATCACTGGTTGAATTTTTGGTGTGTGCATTCCAAATCGTTGCAGATTTGTCACTATTCTCTCTCTCTCTCTCTCTCTCTCTCTCTCTCTCTCTCTCTCTCTCTTTCTCTCTCTCTCTCTCTCTCTCTCTCTCTCTCTTAATCTCTCTCTCTCTCTCTCTCTCTCTCTAACAGAGACACAGAGACACACAAACATACACACACACACACTTTGTATCTTCGCCTTTCTCTCTTTTGCATTTTACCCCCCTTCGTTCTTGTAATATTGTCATACACGTTTCTCATAACCTAATTGATTGGTTTTGCTCGGTTTTTGTCTTCTAACATTCTCCCATCTCCAATGAGCCAAATTTTGATTGACTTTGCAACCTAATTACAAAGTTTCGTGAATGAGCAATCTTCTGAAATCTTTTCTGTATGAAACCCCATATGAAATCTTTCCTGTGGCCAACCTGTATGGGAGGGTAGACATTCCTGACAGTGTAAGCAGCTCCATCCGGGGTTACGCAAGACATCACTCCTTCATTCCTCGTCGAGCAGTTCCTGTACAGATCCATCAGTCGATTCTGCCGACCGCTCACTGCGCAGGGGCCGGGTTTCGTCGCAGACACTCGCTGTCCTTCGCTATCGGCGCACCTGAAATTCACAGTGGAATCCTACTTTCAAATTTCGAAAGGAGTTAATAATTAATGTGGAGATTGTGCTTTGAGCGTGGGTTCACCATTTCCGGTAGGAGACTCCTCCCATTGAAGGGGCGGGGCTAGGGCTCCCTGGGGGACCCGTAGCCAGGGGGAACGGACCGCCCCAGGCCCCTTCAGATTGATTTGCATAGGGAAACGAATGAATGACGATTGAGAAACAAAGAATGGAATAAGAAATGAAAGCAAGAACACGAATGTTCTTTTCACAAACGATTAAATATTCTCCACTCTTCAAAGAAATGGTTTATTTGTGTGATGTCTTGAAGGACAACTTCAGTTTGCAACACCGGTGGACTTGAGTGTATTTCTAACTGGTGGCAGAAATTAGACATGGCTCATACGCATATGAATATGCAAGATTGATTCCTCTTAAGCAACCATGGAAAATTTAGAGGAAAGCATGTAGCCATTGCTGCAATTGAGTTTGGTTTGAAAGTTCTCGATAAGACTATTTGAGCAGAGACTGTTGTTATGTTTCAAGCTTTTGATTTTTTAATAGTAGTGCAGTCTAATATGTCACATGTGTAGTAAAAAGATTGATACTAACCATCCGGAATGCAAAGTCCCATGTCATTCGCGGTTTGAAACAAAAGTTCTCTGCCATCAAAATTAGATTTGAACCCAAGAATGCTATTTTTTCATTATAAGAATAAAACAGCTAACTAGCTGTGTAAAAACCAATATAATGTGTCGTGGCACATTGCCTTTAAAGGGATCGTCAGGGGCCTTTTCAGAATCGTATGCTTATGAAGACTTGGTAAGCATTGTGGGCATAACCGTTGGCTGGAGCGCTATTCGGGAAAATGATTTCAAATGAAACAAATTGATTTACATACCGCCCATTTCCAATCCGAAAGGCCCCTGACGGCCCCTTTAACAAATTTGAAGTACAAGGCCCAAAGTTAGTCGTAAGCAACGTTTTGCATATTTCAAGCACAAATTTGCCGGGAGAAAAACATAATGGGAGATTCTTTCAATTGAGTGAAAATTTTCTGATGTGGCTGTTATCAATTATCACATTAAATTGGCATACAATAGCGCAAAGTTTATCCCCGAGAAAGAATTTTCGGAGTGCAAACAGAATGGCACACGCGCAATTAGTTTTTGTACAATTTGCAGTATTACTTTATTTGTATTTTTAATTAGAAATGGCTGGAGATGTAAAAATGGCCTACGCGAGAAGGAGCGACATTTTGTTACCGATGCTCGTTTGGCGACTATATCCTCATTTGGATTCTATCGCCTTTTTTAAATTTTTGAAAAGGAGGCTCACTCAATGGGTGTTTAGATCAACTTTGTCAGCATTCTGAAGCTCATCTTTTAATAGAACGAGGTAATTTTAAAAGCAGAAATCGCACGCAAATGGCACAGATTTCCACAATTTGCTGCGTCGCTGCACCCTCTATGTCCTGTTACTTTGATTTTTAAATTGCTAATTATTAAGTTCAAATAGCACTTTTAATCACTGAAGCTTGAAATGCGCAAGTTCGCAACTTTAAAATGTGCTCGCAAAGACTCGGAAAAAGCATTAAAGGATTTTAGGAATTGTGTCCCGCAGCGATGACGCCGTGATCTGTCTCTACATGAAAATTAGACAACACGCTGATTGAAGAGGTGCAGAGAGAAAAAGGCGGCAGCAAGTTTTTGTAATATTCCTCGCCGTGCTATGTCCTTTGCAAACAAGTTCTTCCTTTGTGATGAAATTTCGGTATCATAAAAATCCACTGTTATTTCTACGTAATACAAAATGTATTTTTTGAAATCATTCGTTTCTTTGAAAACATCACTTGTTTTACTTAACTACAAGTGTAGGCGTAATTAAAAGTGCAATTCATGGTGATGTGTGGTGTTGCGTGTCATCTCCCTCGGTTGCTACCCTGGGGAGCCCCGATGACTCAGTTCTGGTGGATTCAGGACGATGAAAACAGTCCCTGAGGGAGTATTAGCAACCACCACCTGCCGTCATCCGGTTGAAGCATCTTTCCGTATTCCTCTCAGTTTTATGCGGGGGTTGTTTAGAAAAGAGAGGAATGGAATAACACAAGTGCATCTATAGAAAGATTATCCAGGTGAAATTTAGGTGCTTTTAGGGAAATAGAACACCAAAAATGGCAATGAGAAAGTGAAACAGGTGGTTTCATAATTAGAGATTCGCCAGCATAGGTTACGAACTAGCATGGCAAAATTTGGGGCCAGGCCGGACCGGGTCGGGCGGGCCGAGAAAATTTGAAAACCGGGTCGGCCCGGGTCGGCCCGGGTCGGCCCAAAATTTTTTTTTCGTTTTCTTTGATTTTTACATTGGAAAAAGGCATAAATTTTTGGTTGAGTCGGGCCGTGAAAAATTTTGGAGCGGGCCGGCTCGTTGCCATGCTTGGTTACGATGCATCGATCCGGGATGAATCCTTTAACCAGAAGTTTTCCGTAACTTAGAATTCTCCTAAGTTGGATTTTCATGGAATTCTTTAAAGGTACCGTCAGGGGCCTTTTCGAATTGGCAATTTTTATTAGCATGCGAGTTGGAAAAGGCCCCTGACGATCCCCTTAAAGGAAGGATAGCAAAAAACAAAAATGAATGTACAGGAAAGTCAATTCATCGGCGTAAATTTTATCGTAAATCTGACAAACTCTTGTCAGCAATTCATTCGTGTCATAGTTGTGTCAACAAAAACTAGCAAAATAAACAACTACATCTAAAACTTACAAACCCCTTGAGAAAAATATCTGACGAGTTTTTATATGCTAGTGCTGTGGAAAACATAAACAAATCACTCTATGATTAGAAATTTTGGTCGAAACGATTAAGCGGCAAATGACTGCTCATCTGGCTTATGCGGATTCAATCCAACAAGGCGTGATCATCTACGGTTAGTCAGCTATGTCAAAAAGTGAGATACTGTTGGAGTGTGTGTGTGAGCGTGTGTGTGTGTGTGTGTGTGTGTGTGTGTGTGTGTGTGTGTGTGATCTGCATTAAAGAGAAAAAGGAGGATCAGAAAGGAAATGAAGGAATGTCAAGATTTGGCAGTGACTAGTCGCTTTTGTTGACGGAAAAAATTCAAGTTGTGCAAGTGTGTTTGTTTGTAACTAAATACCGCGACATTTATATATCCTGTTCCCAGTCAATGACAAAAGTTCAAAATTACGTGGATCTGGATCATGGATGATGTTTCAATAAGGTTCATATACACACAAGTTAAAATGCAATTCTTCAAGCACTTGCGTTTAAATTCAAACCTATAAAGACGGTGTCACAGGAGAAAAGTTGTGTTTTGTTTACTAGTTTCTTGAGAAAAAGCATGCAAGCTAATCCTTTGACGAAGTTGAGAGAAAACATTCGTTTGCAGATTTTGGTTTCGCATTTTTGAACTATTGCAGGGAATTTTTTTTAATTGGCGAAAATGTAGACAAATATTTTTTAGGACTGTTGTGTCCGCCAATCTTTTTTCGGTGATTTTTTTTTAGAAATGAGCGATATTATTAAGATATTAAGGTACAATTTCCGGTTAGTACATCAAAACGGCTACAAAAGAAGAGTGGCCCATTTTGACCGAAGCATTGTTGAGGAATATACAACATTGAAACATTGGCACGATTGGTGAAAAACAAAATACACAAAGTTGTTTTAGTATGGCAAAAAAAATGCTCTTTCAATGTAGTATACTCATAGCCAAAACTACTTCGGTCATTTTGGCTGCGAACGCGGCCTGAGTATCCTATTTTGCCCGTTTTACTCAAGGAACAACATCAAAACATTGGCACGTTGCTACGAAGCAGTTTTGACACGAACTATAACATGCTTATAAATTTTCGTAACCCTTAATTTAAAGCTAAGTGTAGTTTAATTCCACACTTAAGAGAGACAAAGAAAGAGATTTGTGATACGTAGCCTTTTCATTCGATTTTTAGGTTTTTTGTGAAGAACCTTTGCAAAATCTCATATCCACAACACTCCGTTGAAAATGAATGAAAAGGTGAAATAGTGCTCGTTCAGTTCAAAATCTCCAACTGTCACCAACAAAGGTGTTTTTCGCTGAAATGCTACGCATCGGATGCCTAACTTTGATCTCAAAAGTCAATTTCAGAAACAAAAAAGAGAGGAAGTGATGTTGGAGACATAGACAATGGTCTGTTGTTCCTGAAACCGCAATGGAATTAGGCTAATTGTTTGTTCTTTTGGAGCCCTGCTGCCTTATTTCGGCAGAAACACTCGCTTTTTTGTTTCGATGTGAAATGATTTCTTGTCATAGTCCATTTCCTGTGCAATACATTCGTTTTGTTGTTTTTCTGCACAATTTCCGTGCGACATTTCCGTTACCGTAGGCGACAGTGACGGGAGAGCATGAAAAAGAGGAAAACTTCCGGAGAAGGCTGAATTCGGGATTAATTACCCAAAGAAAGGACAGTAAATGAAAACAAAGGTGGCGTCAGAAGGCATTGTAGCCTTTGTTTATTGTAGCAAACGCCTGTTTTCCCAGATTTCGGCTGAATAAGGGAGCCTAAATGGAGCGACTCTGGAGGTCCTGCCGCGAAAGGAGCCACGGCTGAATTCTTGCAATGACTGGTTAGTTTTCTTGGAAAATGAAGAGCCCTTAATTATATTTACAACTAAAATAGAGCAAAGAAATGTGTGGAAAAGTCAGCTTTGCTCATTAGAAAGACATCCAGAAAAGTCTTCGGCTTTTCAGTTTATCCAACTTAGCACATCACTCGGGACATTTCGGGAAACGAAGGGTTCAAATGAAACAAATGACGAGGGATCTACATTTCTTTGAATATTTATCTCTCTCTCTCACTCCCTTTCTCTCTCTCTCTCTCTCTCTCTCTCTCTCTCTCTTTCTCTAGTTATCCTCTCTCTCTCTGCGTCTCTCTGTCTCTCTCTGTCTCTTTAGTGTCTTCTATTTCTCTCCGTCTATGTATGTTGGTATCGCTATTTCGCGGTACCTCTCTCATTCGTCTCTTTGCCTCTTTTCCTCTCTATCTCACTATCTCTCTCTCTCTCTCTCTCGCTCTCTCTCTCGCTCTCTCTCTCTATTTTGTTTTTCTACTAGAATCTACTCAATCTAAAAAGAATGCTGCAAAGTATTTTCGCAGGAAAGAAAGTTAGCTGGGGTTGAAAGAAGGATGTAAAGTCCGACAAGTGACATGAATGTACGGCCATTACGCAAAGTCGTTAAAAAGATTGACTCGGGATTTTGGAACTCCGAAAACATTTTGGAACTCCAATCTGCTTGAAATATAATCTCAATAAAAATATACTTCAATTTTCCTTTTTTGGTAACAATATAAATGACGAAGGTTCAACGAATCTAACAATTTCCAGCAAAAAAGTTTGAATCATGGCGAGATTTTTCATTTTACAACGAAAAGAAGATGGCAGATCCGGTACGCATTTTGAGCCCGGAAAGATTATAGCCACTTCCCTTGCGTCTTCACAATCAGCACATTTTATGGAATAAGTGGAATAAGAGAGAGAGAGAGAGAGAGAGAGAGAGAGAGAGAGAGAGAGAGAGAGATGTCGAGAAGTGATCTTAGAAAAAATGGCAGACATGTTCATCTGGTGATAGGTTCACTTATTGCTCTTTTCATCGCATTCTCTTGTTAAAAGCCTTATTTTGGCTTGTTTGTCGCTTGTTCTACCTGCTCTTTGGAGGCGAAATCTAGTTATACGTGAGGCTATTCCGAGACATGAGGGAGACTAGGCAGACGGGTGGCGGGAGTGGGCAGTACGGCCTGTTTTGGTCTCTTCCGCATCACATTTCCGGGGGCTGAGTCAGGAGTATCTCACCTGGGGAGAACGGCGAACATCCAAGACATGGAGAGACGAGCAGGGCCCCCGGGGAGAGGAGAGACGAGGCAATTGAGGCGAAGAGAGGGTCGGCGGAGGAGGGAGAGCGGGAGAGAGAGGCACCTGAATGGTAATTAGAAAGACAAAATGAATGGTAATTAGAAAGACGACAGAATAATTGTACGCTCGCCAATTAGCCAATTGACAGAAAATAGAAAAGAACACCGAAAATCGCTATAAACGGTATGGGTGGGCCACAAGATTTCGTTTGATTTCCAATATAACATTACCGAACTTCTTTGAAAGCTATCACAGTTTGTGTTTTCAATTGATTTCGGAAGTGATATTTGTTGTTAAAATGGAATACGTGCGTATTTTCTTCAACAGCTTTAACATGTTTCGTTTTGAATAAAACATCGCTTCCGTAGTTAAAGATTGTGCGGAATTGGGTCCTGCCGCGATTACTGTATCACTCTTTATTATTGGTTTTCATTGTACACAATTGTGTATTCAAGCGTTAAATAATTTTTGCATCGGGTCCCACCGCGATGGTCCCTTGTCTACCCGGGCGCACCCAAAAACGCTGAATGAGAAAAAGACGGCACAAGTGTTTGGAAACAATCTTTTCGATCTAAATTTTCCAGAAATCACAATTAATTATCCTTGTTGTGTGTATTATGTGATTTATTATTGCGAAATACTGTTTATTTTTACATCAAAGAAAATTCCTTCACGAGTCTCCGGTTTGTACTGTTCCCGATCAATTCGTACTTGGAAACAACAATCTGCTCGATTTCCCTTAGGTGTTTTGTTTTGAAAGTTGGAATTGGCCGTGCGAGTACGGTAGAAACGACAGAATCACGTCAGAACAGGACTTTTGGGACACTCGGATACAAAGGTTGTATCGATAAAAAGAAGGACAGCCACAATACAGCCTTCGAGGGAATGGCAGGGGAGTTTGTCTAAAAAACGAGGGCAATATCGACGATGGCGGTTATTAATCCTTCTTATTACATATGCACAGACGCACAGATTTTTCATCGCGGAAGCACATGCATTTTGGAAAATCACGGAGGACCGCGGAGGAAGGAAGCCGGCGAAGGAAGGACGGGGTTGCGGGGTAATTATGGACGAGCTATTAAAATGCAATATGAGGGGGAGTTAAAGGACTGATCTCGCAAACTACGGTTGCTTCGCGAAAGCAGTTTCACTTATGAACATGGCGAATATAAATATTCGCCATGTTCACTTATGAACATGGCGAATATTACTGCTATTAATATCTTTTCTTTGGGTTTTCTTTTTGCATGCCTGGGTAGATGGGTGGATAAAGCCTAGTTCGGTAGGCTCTTATACGGGCTCCCAGATGACACTCTTACCTACATGCTTCTATTGTGTACCATCTCTCTCTCTATCACACTTTCTCTCTCTCTCTCTCTCTCTCTCTCTCTCTCTCTCAAACACACACTCACAAACATACATACACACAAACACACACACACACACGCACACACACACACACACACACACACACACGCACACTCACACACACTTTGCAAGTTGTTGCGGTGTCTTTATACATTTATTCAAACTTTTCGTACACTGTTATCGACGACGTGGGTGTGAGAATATGAGGTCAATGAGAAATTATCAACAACGCTTGTAAACGGCCTATTTCGTTGCAACCCGTGTTTCCTACATTCTCTTTCGAAGCATGCTCTTCCGCTTAAGATTTTTCAAACTTCAAAGACAATTGTCCAATCTAGCAGAAACCAACCTTAAACGTTTCTGGGCATTGGATTCAATCGCGATGACTATTGGTGCACAAAAGAGAGATCTTGTTGTGTAAAGCGAAATAAGGGGCGCAACAAAGATTTTACAAAAGGATTAAGAGAAAGGGGGTCACAAAAGATAGAATCGGTATCTTGATGAAGAAAACATACTGTATCTCTATTTTTTCTGAATACAGCATTTTAAGCGGGAAGACGACGAATGAAACAAAATCTGAGATAAGTCCAAAGCCAAGACAGATTCTCTCCAAAGCGTAGAACACTTGAATGATCCTTGCAATTGAAATGTTTATGAAACGCCTTCTAGGTTTTGTTTTGAAGTGTTTTATTTAATTGCGTTATTTTAAAGTTCATCGAACTGCACAACAAAACAAGTGCCTTACGAAGCTGCATATGCACCGAGTTGTTCGCAGTGTAATTTCCTTTCCGGTTCACTTGATTAGCAGTGTGAGTTTATAGTGACTTTTCCCATTTTCTTTCGCTTTCTGTGGGTAATTTTACACATCAGATTAAAATGAACACAATTTATCAATGTTTGAAGTTCTGAATCTTGCGAATTCGAAAACAACCTATATTGAACATTTTAAGCCAACTCTTTTTGCCAATGACGTCATTGTTGTTTTGTCGTGTCGGGACCAAATTCAATCGGGTTGGGACCAAATTTTTACAGGAAACTGCATTTCGAAATCGGTGATGCCGGTTCTTTTATAAAATAAATTTAATACTATTGTGTTTTGTTTTTGTGTTTGTTTGTTGTATAGTTTATCAAAATAAATTATGTAATTCGAATTACAACATGTGGAATAAGGAAATAATACATAACATGGTAGAGAATTCAACTGGAACTCCTAATTGTGCTGCTAATTTTCGAGTTGGATAACTTCTTGAAATATTTAACGAATTAGGCTTGTAGTAGTATGTTTGTAACATATTTATGTGACATATGGGTGAAAGGTAATTGTTAACTGCGCATATTTTTATAAGACTACCGGGGTAGTTCAGTAAAAGTTGTCGTTTGAAGCATTGAAACATGGAACAGCGTCTTTCTGTGTTTGTGGGCAATAAAGTGAGAATTAAGGAGGAGTAGCAAGATCTGCTATGAGATTAGGGAGATTCCGATTAGCGGACGGAGAAAATCTTGTGGGTGGAGCGGAAGATGATCTTTTGGCTCTCTTTCCTGCAATTCTCCCTAATTAGGCAATTTTTAACGAATTCTTTATTAAATGTTTGATTATTTCTTGTATCAAACTTTAATTATGTACTTCCAGGTGATTAAAATGAGTCTCAGTTCTTCTTCCGATCGCTTTGGCGCCAACGCGCCGCCCGGCTACGAGATCAGCGCCCCTCCCGGCTACGAAATCAGGGACAGGCAGACGATCAACGGTTCTGTAAGTTTCTTTTCCTTACGAGGGAAGTCCGTAATGGTAACCCCGGAGTTCGAAACGAAACCTAGACCATTGGATAGAACATAAAAAGTGGTCCCAGAATTTGGTCTCAAATTTTGCTGCGGACACCTGGGCGCCGAGAAATGTCGGTTTTCGTTTCTATGCTAAATTATGCATTTACGCAAATGTGGCTTATCTTGGGAAGAAATCGACCGCTAAAATGTGGAAGCGTGGTGAAGTGGTTAAGTGAACTGTCAAAGATGACCTATGCTAGATCTATCCCATGTGGTACTTTTTTATTCTTTGTTTTTGCCTTTCCTAACTTGAACTTTTTTATGACATCTTTTGTTTTTGAAAATTTTGTCAACCCGGCAATCAATTCTTTGTTTTTAGAACTTTAGGAAAATCCAAAAATGGTCTTCCCTTCTCATGTTCCCCATTTTTAAAAAATTTCAAAAACAAAAGATGTCATAAAAAGTTAAAGTTGAAATGGACAAAAAATGATAAAAAAAAATTACCGCCGGGGATAGATCCAGCATAGGTCACCTTTGACAGTTCTCTTAACCACTTTACCACGCTTTCACTTTTCAACGGTCGATTTCTTCCCAAGATAAGCCACATTTGCGTAAATGCATAATTTAGCATAGAAACGAAAACCGACATTTCTCGGCGCCCAGGTGTCCGCAGCAAAATTTGAGACCACATTCTGGGACAACTTTTTATGCTCTATCCAATGGTCGAGGTTTCGTTTCGAACTCCGGGGTTACCATTACGGACTTCCCTCGTTAGAATTTTATCGTTTGCAACTTAACATTGGTTCATTCTTTCAGGTTGATGGTTCGAGCGATGATGCGGAATTCATGGCTGAAAACGATCTGCGTAACTCTGGTTAGTTTTATGTCTCACAGTCCGCTGGATTTTCTAAGCGTCGCGACGTATCAGATTGGGGGTAACGAGAAGCTTCTAAGACAGTGCTCCCTCGGCGTCGGATATCCTTGCTAGAAAGGCAGGGTAAATCCTTGGAATATTCGGTGAATTCTTGAACGATCGTATTGGGACCCATTATGTCTATGCCTTTCCCTGGTTTCTTTCCAAGAATATTCGTCCGGGGGCACATTAATTGCCGCGGCGCGATGCGTAGAAAATTCTTTCCTTGTCCATGAAATCCATTTGCATCATGAAATAATTGACCTTATTTTTTCCAGCCAGGGCCCCGATGTCTGCTGGTCATCATCTTCTTCCGCCTGGTCTCGTCCCGCACGGTAAGTATACATCTTCAAATGAAACTTTCATAAGCTGCTACTGATGTTCTCTCTTTGTTTCGTCCCCCGATCAATATCGAATTGTCGCTTGTTCTATTCTCAATATCTCGTTGAAGGACTCGTACTCGATGGCGTTTCCGCCCCACCACCTTCCCCCACTCATCCCCGGCCCTTGGATGCCTCTGCCTCCTGGGCATTTCCCTCTCCGACCTCTGATTCCTCTGGGTTCCTTTCCTCCTCCTCTCTTGTTCCCTCTCCTCCCTCCTCCTCCTTGTCTCCTAATCCCACCCCCTCTCATGTCACTGTATGTGACGCCTGTCATTCCGCCACCCAGTCTCATGGCTGGATTTTCTCAAATGCTTTCTTGCATGCGTCGCGGACCTTGTAAGTGTCTTCATCGAAACTTGTGCCACGAATCCTCGTCTATTTATTGTACCATTTTGTCAATTTCAGTCGGAGGCGTCGTTCCCACCAATGAGGAGTTCGTGGTACCGAACATGGCGGCCGCTTCGCAGGCTCCCCTGCCTGGACTCACTTTGACCGATGGTTTGTCCGTTTCTTGGCCCTAAAACATGGGTTTAGGAGAAATCAGCTCCGGTGGCTGGACCGACGAGGACGAGAAGGAGCACACGCTCAACGAGAGCTTCCACTGCGGCCGTTCCTCCTCCGTGGCGGTGCGTGCTCCGCCCGTGCCTGCCGTCCGTGTCGTTAAGGAGGTTGGGAATCTGCTTCAAACACCCATGGGAAAAAGTCGAAATATGTTGCACACGCGACCAGTAGTCGATCCCGGTCGGTGCGTCTCAGCTAGTACATACAATGTGTCAAGGAGATTGCCCGACAACACATCCGACATCGGAAGGCCGGAAAACTACAATACATCCGCGGAAGTGTTCTCGCAGTGAAGTTGCGACAACACACCCGAAGGCTAGCACGCAACACATCCGATTCTTTTCTTCGACTATTTTCATTTTTGTTTTTAAGTTTTGCGCGAGTTTTGATTCTTATAGTTGCCGCCAAACGGGCATCATGCCAATTTGTGCCTTTGTTCTCTGTTGTTGATGTTCAATTTGATTACGATTATATGCTAATCTATCATCAACAGAGAATACTGGGACAAAATTGGCATGATGCCCGTTTGGCGATAGCTATATAGCTGTGGCCGAACTGAAATCTTATGCTAATTGCGGAAAAATGCAAAGCATGCTCTGTCGACTATGATTAGACTACGAATTTTCCATATCAACAGAGCATCACATGCACATTCTAATTTTATTGGCAGGATTTCAATTTGGCGACAGCTATATGTGACCGTTACTTTCAAAATAGATCCACGCCCCCTTGATTTTAGGGTTAAAATGATACGTTAATTAAGTATAGCCTTAAAGGGACAGTCAGGCGGGTTTTACAACATTGGCTCATCTAAGAAAGAAAAATTCGCTGATCAAGAAAATGTATATGACTATGGGTCGGAAATGTACCGTTTTCGATAGACCTGGCTTCAAAGTGTCCAAAAACGGCCGACCATCCGCAGATTGTGCGGATGGCCAGTACGCCCTGCGTGTCCGGTATTTACAAGGGATGCTAATGAACCGAATTCATTCTAATTGACTGAGATAGCTGTGAAAATGAGGAGGGTGCGAGACAATTTTGCATAGTTCATTCGCATAATTTCCGACCGTATCCGATCGAAAATGAGATGAAAAGGCCCCTTACTGCCCCTTTAAATGTCGACAACAGAATTTTGTATTATTTAAGTTTTCAAACGGTGATAGCATATTGCGCATGTTTTTTTTATTTACTACTTTCCATGGATGTGTTGTCGTTCATTTACGGATGAGTTGTCGCACCGCACTTCGGGTGTGTTGTCGTGGAATTATCAACGACAACAGTAGCCGTCATTTGTAAAAACCAGGAGGATACGCGCGCCAAAGGCGCGCACCCTCCTGGTGTGCGGCATGCGGCCGCTTAATTAGGCGGCCTACGGCCATTCATTACTCGTCCTTCGGCCGTGAAGCACGTGAAACTCGGCCTACGGCCGACCTCACCCTCCTCTCGGGGGGAAATGAACGCATGAACTTCCGCTGATCCACTACACACACACAGACACACACGGTAGCGTTTTATTATAAGGGATCGGGAGAAATCCTGGTACCATTGTTCTCCACATAACGCTATAGATTTCGGTTGTTGTAAATGCGGGAACGTCATCTCGAGGTCCTTCACAATTTTTCGGGGCACCTTGCCTTGGACGTCCTAAACTGCCCATTGGTCAGCTTGCGAATTCGCGATTCACAATAATTGCTTCACCAATACATGTACAGCCTTCCTGATGTCAGTGGCGAAGTGAAGGAACATCAAAGTCCGCATACCTTGGTTGTTACGTAGAAAAGTAAACAACTGATTAAGGGCTGATTTGTAGTTTTTATTATGCCGCCATGTTAGAGATTCTCAATTTTCGATTAAGTTGATGGTTCAGCGAAAAAAAAATTCGGATCGGATCGTGGGAACTAATCGCAGCGTTTATTCTACTTTTTGGACAAAAGTATGCAAATTAAAACATTATCAAAATAGTTCTGAAATAATGTTTATGACTACGGATAAACGAAGTTTCCCGAATAGTTCTTCAAACAAGCTACGTTTTTCAGAATCCCGTTGAGATCAGTGGTCATTCGAACGGCGTCGCCAACGCTCCCCGTGTTTCCGCCACTGCCTCCTCCGCTCATCCTCCCGGTCTTCCTGTCCCGTCGCCCGTTGCTGCCAGACGCCTCTCGAAAGTCACCAACTCTCGTTTGTCTTTCTTTAATACTCATGAATTCTCCTCTTTTAGCGGTCCCTCAGGTCGACGAGAAGGAGCTCGACGCTCTCAACGCCTCCTTCGCCAACATTTACAAGGACGCCTCTCGCAACATCAGCAATAGCTCTCCCACTCGCGTTGATTCTCCCGTGGCTGAGGCTGCCTCTGTCTTCCCTCCTTTGACGGAGTCTCTTCACTCGAACGCCGTGGCTCCGCAGAAGCCTCCTGCGCTCCAGAAAATCAGCAGCCGTTTTTGTGAGTTCTTTCGACTTTTATTTGGAAGAACTTTATTGGTTGTATCCTTTGTTAATTGGTCAGTTCATTGGTTGTATCCTTTGTTGACATTATGTAACTTTATCTCGTTTCTTTTTGCAGCCGCTCCCAGCATGCCCAACGAGCCTCCGACCAGCCCGAATAATATGATTGCCATGGCGAGGGAGATCATGTCGAAGGGTCCCACCGCCGCTCGTCAGAGGGCCAATTCGGTACCCCCATCTCCCTTTTTATAAATATTTTTTTCAGTCCAACATTATGCACACCATCAATAACTACTTCCCCACTCTCGAGAGCATCGCCGACATATCCATGCTGCCCATCGAAATCGTTGCGCTGGTCGACAACTGCCCTCAGCTCTTCGTCGTCGAATGCGAGGAACCCGGTTGGTTTTTATATCCCTTTATCTTTTATTTCATCGTTTTCAAAGAAATATCATTGATTTCAGGTCAGATGAAGGTGAAGCTGCGTTGTCAGCCGAGTCCGGAGGTCTTGGCTGTGAAGGGCGTCCGCCAGGCCGTCGAGGGCGACTTTGTCTGGATGCAGCCCGCCCATTGCATCATTCCCCTCGACGTTCCTCAGTTTGTCTGTGTAAGTTTTTGTGTCAACCGTCAGTTTTCCAAAACAAATTTCCCCCCCAATACTATTGCGTTTCCAGGTGGCCGCTATGTACTTCATTCCGCCGCGTGGCATTCTCTTCGCCAGCTTCTGGGGAAATGACCGTGCCGAGCGCTTCCGCCACGTCCAGAGCCTTATCGAGTAAGTTTTTTTGTACTTACCTACCCGATTGTCGAGAATTTGGTCTTATGAACCCCGTTCCAGGCCCTTCGTTCCAATTCTGAAGCCAGTTGACCGCGTGATTCCTGGAATGCCGTGTGTTGTGAGGGAGGACGGAGACTACGCCAGGGCCGTGGTTGTTGACAAGGTAAACGGAGAGGACATTTGAAAGAATCGGCGGGAATATCTGCGAACTCGGGACACGTACAAGGGGGTTCTATATGGGCATCGTTCTCACGGGCCGGGCCGACTTGAAAAAAATTCCTCGGCCCGGCCCGCTTCGGCCACTCTACTCGGACCACCTAGTCAAACTGTCACCCACGCGACCATGGTTCTATCCCGGTCGGGGCATTTAATTTTTGCTAACTTAGAATTAGTTCAAATATGTAATAGAAGTTTGTGAGGTTTAAAAAGGTTTAAGTAAGTTGAAACAACGATTTAAAGAACATTTAATTTTACAAGTTCACAAATGAGGTCGATACTTTTTGCGAGTGATTATAAACTTAGCAGGGTGTAATGTACTTGCGGTACCTTCGTTAATGGCTTGTTAGGGTTACCATCTTAACAAAACATGACCGCGGGGCTTACGGTATTCCCTGGGTTCCCTGTGTAGAACCTACGGAGCGCACCGCTTAACCGTTTCGTGTCCATGCTTACAAATTAAAATTGTGCTTACCCACTGGGAAGCGCCACCGCCTCCACCATTCAACTTTGTCATCGAATCTGGTGATCACAGTTGGTGCCGTTTCGGATTCTGCATTCCAGTCCGTGCGCTAGGCTCATGCTATACCTATGTTTAGGCGGAGGGTGGTACGGTGAAGTTGATTTGCATGGACAACTACGCCTTCGTGAGCGCTGCTCCCTCCGACATCTTCGAGCTGCCCGATCAGTTGGACACCGAGCACATCAAATGCAGCCTGTTCCTCGCCCGAATCCGCGGAGTCAGCAGCGTCCCCGTGGTCAGTCCTCTCGTTTCGTGTATATCTACCCCTGATTCAGAATACACAGGACCGCCTGACGGAGATGATCGACGAAATGATGAGGGGCCTCATGTGTACCGCCGGAGTCCTTTCCCCCGCCAAGGTCATTTCTTACCCTCTTGAATTCGTTTATTTTGTGTATTTTAGGGTTCTGACAGCCTCTGTGCGTGTGATATAGTCATCCAGAACACTGAGATCTGGCTGTCGACGGAGATTATTGAGAAGTTCTGCGGCGAAGAAATGCCCAATGAACCGCCTCTCGACGCCTCCATGACCAACACGAAAGTTATTGTACGTAGCTTTGTTCTTCCTCTGATTAACTGTAATTTCAGGATCAGTACAGTAGCGGATACTACGACTTTGACAAATCCATGGTCTCTCTGAGAGAGGTAGTTTCGTTTATGTCTATTGTAATAGGATATCTATAGGCCCCCGGAATGGAACAGCCGGCGGCGGAGGAAAAGAAGGACGAGAGGAACGTGAGCCAGCAGGACTCTTCCGTCGACTTTGATCTGGGCAAGGAGATGCTGGAGGACGGAGAAATAGTCTCCGATGACGACAGTATCATCAACCACATCCAGGTGAGAAAAGGCGTATTTATTTCGAATCGCGTCCTTTTTGAAATTTTGGATCCAGCATTTTATGAGTACGTTGTCTCATCTTCACTGTGCCAAAGTTTCCATGCTGTTTTTGGAGTTTTGCATTGCACATACTGTACTCAGTTTATGCAACGCCGGAGTAGTTTTGTAGAGGAGTGACATGTTAGCATGTCTCATCAGCAAAACATCGTCTCTATTTTATTGAATATATATTTTTTTAGGAGGAGAGCCTTCTTGCCAATGCGATCGACACCGTCCCTCTCGTGCAGCAGCAGATCGACATCGGACAGACGTCTGGTCTCGTCCCCCACATTGCCCACTAGTGCGATTTCTCTTTCTACCGATCACAAATTCCTTTTTCAGTTCGGCCTTCGTCGATTACATGCTCGCCGGAGCTGCCAACCAGACCATTAAGATGTGTGTGATCCACAACGCCATCTCGCAGGCCATGTTCCTCAAGGTTAGAATTTAACATTATTACCCCAAGATCCACTTTCAGATGAACTGCAGCACCAACGACGAGGACGCCAAGGCCGTGGAAGAACTGATCGCCCGTCTGAAGCAGATGGCCTAATTTTGTTACATTGGATTTGTATTTTTCACACAATAAACAGTTGCCGTTTTTGTACTCGAAACATTTGGCTGGTCTTCGTTATCTTGTTGTTTGATGGTCTTCGTAATTTAAAGCCCATTGTTTTGCTTCTTGGTGATGGAGTTCATCTAGCGACAACTGGAAGAAAAAGACTCATGTCCCACGTGGACGGAAGGAACTTACCTCTTGCGAGTGAGACAGTTCGGAGACTCAGTAAGCAGCTGCCGTTTTTGTACTCGAAACATGTTATCGTTAAAAATCTATATCGAGTGAGACTCAAGAAGCCTCAGGCGGACGGCTCTGGACATAAGGGGAGGATGCCCCGAGTGAAATAGTTGAAAATGGAAAGATGCGGGAGGCACTTGGCATTTGAAGCACCCCATTGCGGATTTTAGGGGCGGTTTCCATGACAAAGCGTTGAAACTGTCGAAGGTGGATGGCTTGTCGATACGGATAGTTAAAATGTGGTTCCTTTCATTTGTATCATGATTCAGCCTTTAATGTTCCATTGTGGCATTGTTGGAGACATAGCTTCTTTGCAGGCTGTTGAGACCATCGACGAACTTTTGATTTTTTTTTTAAAATTTCATCGATAACTGTTTCACAGCGCCAGTTCTGCTTACAAAAAATGGCCCACTTGGGGCTCGCTTTCTTGTCAACATTTCAATGAACAAACTGACACATCATACCTATTGAAAGTTTGAGAATAAATTGAGGACTATTAGTCCCCAATTCCTCTTATCATTCGCTTAACATCCACGTATTTTAAAGCAGAATTGGGTCAATTAGGGTTATATTATTGTCTATCATAGTTTGTCACACTACATTGTCCTCCAGCTCACCTTCCCAAGACGAGTCTCTCTTCGTGTACATATGTAATCATTTGTTACCACCCTCGTCCTTCATGTTCGCGATGTTCCACGCCAATTTGCCCTCTGTTTTCCAGTCTGTCGTTCGTCTACTGTTCACACAGCAAATTCAGCCGGCCAACTTCGGTACAAGCTTCCCTTCACGAATGTGTCTGTAACAGGAAAGCCACACAAAACACTCACCCGACATCATTTGAAGCTCGCTCCCAAAACAGTATACCCGCTTATACGTTGCATTCCGTCTGTTCGTGCCTCGTTTTGTTTGGGGTTTCCCACCAAGCTTTTCCCTCGCCTGGCGATTGTTTTTGGAAAACCAACTGAAAAAGCACAAACGGTTAACTGCGCCTTTGCGTTGTTTCCGACGTTACGTTTTCCTACGCCAATTGGTTCCTCCACTCATTCATTTCATCCCCTGCTCCACTCGAGTTAGGTTGACAGGCCAAAATGGCTCTAAACCCTGAAGACCCCGAAGTTTGTTTTTTAATTGTTATCGTATTCCGTTCGTTTCCAGTACTACAACATTCCTGCTGCTCCGAATAACAACAGCACTCTGAAGGAAAAGGAGCAGATTATCAAGAAAAAACCGAAGAAGCCGCAGAATGAGAAGAAAAAGAAGAAGCCGGTGAAGAGGGAGAAGATGGAGGACGGAGACAGCCTCAAAAGCGAGACATTCTCGTAAGTTTGGTTTACCTCATCAGAGCAAGTGGCTTTTAGCTGGAAAGTGGTAAAACTGCTTGGCTCCGGAGGATTTGGAGATGTCTACAAAGTGCAGAAAGTAAAGAATCAGGACAAGAACGAATACGCGATGAAAACAGAGATGGTGGCGGGAGACAAGCGGATGCTCCGGCTGAAGATCGAAGTGACCGTGCTCAAACTGTGCCACGAGGTGGAGGACGAAAAGAAAAAGAAACACTTTGTGGAGTTTGTCGATCGCGGAATCACCGACAAGTTCAAGTTTCTGGTGATGGGACTGGTTGGCCCGAGTCTCGAGGACATAAGGAAGAGCTACCTTCTGAAGAACTTCAGCAAGGCCACTTCCATGAATGCGGCCATTCAGACGCTCAAGGCCCTGGCCGATCTACACGATCTGGGATGGCTTCACAGTTGAGAGATAGAGAGATAGAGAGACAGAGACACAGAGACACAGAGACACAGAGACACAGAGACACAGAGACACAGAGACACAGAGACACAGAGACACAGAGACCTCTGATAGTAAAGTATTTAGGGACATCAAGCCTCAGAACTACGCCGTGGGCCTTGGGGAGAAGGAGAATGTGATCTACATGCTGGACTTTGGAATTGCGAAGAAAATCTTCAAGGAGGGAACTCGTGAAGTCAAGTAAGAAACAGCCAAACCTTTTGATATGGGTCTCAGGGCGGCGAGGGCCAAGGTGAAGTTCCTGGGAACGCTGCGATTCGCCTCGAGGGCTTGTCACAAATGTGTGGAGCAGGGAAGGAAGGACGATGTGGAAACTTGGCTTTACATGGTAAGTGAAGCTTCAAAAAAGACAACCTGCCTAGGTGTTTGACTTGATGGACTATGACGAGGGGCTTCCGTGGAAGAGGGCTGGAGACAAGGAGGAGGTCGTGGAGTTGAAAGAAAAGTTCTTCAAGCACGCCTGTCCGAAGGCCTACAACATTGTGTTCAAGGAGTTTAAGAAGCTGGTCGACTACATAAACGGACTGGAGTACATCGATGAACCGGACTACAAGTACATGGACGACGCGCTGAAGGCCATGTGCAAGGACCACAGGGTGAATCCGACGAGGAAATTGGACTGGATCGGCCGACTGAAGAAGAAGAGGGACATGTCGGAGTCTGAAGAGACCTCCACCGACAACAAGCAGAGCGGGTCGGCCAGTAGCGAGTCGGAAGCCAAGTGAGGAGAGGTTAAAGCAGTGAGGAGAGAGGGTTTTAGAAAGACTGCGAAGAAGAAGCCGACGTCCAAGGCTGTTTCTAAGAAGACTACGGCTGCGACGAAGCCCATTTCGAAGAAGGCCGCAGCTTCGAAGAGAAAGTAGAAAAAGATTCGCTCAGGGAAATCTATGCTATTTGATAAAAGATGCAGAAATCGTGTACATCTTGTTGCTACATTTCTTATTTTCGTTTATCACGACTTTGTTGGTTTTCAAAGTAGAGATTACAAGGTTACATGAGAATATTGTGAGCTATGTATTTCATTAATTTCCGTTTTTTGCCTTTTTTTTCTCTCTGCCTTTCGGCTTCTCTTTTCGTCTACATTTTCTGTATGACTCTCTCTCCCTCTCTCTCTCCTCTCTCCCTGTTTTTCCGCCTCTTGCCTTCTCGGTATATCTCTTTCCTCAAAGTCTCTGTCTTTCCCAGAGCTCTATCTTTGTTTCTATTGCTCTATATTTCATACACCGTCTGTCAACAAGTCTTTATTCGGCTGTCAACATCTCACTCTTTGGGTGGTTCTGCTCCCTCAGCCGGTCCCACCGGAGTGTCGTCGTAGTCGAGATCCGGACGCCCAGGATGAGTATGCTTTATCTCCTGAAGCATCTGCTACTCACATCCAAATACTCAATCCCACCTTTTCTGGAGGAGGAACACTGTCTTTGTCAAATTTCTTGTAGTCGGGAACGCTGTTGTTCTCGTCGTCGGCCATGGCGGGGGGACTGCAGGCTGGAGGGGAGGGGCATTGCGCCAAGGTCTCCATGGCAGCGTGTAAATTGCGAGGAAAACCTATGGTTGAGTGTAAACAGCTATAGTTGAGGGGGGTGGGGAAATAGAGGACGGAACTTTTGAACTTTTTCAAACAAATACACAGACACACAGACACACAGACACACAGACACACACACACACACACACAAGTCACCCAAAAGCTGGCTTATTCGTTAAAACCGAACCATGTCAGCTTTCCGTTTCTTTACAATTTGTCGAAATAAATTCGCTAAATAAATCTTGCGTCTAAGCGTTGCGTCCGTTTCGCTTTGCGTAAATCTTGCGCTGCGTCGTACCTTCTTCCTCGCTCTCTTTGGTCATTGCTTGCCGTGTGACCTTCCAACACGGCTGGAAGCAACTTCGTCTCCTAATATGATCGTGAGTCTCATTCTCTTCAACCATCCCTCTCTCTTCAGGTGTATCTCCTTGCCGACCTGGCTCTTCTGGTTGGATGTCTCTTCGTCTGCCTCGGAGATGGCAAAAAGAAGGACGCGGCTTCGAAGGCCAGTTTGCTGAGTGGTCCTCAGGGTGCCGCTCCTGCAGGAGGGAAAGCGGGTCCCCCGGCTGCTCCTGTTGCTGGAAAGGCTCCTGCCCCTGCGCCACCACCGGCCGACGCCGGAGGAGATGGAGACGGCAACTACGAAGACGTCAACGTGAATCCGGAGAAGGTGCCCGATGCCCCTGGAAAGTAGAAAAAAAATGAAGAACACAATGAAAAAAATGGCAAATCTTTTCTTAAAGGTCCTTTTCTTCTTAGGGATATTCTTTGACGTGTTACTATAGTTATCTGTTTTTGTATTGTCAATTGTTCACATTGTTTTCGATCATAGCTATGTTTGCTATTTGGTGTGTAATACTGTAAACCGTTGGTTGTTAAGACTCAAGAGAAAGTTTATTATTTGGGCATATACTTTGTTTCTAATTTCTGATTTGGCGCCTGGTATCGCTCTTCGTTTCGCGTACTGTTATTTTACAATCAAGCTCATATCCGATAGATCAATCGTGTCGAGACCCAATCGTCAAAGTTGAGCAACGGAAACAACGTTGGAAACGAAGTTTTGCTCTCGTTTTCGTGCTTTCTTTGAGTTTCAGGTGCACAAAACAAGCACAAAACAATACTTTTTGCCTTTTCTTTCTGTTAATGCAAGCTTCAGCCTTTCATTCCTCTACTTAAGAATGTTTGAATTCGTTTTATTCATTTTCCTATGGTTTCTGATGTTAATCTTGTCCTTTCACCGCAAGTTTGTTTGTTGATATTGTTATCTAGTGAACCCCACGTTCAGTCATTCAAGACGTCGTTCTAGATCTATAAAAGTGATATCATAACAAAACTTAACACGCCAATTGGGGGAACGCTTTTATACAAAAAGGATGTGGGCGTAAAAAAACTCAAACACCAGAATCGCCAACGGACAGTTCTCGATAAAACAATCTTCTAGTCAACTACAAACAAATTCAGGTTAAGGAATAAAAACAGAAACATGAGAGAAATGTTTTCTTCTGATATAAACATAACCGAAAAAATAACAAGAGCAACAGTTCCAATAATATTTGCTGATCGCCTGCTTCATTCAATTACTGAGTGTCATGAACAACTTTATTGAGCACAACTTTATTGATCTAATCGTTGGTGGCGATGATGAGGGTGGTCTTGTGGGTGACCTGCATGACCAGCTGGAATTTGTCGACGCGGAAGTCGTAGTGCTTTCCTGAAACTGCCAGTTGGCCTTCCTTCCTCATGCAACTCGCCGTTCTTCGTCTCTCCCAGCCCCAGAGTGGCCTTCTCCTGCGGCAAACCCACACGGTACACGGTCGTCGCCTGCACCTTGTCCTCAAACATTTCCTTTAAAAGTCTAAACCTAAACTCACGACCAGGGATCAATTGGAAACGGAGGAGAAGGGCAACTTGTAGCTCTTTTCGCTCACCAAACGGGCCGTCCTCTGCGAGCTCACGTCATCCTTCTTCGGGGGCGCATACACAACCTGACTTTTGTGCTTTGAAGGGAGATTTTGAAGTACCTTTCCGTTTTTCAGCTGGAGTCCCCTCTCGGTGAGTTCCTGAAGAGAGATCGGGTTGCCCTGGGTCTTGCGGCTCTGCAGACTCGACATCACACCGTTTAGTAGAGAAGAGGCACGCGAAATGAACTGTTCGTCTGGTGGAAGTTTGTGAATTGACGTTACTGGGCGCAACGTACCCTAACCTAACGATAAGTCATGGAATTAGTTTTTCCGAATCCTTCAGGAGTATATTTGTGGCCCAAACTACTTCGTAACACCGTGGCAATGTTTTCATGGTGTGCCTAGAGTAATGCATGCAATATATGATACTCAGGCCGGCTACGCAGCGAAATAGGCAGGAAGCAGGTTTGGCCAGGAGTATAGCTACATACTTTTGTATCTTCACTGGCGAATGGGCGGTTTTGTGACACTTTGTGAGTCAAAGAGTATGTGCGCCCATGTGTTTCGATTTGTGCACATTAGTTTTGCGTCTGATTTTTTGATTATGCGATGTTCAGATTGATCTTGTCGATATTTAGAAAAGTTGCAGCCGATCTTTTTTTTGTTTTGGTGGTTTCTGATGACATTTCTTTTCGTTCTTAACTGAAGAGTGTAAGATTCAGAGAACCAAACGTTGCTGACCGGAGGCTATAAAGCTTTGTTGTCCCAGCGTCTCTTTCATTTTCTTTTCTGAATTAGCTCATTTTCCAAGCTATAAGAGAGAAAAGTTAACTATTTGTGTAGTTTCTCTTTTTTTTCTGTCAACAGCTCGTATTTCCCCCGTAGTTCGTAGTATACATTTGATACAAATGCCATATCCGTGATTCATTTGCTTTCAAAACGCTACATTAGATTTGCACCGAAAACACTCGACAAAACATGTTTCAATTTAACTGAACCTCTAATCTATACAACGGAAGTGTTCCATATAGCCTGTCCCTATTTTCCTTGTTATTGCACGTGATTAACGCAATACAAGGACGCGACAAACAACCTCGGAACGGCTTTCAAACGCCTCTCGGCGGTCCTACTCTCTGAATCACACAGTGACAGGCCATGCTTGTCATAGATAACACTAACAATAGGAGTCTTTTAAGGGCCTTAAGGCCTTGAGAAGTCTTATTAGCTTCCCCTTAACTTACATTATAAAACCTTTAATTTTGTTTATGTCATTGTGATTTCTGTGAGTCTTTTGAGTAAACGTGGCTCATTAGGAAACCCTGTCTGAATCTGCGTCATTGCATTCCTTCCTTTACATTTGTTCCTTTCAAACTTTTGCATTTTTCTGCTAAAACAAATAAAGAATAACAACATTCGTATCGACAAAGGAAGTCTTACTGAGATTCCAGAAAATGGATCTCTGCTGCTATCCTCCGCCTTTCAACGGCTGGGCTACTTCTAAACTCTACTAACAAAAACACTTTGTTGAATCATTGAAATTAGGAAAACAATGATATTAAAGTACATTTTCCGTGCCAGTTTCTATGGAAGACTGACTAAGGGTCCGAGTCATGTTGTGATCATAGATCCAAACCACTTTCTTAAATTTTGCTTTTCTTTAGAGAAATGTTCTAAGAAGAGTAAACAGAACAAACAATCAACTCTCCTGTTTTGGGGACTTGCCGATTCAGTAGAAGCAAGAAACAAAGTAGGAAAATATTCTCTAGGTTTCAAGATTTTTTTTAGATGTTTGACTTGTGATACAAATCGTATTGCTTTTGTCATGAAAGTCTATTTTGATACTTTTCACTTACATTTTGTAGAGATTATTCAATTATAATAATGTAGTACGCTCTAGGGCAGACTACAAACCTACGCCAACTCACAACTACTCAAATGAGCGCCGGGAATAGAATTTTCGACTAACATAAACCTCTCCTTGTCCTATTTTCTCTATCTATCACTCACACACACACACACACACACACACACACACACACACACACACACACACACACACACACACACACACACACACATATTCTGCAACTCATTCGGAAGACCTCGTTCTCTCGCTATGACACCCAAGACCCCTGTGTATTTCCCACCCCAGTCTCCAAAGTTCATTCAAAACACATGTCTCTGCAACCCACTCCTCACAACGTCACATGTCCTTCCATTCAAACGGAAGTCTCTTCTTCCAGACGCTTTATTACCAGACTCTTATTGAAAGCAGAGGACGCTTCTAATTTCGACATGGAGATGTAAACAACAATGATTGCAGAGTGAAAGTGTAGGATTCTTTTTTTTGCATAGAAACTGGGCTGCGAATTTCAGAAGAGACATTACAATTACAAGTACAATTACAATTTTTATTCCCGAATAGCGGCTGGATCATAAGCGTAGATCTTGAGCTGGTGTTATTGCTCTGCCGGCGGATCCCAGTGCCTTCTTGTGTAGGTAGACGTTGATATCAGGAGCTTCTGCAGTCGATCCCTCACAGAAACTGGAAGTAGTGTCGATGAGACATATTCTTCATTAAAGATTGAACCACTTAGGAGCCTCGGGCCTTGTGTGTGTGTGTGTGTGTGTGTGTGTGTGTGTGTGTGTGTGTGTATGTGTGTGTGTATGTGTTTTCTTCCTCTTTCGTCAGAATCTTTTTCTTCTCGTATTCCTGTTGCATGTTCCTTTTCCAAAAGTCGGCTGGAGCCTTCCTCCCTCTGAATTATGCCTACTCGAACAACCCATGAATACATTAGCCTAAACGAGAAACATCCTGCCCCATACATTAGCTAGTTCATTCTCAACTTCCTTTAGGTAAACAAACATTAATGTCATTGTCCTCTACAAGTATAAACTACGATTTTCCCATTGCGTCATCGTAAGAGCCAAGGTCGTCGGAGCAGATCAGATGGCCTTGGCTGATCTCCTTTTGTGGCTCTAGCTTCTTTCTCACGTACCTTGTTTGTCCCTCCAATTACCAGCCGTCTGGCTGTAACTGACGACGTGTCGAAACCCGAGCCTTTCGTCTAATTGACACCCGATTTGCATGATCCCATCGGCTACGAGATGACGTCCCGTTGCAACCAGACAAACCAATTCTGAGGCTGATCCTTCTTTTTCTATTTCGTTTCATGTTTTTTTACTGCAACTTGTCCATATTTTTTCCATTGTCCCTTTGTATCTGTCATCATTCATTTATTCTTTTACCCTGAAATTGTACAATTAAAAAAAAAGGATTTTCTTACTTTGACGTCGTCTTACCCGTTTTTGTATCTTCGTCGAGGATAGTTCCAGTCGTGCTCTGTTGATATGAAATATTGGTAGTCAGTCTTCAGAAGTTTCTCCAGTAGCGTCTGATTCTCACTTTGCAACATTCTTCTGTTTTTACTTATACTTTGTGTCTCCCTCGGAATAGTACACTGTGACGTTCAATTGCGAAAGTGGCGCGTGTTGCTCACGAGGCACACGACCCCCAATTACACTCAGAAGACCGGGTGGATGTGAAACGATGCTAGGTAGCAATTGAGCTACGGATCACCGGAATCACGGAGATTCTTTCCAAAAGTGCACGCACAACACGTACGTTTGGATCCCCAAGATAATTTCTTCTTTTCATATTACGAGGGAAAGAACAGTGGGTGAGACTATCGCTTATTTTTGTCTCTGTTGCGCTCCCGGGTAAGCCGGGACCATCGTGCCGCGACCATGCCATCACTCGTCTTTAAAAAAAATTGTCCGAAACCTCAATTACTATCATATTTTAGTTTTTAATGCGTAGTTTTGTGAGAAATTGAGAAATTAAAGTTCAATATAAAAATTAGTCCTTGCTTCTGGGGACCTTTGGCCGCAGACAGCTAATTTCAATGGCTTATCAGGAGGACAACAACAAATACGTCTACATTGAAGGCCTGTCTGGACTGTGCGACTGATTAGCAGTCCCTCTTGTAACATTCTTCGGAAAACATTTTCATGTTGGTCGGACCATATACATGCTAGATTAAAAAAAATTTTCTGTCGTACGCGGTATTGCGTAGGATCGTAAGAGCATTCTCGAACATTCTCGAAGTAGAGACGCAGATATATAGAGTTCATGCCTCATTCACAAGCCTTTTTTTGTTGCCGCTAGAATTGTAACTGGCGTCTTTTGCTTAATAGGGAATTAATCAAATACAAAAAAAGGAAATGGAAATTGTTGGAATGCAAGTGACACATCTAGATTGTCAATGCAGAATGTTTACTCCAAAATAGAGATCAGTGGAAGCAGTTTGTCTGAAGCGACATTGATTTCACCCAAGAGTGGTTTACTTAACCAAATAATAAATCAATTGGCAGCCCATATTATGTCACCTCCGAATTCTTTTGTGTTTTGTTTGTGCTTGTTTCGCTGAATCCCCCCATTCCCCTCTAATTCGTCATTTGTCGTCGTCACAAATCCAGACAGGCACGGCGTTTCCACTGCAGAACGCCCGCCTTCCCAGAATTATGAATCTTTCACGACCTGGTCCTGACACGATGACGCGCAAGAACTACGAATCTATGTCTTTGACAGATTGATGAACAATTAGATACTTGGATTTCGAATATAGAGAATGTCTAAGCCATTTGGGCTACTGCTCAATAAACACAAGCACTTTTGCACTCTCAGAAAAAACGGATAATGATTTATTCACAATTAATTTTTAATTACCCGAGCACTTTGAAAAACAGACTTCTTGTTTTCACACTTTTCAGACTCTTATTTACCTATTTTTGCGCCAAGTCTCGGGATTTCCTCAGTTGTTCATGTTCTCACCATGAATCTAATTTCAGCGCAGGGTCGTTTTTAGGTTGAGCTCACATTACTACTCATTTCATACTACATTCGCCCTATTTGAAGCAAAGTTTGGCCAAGGAGAGCTCAATACTGCATTCATAATGGGAGAACTGGCAAGATTGGCGGTTCTCATCACAATCGCTGACAGATGCACGTTTAGCAGAGACGTACAGAAAGCAGCTTTGATCTCTCTCTTTCTCTCTTTCTCTCTCTCTCTCTCTCTCTCTCTCTCTCTCTCTCTCTTTCTCTCTCTTTCTCTCTCTTTTTCTTTTTTTCACTGTCTTTCTGTTGCACTCTTTGTTTCTTCCCGTGTTTCTCTCTGGATCTTTGTTTCTGTCACACTATATGTTTTATATGTTATTCCCACTCTCTCTTTTTTGTCCTCTCTGTCTCTATTTGTCTATCTCTCTCGTTCCCTCTTGTGTCTTTCCTTTGCAGTGCCTTGGTGTATCTTCAAGTCTTCGTCTCTCTACAGCTCTATGTGAAGCTCAGACTCTCTGTCTGTCTCTCTCTCCTTCTATCTCTTTCTCTCTTTCTTTGTTTCTCTTTATTCTGCAACATAAGTGTAAGATCTCCATTATGTCGCCCGTGAGAGCACTCTCTGATGGTCATCCACCGGATCCAACCTTCTGGGCATCCCCGTCGTCCATCTCGCGATGAGCGGTTAATCATTCATCCTGTTGCCTCTTCTGTGCCCGGCACCCATTTATTTCAGCAACATCAAGAAGTTCTTCTGTCAACGGAATTAATCATTCAAACCCTCTCCAACTCAATTCGACTTCAGCTAAGACCAAAAGTGCGACAAAAGACATCATCCTTTGGCTTTGAATGGAAAAAGACGTTCCCAGAGGCAATTATCTGTCCTTTGTGTGGCTCCTGATTCCTCTCTTTTCCCTGTGCAATTGTCCGTCGAACGGATTAATTCACGGTGGAGCAGGAGTAATTGCAGCAGCGGAGGGAAGGGGGACGCCCCCTCGCAGGCCCTGGGAACTCAGGCCCTGGGAAGGGTCTCAAAGGCCTTCCTTCAGGAGTGACACGCGGCTGATTCTCACGTCCTGTTTTCTTGAAGTGAACTTTCGTGGGAGACAAACCAATTAAATCTATGAGAATTTCGCTCTTTGACGCACTCAGTCTTTCAAACAACCCTTCACCCACCCACGTTCAAACGGAAGAAATTTTTTTATGAACTGAAATACTATTTGTTTTTGGTTTTAAATTCCCAAAACTCATCTCAAAACAAAGTGGTTATTTTCATTTCTGTATTTGTCCCTCTCTCTCTCTCTCTCTCTCTCTCTCTCTCTCTCTCTCTCTCTCTATTCTCTGACTGACTGACTTTTTCAAAACTGAAAATTCTCCATATTTTTAGACTTTCTGCAGCCCTTCGTCACGAATGCATGAAAGAGATATATGAAAGAGTGCATCTCCGTTTCCCTTCTTTATGTGTTCCGCCCGTTTCATTTCTTTCGTTCTCTTTAAGAGATTCCGCTTTCTATTTCTGTCTTTACCTACGATTTTTGTTTTTTCGTTGACGGCATTTCCTTCTGAAATGATTCGTATTCAGACATGATTGCTGTTGTTTCAAAAAGTGGTCCGTTGGCTTCGATTCCACATCTCAGACTAAAATATGTTGCAGATTATGTTGGTTTCCAAAGGATTTTTGGTGATAGAGGGGACAAAAGTCACACCGCTTCTTCATGTTCACCCGTCCTCTCTTGGTGGGAACGGGATCGTTGCAGGTGTCAAACCCAATGTCAAAAGTCATTTTTACATTGAATTACTGATTTTTCGTCTAAATCGATTTTCCAACCTTAGAAATGGAACCGGAACTTCAGCCGTGTTTCAAGAGATCATAGTGACAACTTTTTGCAGCGGAGAAGTTCAATTCCTCTTAATCCTTCTAATTTCATTTGTGCTCTTTTTTCGCAGACATCGTGGTCATTTGCAACACAATGAAACAGTTTACCTTGACTTCATTTTAAAAAAAGTAGTTGAATTCTCCACGATCCTTTCAGTATCATATAATTCTTGTTCCCAGTGGTTCAGTCTTTAGGCAAACTTACATCATAGGCCTAGAATTATTAAAAGTGTAATTAAAAGAATCATCTTACGTCAACTTCAGTGAAAGGATTTTAATTGGGAGGCACGGAAATACATGTGCCTCTATTTAAGTGACCTTCAAAGGACACGTCTCCATCGAATGTTAAGGACCAGGAACTATTGTAGACAACTCTCACATTTTTGAAAAAGATGCTTAAATTTTAATTATTTGCTCGGCAATTCTGTAAGAACAGCACAACACAAACACGTGGCTCTGCTACATTATTCTTAAGACATAGATCTTCTATTATTCCACGTACCTACTATGGGACACAGATCATATTTCTTCTCATGCGGGATTTATATTTTTCTTGTGTGTGTGTGTGTGTGTGTGTGTGTGTGTGTGTGTGTGTGTGTGTGTGTGTGTGTGTGTGTGTGTGTGTGTGTGGGTGTGTGTGTGTGTATGTGTGTGTGTGTGTATGTGTGTGTGTCACTTCCTGGGTGGTTTATTGCAATCGTTCTTCTGTGCTCCTCTAAGTGTAAGTTACTCCCCCCAATTACCTCTCGATTATATCGTAATCTATGATTCATTCTCAACAACTTTTGTGTTGAGTGACCCATTTCTCGGAAATTGAATTCCATCTCTCCAAAAAAAGAGGTGAATCAACGTCTTGTGTCCCGCTGTGACTCCCACTCATCCACTTCTTCCCCTCCTTTGAATAAAACAAAAGACCATCACTCAGTTCATTCCTCCCACTCCGGCTTCTCCAGAATCTGCAGCCTCCGTACTCCATTTCTGGAGATATTCTCTGAATCCTAAGAAAATTGCTGCGATTCACTTTAGAGTGTTCTCTGTTCACAGAGAATCAATAGAATTTTTTGTCAAGAAAATGAGAAAAAACAGAAGTACTTTGTTAATTCTTTTTTGTGTGTAAAATACATATTTAAACGTCCTTTCAGAAAACGACCGTTCCCCTTACGTGAGTAACGCATTACCAACCAAGCAATCTTCTCTGAGAACTGTCATTCGCAGTTCCAACCAAACATTTGAGAGTCCATCTCTCTCTCTCTCTCTCTCTCTCTCTCTCTCTCTCTTTCTCTCTCTCTCTCTTCCTCTCTCTCTCTAACTCAGTTTCTCTTTCTCCTTCCCAATTGTGATTGGATTCAACCTCAATATGTATTCAGATTTGTAGTCGTTTCTTCTGAGAAATGGCTATAATTTAACGCCCACGAAGAGGCACAGCTCCCTCCTTCCCTAGTCTCGCACCCGTACTAAATCGACAACACAGTTCGTCGTCCTTAGATTATTTCCCTCTTCTCAGAATTGTTATTCGTTTTTCCGTAAACATTCGGTGGCAGATGATCAGCCGTCGATTGTGACCGGTGAGGCCAATCAACCGCCATTCCCCGTCCTCCTTACATCAACAGACACCCCCTCACTCTAATTTCAAGAGATCTCTTCATTCACTCTTTTAATCGAGAGAATACTCTGCTTTTTCCTCAAATAACCATTGATAAAAAAAAGGTCGTCGCCCCCTCTTTCCGGCCCTCTCCGTCCTGACTCACTCTTCCTAGAATATCACCGACCGCGTCGAATTTCGCAGCTGCGCGCCGGAAAGAGAGCCCAATTAGTGCTTTCTCTGAGAGGGGAGCTGCGGGTGGAAACCGGACAGAACACCATTATCTTCAACCTAGATGTCTTTGAAATCAAGTGGGTGAAGCAGAGGCTCACCTTTTCTGTTCTCATTCACTTTTTATCGCATTCTTCTACAAGCTTTCTAAAGTAATGATCAGTTAAACAAGTAGACGCTCGTCATTGACGTAGTGGTTTCACAAGTGCATTTCTTTGTCGCACATTCCAAAGAGAACAAAATCTTCTTTGGCAGTGTTTGGTGCTTAACACATCATCGTATGGCAAATTAATACCGATTTCCTATTATGTTAGCGTCTCAGATATGGTCAAGTCCTTAGTTTTATAAACAAATAAGGCTTACAGGCAGAGGCCCACGTAAAATTAAGAGGGGAACCTGTCCATGCTAATCATAAAACTCTCTGCATTTCACCATTGAAAATGACACTCTCTCGCCTATGTTACGCTATGGACAGGTCCATTTTCCTTTTCCTGGACCTCTGCCTTTAATATTTGATATAGAAATATTGCTGTCGCCAAAGCGTCATCCTGCCAAAAACGGCCTTAATGCAGCATTCGTGTGATGCGCAGGCAGATATAGTGTACAACTCGCCGGGACGCAGAGAAAAAGCAGCTTTTTGGAAAAATATGCACGTTTTGCGACGGCTATGTTTCTAAGCGCCTCTTTGATCTCTCCTTTGCGCGCCCTGTTAGATCACGGTTCTTCGCTGCGGGCAATTAAAGCAAGCAGCCACTTCAGTATTTTAGTAATACAACCTTAGTTATTTTCGTATTCTTTCAGATAGTCTGAACTATTTTGTTTAATTATATTAAAATTTCTTTCAAGATCAATCAATTTTACTACATCTTTCCGCCATGCTCTGTAAATCTGTGTGCAATTTTCTCTAAAGTTAAGTTGGAACAATGTTATCCAATAAACAAACAAAATGTACTATGCTAACTACCTGTTTCTCAAGAACATTCGTGTTTATGATGAGTTTCCAAAGTGCAATTTCTTTCTTTTTGAAACGAGTACCAGTGCGGGAAACTTGGCGCCATTTTTCTGGAAAACAACAACTTTGCTAACAGCCAGATTCTCAGTGTATTTGTTATTTGTTGCTATATTCTTAAAAAAAATTTGCTCGTTTCTCACCGAAGCCGAAACATGTAATTTTCGGTCTGATACTTGTTTTTAGACGCCGCCTGGGATCCGTGTACCTTCTGAATTAACCGTGAACAACCCAATTGAGATGGGCTAAAGTTGCTCTTTTGAAGAGAAGACTTAAATTACAAAACAATACAATTATGATGATAGAAAGTAAACTTTTCTAGTAAAACAAGCCCCACGAGAAACGGCCCCATTCAGGGGCACGAGGCGAACCGAATGTCAATATTTTGAGTGGTTTTTCAATCTTTGCACAAGAGTTGTCACATCTATTGAATAGTTGATTTTGTTTTACTTTTGGCAAACCCTGGGCCATTTTATTTACTCGAAAACCATAAAAGTTCAACTACTTTCTGTGCTTCACATCGAAAAGCTTGCTGTGTTGCAAAATTTGTGCGATAACAGTGCACATCCACTTACGAATAATCTGGGGGAACCCCCTCGCGTCCAAACAAACTTTCACCCTAAACAACCTTAGAAGTCAATGTTCATTCACTCGTTTTGATTCATTTCAGCCAAGTTCCAGGCAACATTGGTTGTTCGTTTGTGTCCTTTGTATCCGAGGAAATCCGGTGGTTTTGGGCCCATCTGAACTCAGAAACTCTCCTTTTTTCTCGTCTGTCGACAGAACAAGGAAGGAATTTTGTTTATTTAAACTAAACACGGAAAACAAAAGGACTAACTAAGGAAAAACAAACAAAAAGATCGGATGATTACGAAATGTGTGCATTTTTGTATTTTTAAGGACATTTTGATTATTATGAAGGTATTTTTTTGACTTTTGTTTTGTTGTTGACAGCTAATATTTTATTATTTTTGTTAGATGTTCGGCGGTCTTTGTTTCGAATAAACTGAAACACTCAATTTGTATCCCTCCTTGTATCACAAATAACAATTATAAGTTGCTGGATGGATTCGCCTCCCGTGCCATTGTTCTATTACTCTCTCTATCTCTCCCTCTCTCCCTCCGTCCCTCTCTCTCTCTCTCTCTCTCTCTCTCTCTCTCTCTCTCTATCTCTCCCTCTCTCCCTCCGTCCCTCTCTCTCTCTCTCTCTCTCTCTCTCTCCTTCTCTCTCCCTCTCTCTCTCTCCCTCTCTCTCTCTCTCTCTCTCTAATTCTCTGTAGTTCAGGGTCCCGTCCCGGGCATGTTGTCCCGTCTGCGTTCGCTGCTCTTCTCTCCTTCGGCCTGTCGTGCGTGTGGTTTCCTCTTCCTCCTCCTCCTCCTCTCCTCCTCTTCCCCTGTCGTTGAGGGCAACGTCCGGTTGTGTGGTCAACGTCTCACTCGAGCCCTGTTCCAGCTCTGTCGCAACCAAATCTGCGGATCAAGCGCAGCCTTTTCTCCGGCAAAACGTGAGTTTCAGAATGACGACGAACCAAAAATCGGCCGACGTCGGGCGGAAGTTGTAGCAATTAGTCACGCCCAGGCGAAAGATCGCCTCAAGCGATTGTTTTTCTCTATTTTTGTCGAATTGTTTCCGTTTGAACGTGCATTTTCATATGAATAATGCCGAAAGAGCTCTCTAAAATCGGCGAAAAGCTATGTGATTAATGTGTTCGGGAATGGGATATTAGGGGATGACAGCCAACGTCAGCAAGGGAAATCTGGGGACTGCAGTCCTTGCAAAAGGGAAAGAAAAACGCGTTTGCAATTTTGTTGAAAAACATTTTATTCAGACACTATGCCCAATATACCCTTCAAAAAAATTTCAAACTTGCTCAATCGAAGTCAAATTTGTGTTTTAGATTTGAACCCGTTATTATCAAAAGTTCTTCAATTGACTATGAGGGCACTGTTACTAGCATCGAAGTTTTAAACAAGATTCTTTTCAACCAATACCGAATCGATAAGGCAGCTTACGCTAACAACCGAACTTCTTAAAAATACAGAAAATTGTTGGGAACCGAAATTATGTAAAAGCGTAATGACAGTTGTTTACTGTGTTGCGCTATGTTTGAATTCATCTGTGATTTGTGCACAAAATGTAGTTTCCCAACAAACTTCCATTTCCACTAGCGCAAGAAACGCGCGAATCAGTTGTAGTTGAACAAAATTTTCACTTTGGGGAACAAAAAAACATATATAGGGCCAGCCAACCCTTCTTCCGCGGTATTCGCAAATCTGTGCGATTGTTCTGATATTGATATTTGAATTACCCATTATTACATCAAAATAGTGGGCTACAAAAGGGGCGTGGCCGATTTTTGGCCAAAGTAGGATTGGTTAGGAGTATAGTTTGTGTTGGAATATGCTATGACGATGAGGTGTGCTCATAGGTGTTTGAAACTTGTATTCAGTTGTCTGAATGTTCCGTTTTCAGGATCTCAGTTGTCGATGTTGCCGTTGGTAGAAACCCATCGTTCCGTGAAGCGGAGTGGTATCGCGACGCAGTGTTGTATGAACAAGTGCTCGTACGCCTACCTCAAGACGTACTGTTGCATCGACTGACAGCCGGCTGTCAGTCCCCACAGCTACCAGCCGGCCCCCCGTATTCTAGTCACTTCTTGCCACCCGCACACATCACTCCTTTTGTTTTTCTCTCAATGAACTCTGTTGATAAACTTCTTTTTATCGCCACTTCCACAATATACTTCATCCGACTTTGTCTAACGGGACGGAGCGTGAAATTCCTGTTCACTTGAGAATTTATATAAAGTTTCATCTGAATTTGAATCCCAATTTCAACAAATAAACAATCTGTATACATCCACACAAATGGCAACGGAAATGCAATAACATTAAGAATGGAAGGCGAGAGTACTCGTGTTTTGGCTGAGAAATGGGAAAGCTCGATTTTGAGAATGACTAAAGGGGCTTAGGACTGGTTAGGCCAAGGGAAGGCCTGGTTCTGATAGGCAAAGGCCTTCAACTGGTTCAGCTGGCTTTGCAGTTCGGCTATTTGCTGGCGGAGGAACGCGTTCTCCTGAAAATATAAATCAGTAAGGTTTTTGATGAGATTTAATTGGGGTTTTGGGGGAATCGCACAAAGAATTACCTGAGTGAGGAGTTCGGCCTTCATCTGGTACTCCTGTTCCTTCTGTCGTCTCTGCTCCCGCGACCTCTTAGCAGAGTCGTTATTCTTCTTTCGTCTCTCGTAGTATGCCTAAACATACACATTTTTCAGTTTGTATAAAGTTTGCCTTTTCCCTTATTCTGTTACTATGTGTATAGCGCCAGAAACATCTCTGCCATTGGTCCCGCCGCGACGACCCGCGCTCTGTCTATACTCCTCGTCAAATCTATTCGACCAATTTGGCTGCGTACACGGCCTCAGTATCCTATATTACACGCTATAATCTGGGCACAGCATGAAAACTGTGGCACGTTGTTCCGAAGGTGTTTTGGCACGAACTATAATCACGCGAACTTTATGAATGTGAAAACGTGCTACATTGTAAAAACTGCCAGAATTCGAACTTTGCTATTACTATCAAAGTTTTAAATATCCAATTTGACCCTAATCATGATATTTAGAACCTTAAAACCTTTTGCGGCATAGTCACAAAACATTTCACGAGCAGTTGTTTTGAAAGGTAGAATGTGAAATCGCTGCCCAATTCCTCCCTGATATAGTAAAATCTCACATCATCTTTGCTATCATCGGGAACAGGATTCGCTTTTCTTCTCTGAGGCGGCGAAATGGTCCTAGAAGCCATGGTTGCAGCCTGGTAGGCGGCCAGCTGATGATGCAGAGCGGTCATCGGATGAGCCTGAAATTGTGGAATTGAAAAAAGGGCCATGTCAACTGAAGTCTAATAAAAAAGTTCAAAGACTTTTTAAATGTGAACTCTTGTTCCCAAGAAGCGTGTGAAACCCGAGGTTCCAACGTGTTCATGAGGTTGTGAGCAACCTCGTTAAAGGCGGAGGCCCACTTAAAATGAAGAGGGGCCTGTCTATGCGAATCATAAAACTCTCTGTTTTGACCATTGAAAATGACACTCTCTAGCCTACGCTACGCAAATGGACAGGTCCATTTTCATTTTTGTGGGCCTCTGCTTTTAAAGGCAGCTCAGGTTTCAGTTTTTTGATGATTGTTTTACATGAAAACTTAAAATGCGATTTAAAAGCAGTCAGAGCAGCGTATATATTTGCTAGGACTTACCTTGTCTTCCTTCATAGAATATTGCCCATACGCGTCGATGTTCCACATCTGAGACATCGCCTTCAGTGCGTTGTTGTCGTAGAAAGCCATCTGATTCACACGAAAAACTCTAAAAGAGCAAATTTCTCCAAAACGGAACGCAAGAGACTTATGAAACGAAAGAAGGAAAAGAGGAGTTGTGGAATGAGGAGAAGACTTGGGGTCAGTTTTATCGAACACTTTCGAAGTAGACGTTCGTGAGGGCTATCTGAGTAATTCTTGATTTTTCATCAATGTTTTTTTTTACAATCGGGATTAGAGAGAGCCGTTATAAGAAATAGAAAAGTATATAGAGCTATTCTGCAGTTTTCTCAAGAAAACAGTTATTTCTGTTTGAGTAGTAGCTACGAAACGAACTATTTGACGTAAACAAAGGCTCTGCGTCAGAACAATTCAAAGATGCTTTCTTTCTTCCTCTCTCTCTCTCTCTCTCTCTCTCTCTCTCTCTCTCTCTTTGGGTTAGGCAGTTAACCAAGAGAAGGCCCAAATAAGAAAAGAGAGGTGCCTTGATAAGAAAAAGAAAATGAGTGAGTATTCAAATTGCCAACAAAGAGTCGTCTAATTGAGTAATAAAGAATAATAGTAGGCAGCCGTGGCTGCCTGTGGCTCAGCCGAGGTGTGAGGTGTGCTAACGAGGCTAATGAGGCTCAGCGTACCGTAGCGGCCGACCCTGGGAGGGCGGGACTGCACGCAACAGTTGCGCAAGTCTTTATTCATGCCGACAAAGGTAGATAATCGAGACTGTGCACGGGACGGAAACGGAAGGAAATTCAGATTTAACATGAAATTCGACAGCTTCAAGACACTTTTCAGATTTGCCGCAACTCTTTTATGAAGAGGCTTGGTAAGCACAATCCACAATGTGTTTCCAGCATTACCACTCTCTGTGCCCACAGAAAAAGCATCCAGATATTGCAGGAATCGACTTGACAAATCACAGCAGTTTTCAACACTTCAGAAACTTTTGCTCACATTCTGTGGCTCTTGGAAATGTATGAATTCATTCTAAGGATATTATATCTCTTTTTCAACATCACAATAATGGTCAACAAACAGACCACACCCATTTTTTGTCGAAGGTTTGGATTGGCAGATTTGGTCACCGAAACGGATAAAAAGGGACCATGGTCACCAATAAGGCTTCGTGTATGAATCTTTTCCAGACAGCCTAAATCGGACCGCAAAGAATCAAAACTACCGAATTCGTTGTGGTTTTCCGAAAAGTTGAAAAATGCTTTGTGTAATATTTATACCGTCTATACCCACTTGAAAAATCCAATAAAAATGAAAAATTTCAAATGTTTCGGTGAAGCCTGTAACAGCGGAAAATCAAAACGATTTACCTAATTAACATTTTATATTTTTCAACCTTTCATTTTATAACTCTGCCCTATTCACAGCTACGGTAACAACAAGTATATATGCATAAAGTTGAACAACTTTATCACAGACCCCATTTTGAGACCTTAAATGTTTGTGGCTCCGTTGTATTCGCAGTGTGTGTAACGGACACCATGGCTGGGCACTTGAGGTTGTCCCCCAATCGCTGACCCCAGAGGAGGCGGCCTCGTTTCATGCCAGTTGCGTCACCCGTGCTTGGTGCACAAACACCTGCACACAGCCCTTCTGGCGGCAGGGGAGGCAGTAAAGGAATTAGAAGGAAACTGTAAAGCGGAAGGAGGAAAAGGGGGAGGGATTGTAAAAAGAGGGAGCAAGTGGTGAGGCTCATGCGAGACGGTGAGTCATTAACAAAAGGGGTCAATTGAGGATACGATAGTCATGGCTCAGGTCTTCCGGCTTACTGTCATTTGAAGCTGAAAAAATCTTATGAAAAACTGTTCATTTCTTACAGACATACACACACGCACACACACACACACTCACACATACACACACATACACACGTACACACACATACACACACACATATACTACTCGCCCCTAGAGCTTGACCGGAAATATTGGTCATTAGCATATTTTTCAATCATAAACAATAGACATTTATGCAAAAATGGGAGATTGTACATCTGTCATTGTTCACGCTAATTAGCTTAGATTCGCAGGTTCTTTATATTTCCGGTCAAAGTCTATAGGCGAGAAGTATACACACACATATAATACACACACGCACATACAGAGAGAGAAGTGCTTTTTTCAGACTGAATGAAAAAAGAATCATGCATTTTGTGGCATTTCTAGCGGTAACGTTACGATGCGTCCAGTAACGTCAATTCACACACTTCCACCAAACGAATGATTCATTTCGTGCACCTCTTCTCTACTAAACGGTGTGATGTCGAGTCTGCAGAGCCGCAAGACCCAGGGCAACCCGATCTCTCTTCAGGAACTCACCGAGAGGGGACTCCAGCTGAAAAACGGAAAGGTACTTCAAAATCTCACTTCAAACCACAAAAGTCAGGTTGTGTACGCGCCCCCGAAGAAGGACGACGTGAGCTCGCAGAGGACGGCCCGTTCGGTGAGCGAAAAGAGCTACAAGTTGCCCTTCTCCTCCGTTTCCAATCGATCCCTCGTCGTGAGTTTAGGTTTAGACCTTTAAAGGAAATGTTTGAGGACAAGGTGCAGGCGACGACCGTGTACCGTGTGGGTTTGCCGCAGGAGAAGGCCACTCTGGGGCTGGGAGAGACGAAGAACGGCGAGTTGCATGAGGAAGGAAGGCCAACTGGCAGTTTCAGGAAAGCACTACGACTTCCGCGTCGACAAATTCCAGCTGGTCATGCAGGTCACCCACAAGACCACCCTCATCATCGCCACCAACGATTAGATCAATAAAGTTGTACATGACATTCTTTTTTGTTCATTTTATTCGTTTGGAGTAACGGATTCCATTTACACAATTTTCAATAATTCCCCTTCATGAAAGGAAGCTGGTTCCAGCCAACAGTCTGTTGAATTTATTAACACACTGTGTTTATCACGGCGAGACCAGCGATACCAGCCACCCAAGTCAAGGCAGACTTGGCACTCGTCCAAGGAATCCGTACTGGTTACGGTAATTCATTTGAAAAAACATTGAAATTCAAAAATCGCGCCGTTGACAAGTCAAGGTGTACGCTGGGTGTATGACTCAGCGTCTAAATCCCGTGAGCGCGGCATTTGAATTTTCAATGTATTTTGAAAGAATTACCGTAGTCAGTATGGATTTCTTGGACGAGTGCCAGGTCCGTCCTGACTTGGGCCAGATCTCACCGTGTTATGCATTAAAGGCCTATTACAGTAGCGTCCTCAAATGTGTGGAATGCGCGCTCCTTTGCGAATCTCCGAATCCCGCGAGTGGAAAATTTTCAAATGTTGGCTTCAATTCTTTGATGAGGAATTTTAAAAACTCGTGTTATTTCGCATTTGTGGGGGGTTTTTATTTATTTTATAGTTGTTTTTAACGTTGGGTACCATGTGTGTTTTATTTAAGTAGGAGTAATTTTTGGTTTTACTTTCCTGTGAGCTCGGATATGCCGCTACACATTGCCCCTACACATTGCCGATAATTCTGACACTAACTGAACTGTTATTACGTTTAAACAAACAAAAATAAGTAAATGCCTTATTTGTTTTTTTTACAATTATTATAGGATTTTTCTATGTTTTTATTGAACCAGTCCCCTCGGATGGCTCTCCTCAGTGCATGCATTATTTGCATTTTAAAAGTATCAGCGTCCCCACAAATTACCTAAATGTGTTTTCTTAAATAATTTGCATTAGTAGATGAGTCGTGTTTTAATGTTCGGAGCAGGAATCGCTTCATATTTGACTTGAAAAGCCTAGAAAATTTTGGCTTTGCGCGTTGTCGCTGTGCTTTTAATATTAAAACAGTACTGGTTTTATAATAAAATGGCGTTGTTTTTTATTTATTTTAATTTTGACGAACCAAATTACTGAATACTTGTTTGCGAATTTTTATCCCCACGGCCCGAATCGCACTTTTACTCCCAAACAGTATTTCTGGGCCCAGAGAGATTCCCATGGGAATTTAATTTACCTGTATGATTTCTGCATTTATCAGAATATCCTTATTTACATCCGTTTCTTTCCATTCTGTTGTTTTGCTAACTCCCCGTGTTACAGATGGCGAGTGATCTCGCGAAGCAGGTGGTGCGGCTCCATTCGGAGCTGGTGCACAATAGTGCGCAAGCCGTCGACCAGTGTAACAGTGAGTATTTCTCCATTTTATTTGTAATTCCTCCTTTTAGTCATGCTAAATTTGATGGACGAAGTGGAGAGAGTACGCCAGAACTGGGCAGCTGCCGTCGACGCAAACGAGCTCCTCAGCAGCCGGATCGCAGCCCTCGAGCACGAAAACGAGTAGGATTCCCATTAACTTCTATTTTGATCGTTTTTTTCTAGGGAGAAGGAGAACAGGATCAAGACGCTGCAGGCGGAGTTGAAGGACGCCAGAAGCCAAGTGAGGGAACAGTTGGTGGAGAACGGAGCACTCAAGTCGGATCTGAACGACGTCTGTAAGAGACTCAAGGACGTGCAGGACCTGGTCAAGGCTGAGGGACTGAAGACGGCCGAAGGATTGTCGCAAATGGTCAACCAGCCCGTGCTCTTCAGAACCAACTCTCTTCGTCTCCAGAAGCAGCAGATAGAGGTTCGTTCGATTCGTTTCTATTTTATTTTTAAGGCACTCTTTGCCATCGCGTATCCCCCACTTTAAAGGCAGAGGCCCACGAAAATGAAAATGGGCATGTCCATGACGTAACATAGATGAGCGAGTGTCCTTGTCAATGGTGAAAATCGGAGAGTTTTATGATTAGCATGGACAGGTCTTCATGTTCATTTTACGTGGACTGTGCCTTTAAAGGACTGTGTGACAGTTTAATCGACCGTTCTTAAAATCTCGAATACGAGATTGTGTCAACTACTGTTTTGCAGCTCTACTTGCGTATATTTCTGGGCAGTTATTTGGTAACACGTAAATTTGGCAGGCAAAAATAAAATGTCAGTCTAACATTTCTCATTAGAGAAAGTTTTGAAGCTCACCTAAGGTTTTCCCTATGCTCATAAAACGTGTGATATGCCATGTCGAAGCACTATTGTCTAGAACTAACTAAAAAATCAATTTTAGGAGGACGACACTTCGAGTTCGATCGACTACGACAGGACCGAGGACAGCTTCGACATGACCATGGAGAGGTAGTTTTTCGTTTCTTTTTGTAATCCTACCTTGTGCTTGCAGTAAGGCCACACGCCGTTCTCGCCACGCCACCTCACTCGCGAGGAGCCGTCGTTCGACCTCCCTGCAGCCTCGTGTGAGCAACGTGAAGAGGAGCCGAATCTTCTCGGAGGAACAACAGGCTCCTGCCCCGCCACCGAAGAAATCCCGCGATGCGGCCATGATGAAGCCACCCGCAGGACCGTCGAAGACGCGCGCCATGAGGAACAGGAGCATGTCCGAGAGCAGCTTGGCTATCGAGGTGAGCCAACTGAAAATTAAGGAAAGTGTTGATTTGTGACTGCAAAAAGTGTTAGAGCTATGACACGGAGCTCAAAGGAACGCCAAAATGCAACTGATAAACGAACGGCGTTCCCTGGTTCTTCCGCCGAATTCCTATCAGCAAAGTGCATTTCTACGAAAGTGAAAGTGTTCAATGGGAATTTTCTTAAATACGAGGCGAACAGTTATGGAGAAGGAATGGCTCGAAGGCGTGTCCGTCGTGGGAATGTACCATTCGCGCATTACGCATTCACGAGAGTCTGCCTAATTGTGCGAAAAACCCTAGTGCCGTGCCTTTATTTCCATGAAAAGCCCTTTTCAGAGCGAGGAAGGAAAGAGCCGCGAGTTGGGCCATCAGACGAAGACCACCAGTACTCTCGATCTGTAGGTTTATCCCGTTTTCCTCCGTAAATTTTAGTTTCAGGCGCTCCAAGCCCCGCAGTCAGTTCCCGCACTCGTGGACCGGCAACCAGCCGATCTGCAACAGGCAGCATAACTTCGAGAAGGTCTCCACGTACCTCAAGGTAAGAGTGAGGGGTTTGCGGTAATCCAACGTGGTTCCAGTTGACGGTCTGCGATGTGTGCTCCAGCGGCATCAACTTCGCCGGAAAGCCGGCTGTCAAATGCTCCGACTGCCAACAAATCGTCCACATCAACTGCAAACGACGCCTTCCGATGCCTTGTGTTCCCAGAAACACGACTCCTGTGAAGACTCCGAGGAGGGAGGGACAGCTGCACACACTCGCGGTAGGTTGAGTTTCGGAAGAGTTGCCCCCAATCACCAAAAGTAACTTTAAAAAAATTGTTGAAAAGAATACTTGGTAGTACAACCCCAAATTGTCGTTTTTCGTCTCACATTCAGCTCTGGCTTGAATTTAACGTATTAACGGTATATTGTTTAAAAGTAAGATTACATAATAATATAACCAGAAGACATGGGGTAAATGTGCCCCCGCCCTGAAATGTATCGCATTTTGGCCGTATCAAATAGTAAGCCCAAACAGTTTAAGTGATGCACTAATTATGGCTCTAAGATGTGCAAATCATGCCTTATTAACATACCTGGACTTTTTGGGCGTCCCTTCCAATTGTGGGACCTTACTTTTTGAGACCCCCTCCGTACCATGTGCAGGCATGCTTATTAGTGTATATCCCTTTTATTCAGGTTAAGGGTGGTAATTACTACAAATGTCCGATTGTTAAGGGTGGTTTGGGGCTACTTTCGTATAATTCGGTTACAACTTCCTTAAGAGTCTCAAGGTTAACTGTGGTTACCCAATATTACGGCGTGAAAGTTTAGGATTGGTACGTCAGTTACACAATTTGGGGAACACTACCAAAAAATTTCTTTATTCAGGAGTTCTGCCCGACTACGGTTCCGATGATCCCCTACCCGATCATACATCTGGTCATCGCTCTGGAGAAGAGAGGCCTCGAAGTGGAGGGAATCTACCGCGTCCCCGGAGCCAAGGCCCAGGTTCGTTCGTTTTTCTTCTCATTTCGACGTCTATCATTCTTTTTGCCTGCTAATTCTTAATTCCCAATCTGTTCCACTTCACCGCTGAATGCTACAGTTTCAGGTGACCCGTACTCTTACGGAACTGCGCACTTCTCGCTCCATCCCCAACTTGGACATGCAACACGTGGAGATCCTCGGAGACTGCATCAAGCAGTTCCTCCGCGAACTGAGGGTCAGTTCTATCTTGTTATTAAAGGGTAATTCTTTCGTTGCAGGACCCGTTGATCCCGAAATCCTCTCGCGAGGAGTTCGTCCGTGCGGCGCGCAACTCGGACAAGAATATGCTGAACACGGCGATCTGTGACCTGCCGCAGCCGAACAGGGACACTTTGGCCTACCTGATCATCCACTGGAAGAAGGTCATCGCCCTGGCCGACATCAACAAGATGCCGCAGGAGAACGTGGCCCGTTGCGTGGCCATGAGTGTGATGATGGGACAACGGCAGTACGGAGACTTGGCCATGGCCAACAAGGAGACCGGCGAGTGCGAGAGGGTGCTCGTCATGCTGCTTTCATTCCCTGTGGTTCGTTTTTTTTTTCCTTTTCATTGTTGAAATGTTTGAAACAATACACTGGGCTCGGTTCCAGGGGGTATTTTTATTTTAAAAGTAAATCTAATTTAGGACTACTGGATGGGTTTCCTGACGCCGAACGCCGTGCAACGTCCTATGCAGATCTTACCCGAGCGGGAGACTTCGGCCGCCGACAGCAGCATGTTGGGTCCCGTCACGAGCGAAAACCGGCGCACCCGGCAGCAGCTGTCGCGTCCTGCGCGCTACTTCGACGACCCCTCGTAATGATTCTGAATCTATGCGATCCACACTGGTGCTCTACTCGTCTTTTATTTGTACTGATGATATCACATGCTCACTGTAACCGGATTACAGACAGACCCGTTAAATACCTCGTGTAATATGTCCATAGTATTCGCACATTGTTCTCCCCCACTCTGTATACATTTGAGTGAAGTTTTTGATTAAATATTCTGTAAAAGAGCTCATGTGTTGATGTTTTGGGAGAATATATCATCAGTTTAGGGGCACGACTGCGAACTGAATCCATATAGCTCCAATACCTGGAGGGGGAATCGTTACGGAATTTTAAAGGTTCAAAGGGGGGTGTTCCGCAATACCCGTAATAACTGCATCCTAATTGTGTCATGGTTCTGCCCAAAGGAACCGTTTACTCGTGCATAAGCATGGCAACGGACCGCTCCAAAATTTTTCACGGCCCGGCCCGACTCAACCGAAAACTTGTGCCTTTTTTCAATGTCAAAATAAAAAAAAACGAAAAAAAAATTTTGGCCGACCCGGTTTTCAAATTTTCTCGGCCCGGGCCGGCCCCAAATTTTGCCATGCTTGCTCGTGCACCACCTGTATCTTACACTTAGGTATGGTCGTTGAAAACCTTGATTGGTTTGCCCAACCACAGACCAGAATGAAGAAAAGTTCAAAATCAGCTACGGGCCGGGACGGCTTTTTCTCCAAAAATCTCGTCCCGGCCCGAGGTCAAAATTTCTGAATGTTGACAAAAAACGCTGATCCTTGGCCGGGAGTGCCATGTCGAGACGAAGCCAACAACACGTTGTGGGATTCCTACTTGGATACTAGCTTTCCCATGTGTCCAAGAGCAGAGTCACTTTCAGACCGCTTGCAGTTTTTTGTAGGGAGAGTAATCTAGGACCTAAAAGCCGATTGGAATTTCATCAAGCACGTCCCCAGCCCTATGGAATATCTTCCACGGACCGAAACACTTCCAGAATGCGATGTTTTTTCAAAGACTGGTTGCTTCCAAGTTTGAAACAAAGTCCATACGCTTTTACAAAGCAACATTTATTGTTTTCTCTGGTCTTTTCCTTGTTATTGAGAAGGAGGTTCGCCGCCAAACGGAAACCCAGGGGAAACAGAGAATAATCCGACGAGTGCTGTGCTAAGTGAGACGGCAGCGATGCAGAACAGGAGCTTAAACTAAAATATCAAAAGTACGATAGAGGATGTCCCACGGATTGGAAAAGAGCACAGGCGATGAAGATGATGTTTAAGAGATTGTCGTCGCTATGTAGGGAAAACTCTTAAAAAAAAACTTAAGTGGTGAGTAAAACTGGGGATACAAACCGACGCCTTTGGAATAATTCCAGAAAACCATGGACGCTTCGAAAAGAGAAATTTTGAAAACATGAGCCACGGCAATTGTCAAGAACACGAAAACCAGCTGAAGGGGATTTTGGATGGGATAAGAATTGACAGACCATGGAGAGAAAGAGGGGCAGAAGACAAGGGAAAGTGGACTTGGCATGATGACACTCAGTACCCTCCTTAGCCAGAAGACCTTCGGTTTCCTTTTTCTTTAAGAGTTCCAGGTTTTCTTCCTTTTCCTCCGAGATTTGAGAGAAAAAGTCACAGTAGCCGCCTTCTCGCTCCTTTTCTTGTCCTAAAAGTTAAGGTGTGTGTGTGTGTGTGTGTGTGTGTGTGTGTGTGTGTGTGTGTGAGAGTGAGTGAGTGAGGGGGTGAGTTCACATGATTCTTAAACCGACCCAGTTTTTGTATTCTGAAGACCAGTACAAAGACGAAGAAAATCCATACAATATAGGAAACGAAAACCCAAATGGCAGACAACAAATCGTATTGTAGATTGGCATCTGCAAATGAATTTTCGTGGAATCAATTTCTCTTTACCCATTCCAAGGAACAAATGGGCGGTCTGCAATGCGTTCCTGGAAAAGTAGACGGCCCGTGGCTTCATAGCCAGATTAATCCTGTCCTCCATTTTCTTTAACTCCAAATAAATGATATCCGTTTCCTAAAAGAGTCTCTTAAAATGTCTTAAACAGCCCCGCCGTTTGATTCCATTCCAAAAGTCTCAGGGCCAATTCCTTTGAAAATGCCTTCTTAACGTCGTTGAAAGCGCGTGCCTCGCGTTCTTCAAATCTCAGGAAAAACCATCCAACTGAGAACAAAGCAATGCAGGGCAAGAGGAACACTAGGACAGATTAGCTATAAATTCTATTTTGTTACCTATTGGCCCCGGAACGTAGGGTTTGGAGGCGGCGCGCGCCAGGGGCAGCCACATGGGAACTAAAGGTTTCTCCTAGCAACAGGTACTTGCGCTAAGTGGCTGGGACACGACGGAAAACTAAACGAAACCGGAGACTTTGAAACTTTACTGAAGGGAATAAACGCACTTCCAGAATTGTTGCAGTGTATTTTCCGAGTGCGTCTACGGATATTGATAGATTCATTCGTTGCGGGACCTAGCACATTCAACAAAAATACCAAGTTCTTGTGGATTAAACTTCTACAAGATACATTGCTGTAGATTTTTCATTAAACGTACTTGTCGGGTTATATCACAAGGATAAATTTTATTTTGATAACGAATCTCAAAAATTGAGGAACAAAAATTTCGCAAAAAAAAAAGAAGATCAATAATATAATACTAGACGTCTTTATTTAAAAATGCAGTTCGTCTCCCTGGCCTAGTCGTTGGTGGCGATGATGAGGGTGGTCTTGTGGGTGACCTGCATGACCAGCTGGAATTTGTCGACGCGGAAGTCGTAGTGCTTTCCTGAAACTGCCAGTTGGCCTTCCTTCCTCATGCAACTCGCCGTTCTTCGTCTCTCCCAGCCCCAGAGTGGCCTTCTCCTGCGGCAAACCCACACGGTACACGGTCGTCGCCTGCACCTTGTCCTCAAACATTTCCTTTAAAAGTCTAAACCTAAACTCACGACGAGGGATCGATTGGAAACGGAGGAGAAGGGCAACTTGTAGCTCTTTTCGCTCACCGAACGGGCCGTCCTCTGCGAGCTCAAGTCGTCCTTCTTCGGGGGCGCGCACACAACCTGACTTTTGTGGTTGGAAGGGAGATTTTGAATTACCTTTCCGTTTTTCAGCTGGAGTCCCCTCTCGGTGAGTTCCTGAAGAGAGATCGGGTTGCCCTGGGTCTTGCGGCTCTGCAGACTCGACATCACACCGTTTAGTAGAGAAGAGGTGCACGAAATGAAACAAACGCTGAGTCAATTGTAAGGCCTTACAAGGCGTAACGAATACACATCACGGAAACTCTTATCTCTCTCTCTCTCTCTCTCTCTCTCTCTCTCTCTCTCTCTCTCTCTCTCTTTCTCCCGCTCTCACTCACTCACTCACTCACTCACTCTCTCTCTCTCTCTGTTCTCAATTTCTCTATCTCACAATTTCTTTATCCCCCTTTCTCTTTTTTTATGCCGCCTCTCTTTCGCTTTCTCTCTCATTCTTTCACGTTTTTTTCTCACCTTGTCTGTCTCTCTGTTTCTCTGTCTCTCTGTATCTCTGTCTCTCTTTCTCACTCTCTCGGTCCGGCACGGAACATTTGCTGCTTTTGGCTGAATTTCTTCTCAGTAACCCTTTACTTTGCGTGTTCTCTCTCTTTTGTGCACCGGGGTAACGATTCATCGCGATTTCATCCTTCAAATCCTTCCACGCTTGAAAAAAAAACGTATGAAAATCACATTTCTTTATTGCTTTGGTACAAGGAAGGCACTTTCTGTTCGAGATCAAATATAGTAGAAGTATGGGTTGAAGTAATAAGACTACGAGATCGAATAAAAGGGAAGTAGGGGTATTACATAGAACCACACAATGTGCAAAAGATGCTGTCCTTCCCAATTACAAGGTTGAGTCTCTCATTGCCATGGGTCAAATGTAAACGGTGATTGGCTAAAGGAGGGGTTGTGAGTGCCGGATGGGGAATTCCATCCAGAATCTCCTTCAAGTCAAAGTCTTCGGTGGTTGAAACTGCGAGCATCTCAATTTCTCTTTCACCCGCAAGCCATTCCTGAAATGTGAAAGATTCAGGAGGGAAGATCTTTTTACCTTTAAAAACGCGTTCACTCCTTCTGAAGTGATTTTGCTGTTATGAATCCGCAGGAATTTCTCTTTGTTTGCAAGAAGTTCCGGATCGTTTCTGGGAGTTTTGTCACGTACCATCTGAAGCAGTAGTTATAATTTGCGAGAGGTCGATCGAAAGGAATCGGGGAAACGAAGGAAAAAGTGAGCCGCGATGCACAAGGTGCCAGTCGGCTGCGCAGCGATTCAAGGTCACGCGCACGTGAGCTTTTTGATCACTTATGGTTCTTGCGATTGACGCCGATGACTGCCAAATGAAAGGGCGAATGACATTCGGGTGCGGAAGAAAACATCTTTGTTCTTGGAATTCGAATGAAGAAAGAACTCTTTCTTCACGAGAGAGAGAGAGAGAGAGAGAGAGAGAGAGAGTGAGAGAGAGAGTCGGTCCGACAAATGGAGAAGAAGATTATTACAATGTGATGAAAAATCTAGATAGTTTTGAGCAAGAAGTAAAATCCAACTACGTCACTGCCCTTGGAATCTCCCATTGCGAGACTTTCAACAAAATAAAGCTAAAATACTGTTATCACTTGTGAATTTATCAAGATGTAAATCTGATAATTAAAATGCAGGCTCATCTAAGAAACAAGTTTTATACTCTCTAGACTCACTCTATTTCATCTTCCGATTAAGTTCTTTCTCTCTCTCTCTCTCTCTCTCCCTCTCTCTCTTAAGTTTTGTCCAAAATGTTTTGAAAACAAAGTTTTCATTGCTCCGATGAAGAATTTGACTTCAAGTACTACATGACAACAACCGGGTAATTTACGATTGAAGACTGGGTAAAAGGTGAGTTGGAAAATTTGTAGTGAGCATCTGCGGAAAAAGATGTTGTATCCCGTGGCCTACCAGAAATTGACTGTGGGCACTGTGGTCTATTCGCTCTGCTCAAATTGCTTGTCTGACAATGTTCAAATCCAAATGTTCCAAATCGGTCTCACCTAATCGAAGGAAAACACCATACCGAAGGCGTAGAATCGCGCGTAGTAGTGTGAGTTTTTACCGTCTTTGCCGTCATTGAGAAATGCAAGGTAAATTGTCAAAGTTAACGCATTTATATATCTTTCTCCAACAACCTATATTTTTATAAGTTACTCTATTTATTTGCCACACTATGAACTTGAGAAATGACTGGCTGATTATTTCCTAAGACAACGCATCTGGCATTCGGCCCTCCAGTCTACATATAGACTTGCCACATAATTTCTTTAGTAAGACTCCAAAGAGTGTATCTCCACAGAGACAAACAACATAGAGGGATAGAGAGATAAAGAGTAGACAATAGATAATGATTTAGAAAGAGAGAGAGAGAGAGAGAGAGAGAGAGAGAGAGAGAGAGAGACGGAAACGCAACAAACAGAGAAATATCAATAAGAATAGTGTCATCCATACAGATTTATATCTGTCATTAAGTCTTCTCTGTGTCTGCTACTCGCAACCCGGGCAGCCGCTGCCTCCAATCTTCATCGCCTTCTTCTTCTTCTTAATGCTGCGGTCCTTGAGCGAACTCTCCGAATGCGTCTGCAGCGCCCTCTCTCTCTCGTATTTCTCTCGTATTCTTCGCCTCCTCGTCTCCCATGGGCTCAGCCAGATCCACCGTGTGCACCATCAGCAGGTGCTTCTTGTCCACCGAGCGGTAGAGACGGGCCTCTCCCATGCGTCCGTTGTGCTTCTCGAGGAGGGAACTGAACTGGGAGCCACTGGAAGAAGCCGCCGAACGAGGCTTGCGAGTGGGAGACACGCGGATCTCATCCGGAGCATTGCAGACGATCTTCTGAGGCTTCGAGGCAGTCTTGGCCTTCTTCCGCACAAAGCGAGGGCCCTTGTTGGAAGCCGATGCAGAAGCCCCAATCTGGTTGCCTAAAAAGAAGAAGTGATGAATGGAAAGGAGAGATACCTGGCATCTGAATCAGCACATGCTGGATTTCGTTGGCGGCCTTGTCGACCAAAGCGTTGATCCTGTTGAAGGTTGCAGCCGTCGCCGACATGGTTCGATCGCAGAATGATGGGGGAAGGGAGGCAAGGAACGGAGGGATGACGGGACGGACGGACGTAAAATAACGGAGATGCACAAATCAAGGTTTCTTTCTTGAGTACGCACATGTCATGTTGCGTTTTCAATGAATCACACAGCGTTGAATGAATTCTGACACTACTATTTTCAAAACAGTTATTTAACTATCTGTAATTTCAAAAGCGGCTGTTGATTCGGTCGAGTAAACTTGAAATGCTCATGTGCCTTGACGGTGAGCGTCTGAAAACCGGTACATATTAAAATTTGCAATCGGCGCGTGGGATGACCTTGATTCGGATTTCGTATTCCTCGTTGGTAACGTAAACGATTTTTCCATCTGATCGAAGTATGTAGTAGATCAGCTGCTCGGAATTATCATCTACGTGGGAGAGGAAGGCGAGAGGACGCTGCGGGGACACGAGACCAGAGTAGTTTATGTGGAGCAAGTGGTAGTCGGCGAAGCAGGAAATGAAGACTCCTTGTGACACGTTACGACGTCTCAGTAGCGTCCAGTCGACGATATTATTAGCTGTGACGAAGTGCTGAAAGAAAAAAGGTTGGTGGAGAGCCAGAGAGAGCAAGAGAAAGAGAGAAAGAGATTTACCTGGATGATGATGTGCGTCGACGGGCGAATGGTGAATGACAAGTTCGGGGATCTTGATGTCGTGAAGGAGGTGGCTCTCAGCATACAATATTTCCAGGCGTTCCAGCTGAAAACGCAATGGATAAACCAAGTTTATGTAGAGAAACGCATAAAAACTATAGAAGATTCATTCGTCGCTCTCATAAATCGCTGTGGTTTCATGTTAAAACTGCCTAGGCAATACTGTCTAATTCAAGACACTCCGCTCCGACAACCTTAATTCGAACGCCTACGTCGTGGCGAGACCTCCATCATTTGAAAAGTAACATACGGTAGACGCCCTCGTATATTAAAAACAACTTCTAGGCGAAGCAACGCCGCCCAAGTCGGGTTCGCTATAAATATCTGACCCCAAATGTTCTAGATCAAAGGATGAAATAACCAGGTTTGGCTTTGAATTTTAAGCGTAAGGGTGATCAAATACGAAATTACAGTATTCCCATACTTGCGTAAATGTATCATACATGGGCACAGCTCCGTTACTTGGGTTGTGCCGAGACCCCCGTCCTTTAAAAAATGGCCTATGGGGCAAACTTGCGATACCTCCTGGTATATAAAATTCGTCTCGGCGAGACCCCCAAAGCCGTCAAAGTCGGGCTGACCCCCATGTATGAAATGTATATAAGTTATATAAGTTGCCAAAATGCAACTTTTCCAATTGCGGAAGTCTGTGGAACATACGTGTTCTCGTATGGACATAAATACCCATCTACGGGGAAGTGAAGATTTTACAATTTAGTGTCAACCCACACGGGAGTCTGGGAGTTTCGATGTTAACAACAAATTACGTAGGTCCCTTCGAAGTTTGGATGACATACCGGTTTGAGCAGCAGAGCCTTGGTCTCGTTCTCGCTGTACCGTTCATCAGTGTCGTCCCATTCCCATATCACAGCCTTCACATTGTACTCCTAAAAATAAAATCAGGAAGCAAAGAATGATCCTCACGTCTATGAGATTGATGAGGCCCTGGTACTCGACATGGTCGGACAATTTGATTTCGTGGATAGTCTTGACCTTCATCCTCGACAGAATCTCATTCGTCCTGGGAAGCACATCTCCCTGGAGAATCGAATGTTCCCTTGAATTTTAGAAAAACTCACTCTTAAATCCAACTGCCGGACGTGAGCGGTGAATGGCCAGTTGAGCGAACTGTCCACGCACATCCGCGCCCTGTCGTCTTCTAAGTCGTAAGGCATCATCTCCGACTTGCACCCGAAGATGTCTCCATCCTCTTCCACATACACACTGTCCCAATACAGAGGAACATCGACTTTGTTCTGGCGGCTGGATTGCCTGTAGAAGTTGTACAACTCGTGGCACGAGAAAGCCAAAGCCACGAGAGACCTCGCGTCCAGCTGAAAAGGGAGAATTACTGAATAATTCCCACGCACCCATACCCTCAATTGGTATATGCGAGCCTCCCCCAGACACATTCAGGGAGGCACAACACCCCCAGAGGATTAAAATACTCCAGAGTACTTTAATGACTTTTAAGCGCCTGATTTTACAAAAGTAGTACCTAACTGCGATCTTTACAAAAGGGGTTATTAGTGTCTAAACCCATTAATCTGTCTTTCTTGTAACGTATATCCCCAAACTTGGAACCCAATTTAGGGAATTCACGCAACACCATTTACAAGGAGAAACATTCCTTGTAAATTCAAACAAATCGGTGTTCATTAAGTGCATAGGTGGGCTGGCTTTCCCCCGGAGTGAAGGGTGGTTTTGGGAATTCGGTTGTGGGAAAGGGATTTTTGGCCCGAAAAGCCGGAGATTTTTACGGTTCGGTAGTGGTTTGGGCAATTTGTTTCGTATTTGGCTTGGTGAAACCAAGATACAGGGCACCACGCCCGATCGTATTATCTACCCACCATCAGGTATTTCGTAAAAGTTTGCGTTATATCCTGTGCGCACACGGCTTTTCTACTAAATCCCATGTTTCTTGGGTGGTCTCCCGTGTTTCGTGCCAGCCGAGTGTTAATAGAACACAAATGAAGTCATTAAAACTCGTGAAGCACCATTCCTTTGTAATAAAACATTCAAAGTGCGTAATCACGACAGTTTTGACAAGTTAAATAGATCCCTGTCCTGAAGAAAAACTAACCCCGTTGGCAATCTTGGCCAGGATGTTCAGCGGGAGCTCCAGAAACGGCGCATCCTGGATAACCTGAAATAATTCGAAGTTATCGAAACCAAAGTGGCCGATTGTGACAACACAGCTCGCCGTTTGAACTAGAGCGTGGCCTGGTTAAAGGACTGTGTGTGTTGGGTCAATTAAAAATATCCGTCGCAAAATCTCAGGAACCAGGAGGTTTCATGAAAAGATATCAATGAACATTTTGTAGCTCTACATGGGTAGAATATAGAGCAATTCTTTGGAGGCAAACAAATTTCTATGAAGGGTAGAAAAACGCAACTGAAATTTGTAAAATCGTGTATCTCGACGGAGAATTTTTTTCACACCTTGAAAGAATTGCTCTGTAGGTTTCAAATGTAGTTCTTTATGACTGTATTAATCGGATCAATTAAAAACTTGTGATTAATCAGATTTTGATGCCGTAGGTCCGTGGCCGCTGTTGACGGTTTTGTCCTGCAACGAAACCGTAAAAATCAAACGCGCCCCGCTTGCATTTCCGTGAGCGGACCAAATTCAGCATCGCGCAAGCACTTTCCGGGCCCTCCAGCGGTATGTTCCGAGGCATACAATCAAAATCGTCAAATGTCCGCGGTAATGTCCGAGAAAAATAAAAAGATTCGCTACGAAACCGTGGTAAGACAGTCCTTTAACTTCAACTGGCCGGCTTTGGCGAGGTGTGACAAGGTCTTACTCGAAATAACAACCAAACATATCAAGAATATATTACGATAAACGAAGCAGGAAAAAAACTAACGTCTTGTGTTCCTCCGGCAGTGGTGGATTCGATAACACTAGATTCGTCGTACTGGTAGATCCTGACGCCGTATTTTTCCTTAATAACAAGAATTAAGCAATATGAGAAAAACCTGTATTTCGTTGATGAGCGTGGGATCAAATCCATCGGGAAGAGACATGAACGTCCACTTCGGCATTCTCCCTGAAAAAACGAACAGGTGCATAGACAAAAAGGTGCTTTAAAATTAAAAAAATAATAATAATAACAAAGTTTTGGTCCGTTAAACGGGCCACGCAGAACGATTCCATGACTTTTTCTCCGGCGGAGAAAACGACAATTTCTCCGGCCCAAACGACTTTTTCTCCGAGCGACATTTTCTCCGACTGCGACCTTTTCTCCGAATAAAATTCGTTAACTGGTTTTCACTACTTTTTTACCTTTTTCGATCGTTTTCAATACATAACAACTTTTTCTTTGAAGCAAAATTGCAAGAAAATAAATTGTAACGCGAAAAAAATGACAAAATAAGAGAAAAAAGTTGTGCATGTTGTAAGAAAAATAATGCAGGAATACTATTTTTTCAGGATTTTCTCCATACCTTGTTAAGAGACCGCAGGGGTGCATTTTCCGACACTCATCCCTATGTAACAGTTTTTAAACATTGACCTTACTCCATAGAAAAAAAAAATGGGGCAATACTCAAATTGCCGCATTCCCGCCGTCGCGGCGCGCGGAATTTGGACGAATACCTAAGGTTAGGGTGTGGAAACTACAACATCGGAATTGTTAAGGGTGGTAAGGACCTTTTGAATGTAATTTATCCTGTAATAGAATAAGGCGAACCACGACGCTTCAATTGCTTAAAGGTAGCATCGGTCAGATCAAAAAATATCGCGTATTTCATGTACAAATTAGACGGACAATTTACGCGAAAAGTTACTTTTCATGCAAAACTACAACCAAAAATCCAGCACGATTTGAATTTTCATTAAAAATGTCGTTAAAAGCCAAAAACAAAAATTTTACACGGGAAAATGCAAACGGAGAAATTGACGCGGAGAAAAAGTTGCCATTGGCGGGAGTTTTGAAATTTTCGGAGAAATTGTCGTTTTTTCGGAGAAAAAGTCGCGGAGAAAATGTCGCGGAGAAATTGTCGTGGAATGACGCAGAACCACACTAATTTTCTGGTGAGCCACGAGGAACCACACGAATTTTCTGGCGAGCCACGCGGAACCACACTAATTTTCTAGTGAGCCAAGCGGAACCACACTAATTTTCTAGTGAGCCACACGGAACCACACTATTTTTTCTTTATGGACAACAAAATGTCGGTATTCTGTTCACAATAAGTAGAAGTTTTTTAAGGTAACTGTAATCGTAATTCCATACTGACATACCCCAATAAACCAACTGAGAGCGCCGCTTCCAAAGGTAAAATACGTATAATGAGAACGTCAAATCTCGCAAAACAGGAACATACTCGTATCAATAAATTTATTCACAGCCAAATGATACAATTCGGATTATAAAAAAAACAGGGATCAAATCCAGTAAAATGATAACAAAACGGTGAAAAATTGGCGCTTCCGGGCTCGACGTTGAGGGGCCTTCGCAACGGAAGGCATCAGGATCTTGTCATCTTCGTCGCCGCTCTTGAAATCGGTGCTTTCGTGGGGCCTCTGAATTATAGTATTTCGAACGGGTAACTAATTTTGTACTAATCTCAATTATGTCACCCGCTTTTCGGTTTAATATACATTTTACGCATATGTTGAAATAAGATGTGACGATAAATTGTAGAAATGTCGTCAAGTCATAATATAAAAACCAACCTTAGACCGGGTGCGTTTCATAGTCTGCGTGTCCATTTCCCAAATCCTTCTTCAACTGGAGATTATTGGCCAACACGGATCCAAATCGCTGTTTCTGGCCTCCAAACGAGTAGCCTCCATTTCGTAATCGCCATGGGAATGATTCTGAAACTGGGAATAACGACAGCGAAAGAAAGGAACGTACGCTGACAGGGGGAGATTCTTCGTCTCCGTTTGAAACCTCGTCACCATTCTTCAAGGCCTGCGGAACGTCGAAATCGGAAAAAGAGCTGTGGACCCCCTGAAATCGGTTTATTTTAAAGGTTTAGGTGTGTAAATCGTTAAGAAACCCGTTAAATAAAAGTACTTTAACAAATCAAATGATAAAATCCTACGTTTCCTTTTATTTGAGCAGCGATTGTAGCTTCATTATCGTGTGGCAGGAAGGAACTGCGCACACTGAGAAACGCACTAAAATTACATTTAAAATAAACAAAAATTAAAATATACGAACCCGTGGCATTTGGAAGCCATCCCATCGTCCATAAAGGGAACGGGCGGACATTTTTATCGATCCAGGCAAGTGGTATCCATCAGGCCTTGCTAAAATAATATATAATAAGTATTTGTAAAGTATAAATGTAGAAAACAAAACATTTGGGCCAAACCGGGGATTGAACCCGGGACCTCTCGCACCCAAAGCGAGAATCATACCACTAGACCATTTGGCCACGAGTGTGCCCAGGCGTTCGTCCGCCGCATTTCGCAAACAGCGGCGGAGTGACTCATACGCGTCAGAGCCCCATTTTCAGGGACTGTTCGACTAGGAAACAGATCCTAGACTACCCAGGTCGCAGCGACAGTGGAAACAAATAAATAAAAACACGTACAATCCGAGTAGGCGACTCTCAAACCAGGGAAGCAGTCTTCGTCGATGGGCAGCAGAACAGGCCTAAAACATTTTATATGTAAAAAAAGGGGGACGGACCGACAGAGATTGGGCGAGTAGGATCTGCAGCTGGTTCCTGCCCTATTCTCCGCCACGGCACGGCCTTTCCAAATGGGAACTCGGGTCACGTCAAAAACGGAAGTGGAACGTTGACAAGCCCCGCCCCATTTTCTACATCTGGACAACGAGTCCCGCCACGAAAGGAGCTGATAAACAACCGTTGAGTTGCAAAAAACCGCGCATTTGATAGTCTTGGCACCTTGCCAATGCATTCGTGGCGGGACCACGGTTTGGAATGGGCCGCGCCAACGGCCGCTTTTTTGCATGTTGGAGTTCCTTCAAACGGTAAGGATGGAAAGGCCGTGACGGGAGCTCACAGACACGATCTGTTCCCGTTGTCACTGGAATTATGGTCCCTCGGTTAAAGAAGAAAACCTGTGAGGAACTCGACAAATTGGTTGTGGGGGTCGCCGCTCGAGAGATAGGAAAACCCCCAGGAGAAGAACTCTGTGACAGAATCCGGGTTGACTTGATCGTCGGACACCTGGAAGAGAACTTTTTTTTTTTCGATTTTCAAGAAATACCGCTGAATTACCGAACATCAGGCCTCTTAGCTGTTAAAGTGAGCATCAAAGAAGTTAACGGGGCGCAATTTTAATATAACATATTTAAATTTTTTTTTAAAATATTTCGAATAAGACGTTCAAAACTAACTACGAGAATGAACTCCTTGAGAAATCCTTGCCGGAGGGCACTGCTCACTCCTCTGAGTTTCTTGATGATTCCGCTACCAACTTCGTCGTCCAGCTTCAAAATCTGCTGAAGCAGCCCTAAACAACCGATTTAAAATAAAATAAAAGAAATCCCACCATGTACGTTCATCCTTTTTAAATGTTTGTTTTTCAACAGGTGTCTGGAATGAAGAATAACGCTGGTGGAGGCGATGAGACAGCAGTTGAAGAACCGGACGCTGTCCTCCACATGAGGCAGGAAAAACTCTTTTGTTTACGAGGCGTACACTATTTTCTGGTGAGCCACGCGAAACCACACTAATTTTCTGGTGGGCCACGCGGAACCACACGAATTTTCTGGTGGGCCACGCGGAACCACACTAATTTTCTGGTGAGCCACGCGGAACCACACTAATTTTCTGGTGAGCCACGCGAAACCACACTAATTTTCTGGTGGGCCACGCGGAACCACACGAATTTTCTGGTGGGCCACGCGGAACCACACTAATTTTCTGGTGAGCCACGCGGAACCACACTAATTTTCTGGTGGGCCACGCGGAACCACACTAATTTTCTGGTGAGCCACGCGGAACCACACTAATTTTCTGGTGGGCCACGTGGAACCACACTAATTTTCTGGTGAGCCACGCGGAACCACACTAATTTTCTGGTGGGCCACGTGGAACCACACTAATTTTCTGGTGAGCCACGCGGAACCACACTAATTTTCTGGTGGGCCACGTGGAACCACACTAATTTTCTGGTGAGCCACGTGGAACCACACTAATTTTCTGGTGGGCCACGCGGAACCACACTAATTTTCTGGTGAGCCACGCGGAACCACACTAATTTTCTGGTGGGCCACGTGGAACCACACTAATTTTCTGGTGAGCCACTCTATTATTTAGCTTTTCAATTAGACTCGTTAGAACCCCCAACGTGATTATAATGCGTATTCAAAATAAGCGCGACGGATTTACGTAAGCTAAACAACGCAGTATTCATTTCGTCTCATGATTACGCTCTTCCTGGTCGTCTTCTTCATTCTTCCCTCCTTGGGTCTAATCTGCACTCTTGGGCACGAGGAGAAGCTTTCGAGACTAAGCAAACCCATAATCTCCAAGCAAATTCAGGATAATTAGTCGGCTGCCGTAGATGCAGAATACCTGGATTTCTGGAAGAATAAGGACCATCACCGCCAGGAATACCGGCCAAACAACCATCATAATACGGACAACCATCTCAGGACACTACGTGTATGTTTTCCCTCAATTTTATGAAACAAGGAATTCAGTGTGCTTCCCAGATGGATTCTGTTAAAAGAAGGTGAAACTGTGGTTTTCTCGGTTCATATCAGAAGTCAAGAAAAGATGTCGGCAACAACAGAAAAGTTGAAGCTGGACATTAAAAGCTATGATCAAATCACGGGAACTGAAAAGACGTAGGTTTTTTTAAATACTTTTCATCATGTCAAAATTACAGGTGCCACTCTCTTCTGAATCGTCATAAGTGCAAGCCCCTGGTGCCGAAGCTATACCGCGTCAAGGTAACCAACAGAGGGAAATGAATGAAATTGTGGTTAGGCAACTGCCCCTGCCAAGGACACCCTGAGCTAGTCGGACGACCCCTTCGTCCTCTTCAAAAGGGCTCATCTCTCGGTCTTCGCGCACGCCCCGAGAAGTTCGAAAGGAACGTATCAGAAGACCCTCAAACAGAGGAGACCCAGAGGAGCTAAAAAAACCACATTTAAATATTAATTAAAACAAGAATAAATCTTTTTTTTTAAAACAAAATGTGTTTTCAATAAAGGGTGCTTTATATGGGTTTTATTCTGGGGTTTGTGTGAACAAAACTTGCTTCACGCATTGTGGAATTGAGAAGAAACATTTATTTTGAGTAACACCATGTTTTTGGGTAGCGTTCTTTTATCTCTCTCTCTGTCTCCGTGTCTCCGTGTGTATGTGTGTGTATGTGTGTGGGTGTGTGTATGTGTGGATGTGTGTATGTGTGGGTGTGTGTGTATGTGTGTATATGTGTGGGTGTGTGTGTATGTGTGTATGTGTTGTATGTGTGTATGTGTGTATATGTGTGGGTGTGTGTGTATGTGTGTATGTGTTGTATGTGTGTATGTGTGTATATGTGTGGGTGTGTGTATGTGTGTATGTGTGGGTGTGTGTGTATTTGTGGATGTGTGTATGTGTATGTGTGTGCCTGACAGTTTAAACAAAGATGCTTTGTGAAGCGGCTCTAAAACATTACAAAATAATCCAAGACGACATTCTTAATTCAAGCATATTGTTACCTTCCCAACGACTTTTGTCTGGTCACGTAGAGCAACATAAAACCCATCTGTGGCAAATTCAAAGACATTTTGATCCTCTCTTATACACTGCGCTTATGGTCTCTCTCTCTCTCTGTGTGTGTGTGTGTGTGTGTGTGTGTGTGTGTGTGTGTGTGTGTGTGTATGTGTGTGGTGTCCCACGGTGAAACTGCGCGTTCTAACTACACGTAAATGTTACGGAAACATTACGGAATTCGGCCATTTCCACCGTTCATTTCGGGGGCGCAGCCCCCGGCGAGCGGCCGGAGGCCGCGAGCAGCCAGAATATTCAGGACCGCCGCAGGCGGGCCGGAATATTCTGGTTCTCAAAACAATTTGCAAGGCCCGATACTTGCCTGCCAGAACGTGTTTTTGGTGTATTCTAAGTCGGCGCATCGGATATACGTATGCAAAAAATCGCCGTGGGATCTGCTCATTTCGAGTCATGTTCTTGTTCTAGCTGGTATTCCTCTCGAGTTACCTAATTCCTTGTCTTGGGCTGTGTACTCATGGGCGTGAATATAAACTGACGACCGTAAGTAAACCCCTAAACTCCAAGCAAATGCAGGAAAAGCAGGGTTGAAGGTGCCATCGTCGCTGTGGTACACCGACAAAGACATGCAAGGCCTCCCACCGAACCCAATATGGAAATATTTCCCAATAGGGAAATATTTCATCTATGAAAAGAGAAAAAAAAGAAAAGGAGCAGTTTGATAGTTGCGACGAGGATCCGGCAACAGAAAACACAGGACACGACGGACCCGACTTAGTGATCAACCCAACGGCATTGAATTAATTAAAGACTCAATTGTTAATTAAATAAATTAATAAAAAGAATGTTGTTTTTTATTGAAAGTTTTTTATAGTCTGTTTCCAAATAAAGGTCGGCGACTTTTGAGAGGCCTTATCGTTTTACTCATTTTTTAACCACTGACGAATTGAAGCATTGATGTGTAGGGACCGCAGAGGTGCGCACAGCAGTGCAGCCCGAAAAATTAAGAAAATATGGTTTCAATCGCTCTCGCGCGTATTATTTTTTATTTTGCTTTTCTAAACAATGAATCCGACGTAAAAGAACACGAGGAATCCGATGAAATTATTTTGAAACCGATATCTCTTTGTCTTGTGGGCCAAAAACCATGATTTTTCGGTTTTTTGGCCATTAAAAACAGGTTGGGCGCGGAGCGCGACCGTTTTTAAATTAAAATGATTACTCAACTTATTTTACATATATTTGCCCAAAAAACTCAAAAATCCGTTCGTGCAGAAAAAAGTTACGCCGAATTTTAACATTTGCGGCGCTCCCATTCGTCGCACAATCACGTTTGGTAGCATTATTAGTGCGCAATGAACTTATTTAAGTGTTTTTGTTGGTTTAAGATAGTAAAACTCGAGAAAACCACTTTTGTTTTGCAGCAAAACAATTTTAAAAGAAGTCAACTTTCAAGCGTTCTTTGGATTTCCCTTATGTGTGCGCAATACAGGCCCGGAGCGCTCAAGATGTTTTAAATTTATGATTTTACTCTTAATTCTCTTTCGTTTAATGTATAATTGAGCCAATTTCACTCGCGCAAACATTTAAAAATATAATTTTAAAGTGTATTTTTTTATGAATTTTAAGCGGTTTTCGCGCTCCAATGCCAAATCCCTTTCTCGGAGCAATTTTGAAAACAGTTAATTAAACGTGTTTTTTAATTACTCTGGGGTTCATTTTGGTGCCATAAATCGTAGAAAAATACGGTTGTTCATTACAATACCAAAATCCTTTAATTTTCTTTAATTGAAGGGATTTTGCGTTTAACCAAGTATCTGCCCTGTGTTTAGCGGCGCCTGTGCACTCGGCCGAGAATGAACACGCCCAACCACGGCGGTAGTTGAAAAACGGGATTGAAATAGAGGCATTCAAAATGGAATATCTCGTTTTGTTGTGGATGAAATTTCACAGTGTAAAAAAGAAAAGTTTAAGTTGGAGCATCATCTGTTTAAATATTAACAGAAAAAGTCGAAATTCTCAAATATAATTTATGCTCTGCGGTCCCTAATTGATGTGAATAGAAATAAAAGAAGCGAAACAGCATAACAAAAGAGGAGTGCACAGACAAATAAGCGATCGCTGCGGGACCCAATGTACCATCCTTTATGGTTTTTTTGGCCAAAACCGGTGCCGTTTTTCAGAAACACACTATAGATATCATGACTTTAATTAAATATGTGATCCCAATAGTTCCACCTTAGCAACACGGCCTTCCCTCCTTGAAGTTTGAAGTAACTCCAGCTGTCAAAAAACCAGAATGGGTACTTTGCCAACCGTCCAGAACAACGTGTGAAAGAGAGAGAGAGAGAGAGAGAGAGAGAGAGAGAGCGTGCTTCCCAGATGGATTCTGTTAAAAGAAGGTGAAACTGTGGTTTTCTCGGTTCATATCAGGCAGGCTGCCACGAAATATATACAAAATTTATATACAGGGTAGTTCGAATCCTCCTTAACAAAGTATGTTTTGCATAATGAGTACTGTGTTTTGCAACAAAAATAACTGACAAATATTGACTTTGAAAGTAGTTACATTTAAAAAAAATATTTTCAAAAATACTCGGGCCGGCCCTTTCCTTAAATTTTCTTCCGTCCGGCCCGCTGATCAGCCACGCTTGATTCTAACTCGGCGCAACGGATTCACGGAAACAAAAGAACGCGGTGAGAACTGTTCATTTCCTATTATGCTTCTTCCCCTTCTTCTCCTTCTTCCTTCTTTTCTTGTTCCTTGCATATGGATCTGCACCATGGGAACCATGCGTACTAGGAAACCTAAGAAATGTGAAAAATCGGATAGCTTCGACGAGATAATTGCCAAGTACTTGACAAACGTTCCAACCATATACGAAAAGGTAACCAAGAAGAGGGAATGAGAGCTATTCTGGTTTAGGTGCTATCGTCCCTGTGTGACACCGAGAAGGACATGGAAGGCCTCCCACCGAACCCAATCGGTAAATATTACATCTACGGAGAGAAGGAGATGGAACGTGAAGAGTTCGACAGCTGTCAGGAGGATCCTCAAACTGAGGAAACACAGGATACAACGGACCCGACGCAGTGAAGCCATTTCTTTTTGAACGTATTAAAAAGATCGAATTGTGAATGGCATTAAATTAATTAATTGGCAAGAATGTTTTTATTGAAAGGTTCTTTGGGTTGTTCTTAATGTGAAGGAGGAAACCATATTAAAATAATGTATGCACCATGTCAGTCCGCCGCAGCTTGACAAAAAACATGGCATTTGTTGATTGGTTTCACTGGAAACGCTGAGTTGGCTGTGGCTCGTGTGGAACCCAGGATGTGGCCAGACTGGAATTTGTGAAAAGGAACCGGGCCAGCCCGCTACCGAGTCTACTCGAATAGAGCGAGAAATTTGTAACGATTGATGGAGGGTAACCCAGATGAATGGGATGGAAAATTATAGAAAAATGGTGAGGCACAAAGAATGAGAGAAAAACAAAACAGTCATTATTTAAATATTTGTTACGTCGGTAGTTAGCATACCAAATTTCTCCATATAACCTCGTCGAATCCATCGTCATTGCGGTCCGCATTTTTCTACAGCTGTGGACTAAGGGCATCTGATTTTGGCAGGATGCCCGTTTGGCCACAGCTATATAGTTCTTCTTCATTCCCTCTGTTCACAATGAATGGTTAGTTCGCATTCGGACACGCCCAACTAATCCGCTGGCTTCAGTTGACAAGGTCCGCGACGAGGAAGACCCCGATAGAAATGAAGTGTCTCAATTGGAAGCTGGTGTCGATGGAATTAGGACTCAGAACCAGACGAAGGATTTTTTTCCTCGAGGGATGGCGTGAGTTAATTTTCTTCAACCTAACAATGCTTCGTAAAATCTGCGTATATCGTCTCGCCAACGTTTCTCTAAAGCGCCACAGTTCCAGTTCTAACGTCCTGGAAGTAGAGTACATGCTCACATAAATGGGTTTTGGAACCGAATCTTTAAGAGTCCCGTGTCTAGTGTAAGTTGGGGCGCCTACTTCATTCTTAAGCAACTCAATGACCCCTACTTTTTGTCATTATATACCGCACCGTGCCAAAAAACCCTAATTTCTGCCACATGTTCCTGAAACGAATTGATTCAATTCGATGAATTATAAAAATAAATAACTGCGGCGTTATGCTACAAACTACAAGGCACCACCGTAGTGACGTGGCAGGGTCAATGAAACGCACGATGAACAAGTAGAATTCATTTACGGAATTGAGCACGTCATCGAATAGTGCCATGGGGAGATTAGTTTTCACGAAAAGACCCTTCTGCTATCTCAGTATACTCCTCGCCCACGGACCTTTCCTAAAGTTTCGCTGACCTGCACATCTAACGCGCGAAATAGTGTGCAAGCCGCGTGACGCAGACAAAAAGCCGCTTGTTTCCCGCTGCCGGCTAGGAAAGCTTCGCTGGGCAACGAGTATAGTTAAGGTTGAGTTAGGAAACATTCGAAAATCAGGGAAAGGGTGATCACCCAAATAAAGGGGGTAGAAAAGCGCATAGTTTCAAGATTAACAACCTATCGGTTCGGCTATGTCGTGCTTGTTTAAGCGGCACGACCAGGGTTCGATGCTACGTAGATATTTTCGTTATGGTTGAATTGAAAGTCACTAAAAGCACTGCACCGGCTGGGATAGAACCTGGTTCATTGGTCGGCAGTTTACCATGTTGAATTCGGGGATCCTAAATTGCGAGCGAAATGTCAAATAAACAAAATAATAGTACAAAAAAAAATTATGTAAGCCTAAAGTTAAAAATTTAAAATAAAAAATATTGTTGAACATTTTCATTAAAAACTATTCCAGTTATGATGACCATCGCGTTGGCCCAGAATTGGCGTCATTTTGCTCTGCGGGAAGGCCCTGTTCTCGGGATTCCCTTCATTGCCAATTTGTTAAAAAAAAAAGGCAATTATATTAATAACATCAAAGTTGGAACGCGTAGAAAGAGGATGAAACTGGCGGTTTGTAGTTTTCTTTTTAATAGTTTTTACGCCATAAATTCAGCAAATCGTACCGAATGTGAAAACTACCTTTAACATTCCTCCCGCACCCATCGACGTTATGTGGAGTGAGATCCCAGACCAGTGGTGCGTTATGGCGGCCCAATTTTAACACAATGTTTCAGTTTTTGCATTTCTAAAACTGTGCCCTTCAATGCAAAACAATTCCTCACTTTCCTCACCGCGGCCTCTCGTTGTGCTGACTGCGTAATGGTTAAGCCTATGCTCACCTGGCTAGAAAGGGGCTACCATATGATGAAACAGGTTCGTTGTACCCACATTTTGCCTTTTTATCCGTACTTCAGAAAGATAACGCAAAGGCACAATTACTCATTGAATAGCCACATACTGGTCGGAATGAATAATTCAAAAGTCAGAATCCACAATTTTTCCAACACGGCGTACAACTTCACACACAAAAGGAAAGCTAGAAAAGTCAACCTGCCCCCTGGATCTACACAAACTGTCGAGTCGGAGAAAACAAACAAGCGCCGTCTCCACTTCATTCATCTGAAGTTGCACAACCACGACTCTCCGCATTTCCTGTATCATCTGAGGACATATTTAAGAAGGATCTATAAGTATTGCTGGATATGTAACATATTTGTTCATAAAGTAGTACACAAAAAAGTTGTTGAGTGGGTGGGGGAGGGGGTTGAAGGATAGTTGGGAATTCAAGATTACAGGACCGAAGGTAGCAGTCCCTGGCGCGTTTTCGTGGTTGCCAGACGCTATTTCCAACTGCGCAAAAAATCGGAAGTTTGTTTTGTTTAGGGAGATTGGAAAAAAAACTAATTCTAATACATTTTTCAATTGTGATTCTCCTGGTTGCTGCAAAAATTGGTTTTGTTTCTCTACCGGAGCAACAAGTGCCAGAAACACAGCAAATGCATATATACGGAATCGCCAAATGCATCTTCAGCATTCTCAAATGCAATCTCTCTCTCTCTCTCTCTCTCTCTCTCTCTCTCTCTCTCTCTCTCTTTATCTCGATCTTTCTCTCTATCTGGGTCTCTCTCTTTGGGTCTCTCTCTGTCTCTCTCACTCTCTCTCTATTTCTCTCTCTCTCTCTGTCTCATCTATATGGGTTTGTGTGGCTGTGATCCTGAAGCTAATACGCAAGCGTTCGCCTCCACGTGTATGCGTTCAGAAATAAAAAGATCCAGTTTTGATCAGCCGAAAGAAATCGCTGACTGTTTTATCATTGTGTAAGTGGTCAATTCACCGTTAGATGAGACAAGAGTTGACAGCTGATATAAAAACAAACGCTGATTGAAAGGGAAATTTTTAAGCAGCGGTATGGTTGCTTTGTGTTATTAGGGAAAAGATATAACCTGCTTATAGAGCTAAGTTCCTTGAGGTGCAATCTCGTATTTTTTCTCTTAAAACCATCTCCAGACGCCCTTGTTCCATCTCATCCCACGTGTCATCCGATCGGCCCTAAACAGTCGTCAGCGCCCGGTTCGTCCTCGCCGGTGTCGTCGAAATTAGGCGACATAAAGTTTGACGACCGCGCGTGACCCTCCGTCTTTAGTCTCTTTTAGTCTCAGCACCCGACGGCCCAGAATGCAGTTGCAAAATCTCTTCGTTGACCCCTTCAACCCCCTTCTACCCTTCCCTACGGAACAAAGGGCTGTCGCAGTTCCTCACGCGCCGAAGAGACCTCTCCCACTCACACAGGAGGAGAAGAAAGTTAGTGGTTGGAAGCATATTTGAGGATTATTTTCAGCTCGCCGTTCGAAATGCGTTGCGCTATATTCCGACTGAGCACCATGCCGTTCTGGCAAAGGAGTTTGCAAAGGAATTGGAGGAGTACGGACACATCTACGCATTCCGATTCATGCCCAATTTTCATCTAAAAGTAGGATTACGGTAATTCAGGATAGGCTGTCATTTAGGCACCAAAATTGGAGGAGATCCTAGCTGAGTGTCAACAGGCAGGATCTATAATTCTCATGATTCTTAACAATCTTGACCCGGCTGTGGCACAGTTTCCACAGGAATTGGTCACCTATGGAGGCAATGGACAGGTGTTCAGCAACTGGCTACAGGTTGGAATAGAGTGAGAGAGAGAGAGAGAGAGAGAGAGAGAGAGAGAGAGAGAGAGAGAGAGGGGAAGATTTAAGAGGGAAAAAGGCAATGGAGAAAAGCAAAGTAGCCACTCTTTCTTTCAGTTCCGACTGACCCTTCGCTACCTCCACAAGATGACCAACCGTCAGACGCTTGTGATGTACTCCGGCCACCCTCTCGGTCTCTTCCCGAGCCACCCTGACTCCCCCAGAATGACTATCACAAACGGAATGGTGTTTCCTCTCTTGCAAACTTTGTAGTTTGTTTCTTCAGGTCATCCCTAACTTTTCTACTAAGCCCTTGTACGACAAGCTCTTTGCGCTTGGAGTGACCCAGTACGGACAGATGACAGCTGGTAGCTACTGCTACATCGGTCCTCAGGGAATTGTCCATGGAACTACCGTAATTCTACAGTGAAAGCTTTGTTGAACCTTTTACAGATCACTGTAATGAACGCTGCTCGCCGCTATCTGAACGCCGAAAAGATGGACGGTGTTGTGTTCGTGACCGCCGGGTTGGGAGGAATGAGTGGAGCTCAGCCAAAGGCCGCTAGGATAGCCGGTTGCATTGGAGTTATCGCCGAAGTAAGAATAATTAAAGGTATACTGGATAGAAAAGGGATTGTAGGTGTGTGAGAAGGCGTTGCTCAAGAGACATGAACAGGGATGGCTGGATGTGTACTCCAGTTCCCTGGATGAGGTGATCAACTGGATCAGGGAGCATCGGAAGACTAAGAAGGCTATCAGCATTGGATATTTGGGCAATGTTGTTGATCTATGGTATGTGTGTGTGTGCGTGTGTGTGTGTGTGTGTGTGTGTGTGTGCGTGTAGGTGTGCGTGTATGTGTGTGTGTCAGTTTGTCTGTTTGTGTGACCAGCATTAAGGCACGTTCAGGGAACGCCTAGCAGAAGAACACGATCATCTCGTGGACCTTGGATCCGACCAAACCTCTCTGCACAACCCTTACTTGGGCGGTTATTACCCAGCCGGCATTTCTGTCGCTGAATCAAATGTGATGATGACAGCCGATCCCGATCGCTTCAAAGACCTCGTCCAACAGAGGTAACCCATTGGTTTTCTTTGAAAAGATGTTGTAACTTAGTCTTCGTCGTCAAATCGCAGCCATCGACCGTCTTGCTTCAAGGGGAATGTATTTCTGGGACTACGGAAATGCCTTCCTGGTCGAATGCCAGAGGGCGGGAGCTGATATGTTGAAGAAGGGAGCGGCGGACGACGGAAAGACCTTCAGATATCCGTCTTACATGCAGGACATCATGGGGTAAGCTAGTATATTTTTAGGGGTGGTAATTGATTGAAAGTTAACATTGGCTCTCATTGGGCAACATTGTTAAGCTTTGCCTTTTTCTTCGAGAGCGATATCTTCTATATACACATTTTTGGTCAGTTACTCTTCACACAACGTGTCCTTATGTTTTCGCGGTTGCAACGCCAAAAATCCTTCAACGTCTTCAAATTTGTTGTAAAAACTATAACAACTGGACCACTTTTATTTCATAAGCTGAATGTAAGCAGAAAAAGTTGCCCCTTTCAATACTGGATCTGTCTGTCCACTTTCCTTTGGCTCGCCTTTGCTTTCTCTTCCGTGATCGTTACTAACCGTATTTCCATTGTTTTCGCTTTGTTTTCCTGTCTGAAGTGCTTGTCTCTGCAGAAAACTACCATACTGCCCTGTCATGTTCCTCCAAAGCAGAAATTTCCTTATTTAAATTTCCTTAGAAATTGTGTTCAACGATTTCATTTTGTTTACTGAATAGAAGAGGTATTATCTTTCCAGAGACATCTTCTCCATGGGATTCGGTCCCTTCCGCTGGGTGTGTACTTCTGGAGACCCGACCGACCTGGCCCTCACCGACAGCATCGCTTGCCAAGTGATCGACGAGCTCGCAGTCTCCGACGGTTCGTTGTTCCCTCGTTCCATTGGGCCTTTCTTTTAACCCCTTCGCCTCTTTTTTCGGGCTGTGCAGAGCCCAATTTTTATCGAATTCCACGCGAGTCGCGGCGTCCATTTCTTGATGGAAATTGAACAATTTGCGAGCGCCGCCGCAGCCGACAAAAAAGGGACTCTGACACGACGGAGACTGATTTACGAAGGGTCTTGACACGATATCTCTGGGGACATCACCTGCCCTATCACTTGTAATCACCCACTGCAAACCATGAAAGTTGAAGACAACTAACGGCCGTTTACACGAAATGTTAGTTGATTCCCTCTCAACAAAATTTGCAAAGACACATCTAATTGGGTGAGTAAATGTGTCAACATTGTGTTTGTTGTTCTGACACCCTCCGATGCCCAGATGACGATTAGAGAGCTTTGGCTGGGAAGAGACGCAGAGAAAGGGTGTCCGTTGCCACTTCTGCAAAGACAATAATTGGATGAGCCATTAATGGACTCAAGGACATCCTCAAAAGGAGGAACTACGGAAGGCTAACACACAATGACTTAACAAATTGAGATACAGTTGAAGAGCTACCATATAATTCTATCTCTTCAGTGCCTGTGGCAGTGTCTCAGCAGTACGTGGACAACCGTCGATGGATCGCATCTGCCGCTGAGAATCAACTGGTTGTGGGCAGTCAGGCTAGGATCCTCTATTCCGACAGGGCCGGAAGGGTAGCCCTGGCCCTTGCCTTCAATCAGGCAATTCGAGACGGACGACTCAAGGTTGGATTTTCATCTCTTTCTCCCCCCCTCTCTCTCTCTCTCTCTCTCTATCTTATTATCCTCATATACACACAGTATCTCTATTTTTCGTAGCCTCTGCGTCCGTCGTCTCTTATTCTGATCCTCTTTCTAACTGTCTCAAATACTCTCCGAATCTCTCGAATTCTCTGTATTCTTAGCAAAACGTCTGCCCTGGCAATCAGCGGAGAAAAGCGTCCATTGATTCGCATCCGCTACACTTTTATTTCCAAATGACGTCCCTTCATCGGTCCGTAATGAAGAGATTGCCGCGGTCGAAGGAACCAAAACAACAAGGGTCCCGTCGTGAAGGACCGCCTAGATCGATGAGATTCGCAGAGTTACTCTAGGAAATTGAGCGAGAAGTATCAGGGAACGGGAAAACATAACATTCTCCTATGAGAGCAATGGATTTTAGGGTTCAGTAGGCGGTAGATGGGTATATTTTATAATTCAGTGTGTTCCCACACCTGTCTGTCTCCACACCCTCTCTCTCTCTCTCTCTCTCTCTCTCTCTCTCTCTCTCTCTCTCTCTCTCTCTCTCTCTCTCTCTCTCTCTAACAATCTCTGACTCTCACTCACTTCCTCACTTTTCCATGTGTTTTGTTCATACATCCAACTATACGTATTTACACAACCAGCAGTCGTTTAAACCCCTTTTTTGTCCCTTTCCAGGGCCCAGTTGTTCTCTCCCGAGACCATCATGATGTCAGTGGCACAGACAGTCCTTTCCGTGAGACATCCAACATCTCCGACGGCAGTGCCTTCTGTGCGGATATGGCTGTACAAAACGCAATTGGTAGTTTCAATAGAACAACGAGTTACGGTAACCCAAACTTTCAGGTGACTCCTTCCGAGGTGCCACTTGGATTTCCCTCCATAACGGAGGCGGTGTTGGCTGGGGAGACGTGATCAACGGAGGATTTGGAATGCTTCTCGATGGAACTCAGGTAGGAGATCAAAAATCAACCAAACAAATCAAAACTGAATCAATCAATTGAGGGTAAATTGTAGGAAGCAGATGGAAGGGCTTCTTCCATGCTCAACTGGGACGTAACGAACGGAGTGGCCAGACGGAGCTGGTCGGGCAATGCCAAGGCTAATGAGGCGATTGAAAGGGCACAGAGACAGGTCGACGGACTGGAGATCACGATGCCATCGACCGCCGAAGACTCCGTCATCGATGGACTCTTCTGAGGATAAACAGAGGAATTCGTTGTACAATAGAGGATTAAATGTCATATTTCTGTTTGAGAACAATTGGTGTTCATGGCGCACATACAGCGTCTCCATGCCTCCAGAAAATGTTAAATGCGTAAATCTTTAGGTGAATTCTCAATAAAACACTGAAATGTACCGAGAGTGAATCGAAGTACATGGGGAATTCCACCAATTATTTCTCCATGCCTCCACCATGCTTCGGCTATGCATGGAATCCTCAAATAGGGATCAGAATTTAGATTACGGACTCATAAAAGACACCGATGTTCACAGAAAGATGAATATTGTACCGCACACACATGTTTTGGAAGCTTTAAGGAAGTAATTTGACAGTACCGAGATATTCACAGTTACAATGTTCAGATACGCATTGGGAGGACCCGTTCACACATTTTTCACGGCTCGACCCAAAAATTATGCCCAGTTTTGTGGTAAAACTCACAAAAATTGGTCGTCCAAAATTTTCCCAAACTTGGTATTTCGCTTCGGCTATGCATGGAATCCCCATGGGTAGCAGCACTTTTCAAAAGATGCGAGCGATTCGTAGGTGGACAATCCAAGGCCACTGGGGCGATCGCAAGGGCACTGCGACGGAAGAACGGCCTAGAGATCAACCCCCGTTCACAAGGCAAACAATACTCACTTCTCCTGAACTTATTTATCCAGACGGAAACGTAAATTGTTCAAATTATCGAAAAAGAGCAACAAATTGTCAATAGTTAGAAAAGTGTCGCGAACGGAGAATATGGAGGGTGTTGTTGATGAACACATGGACTCACAAAGCAAGGGTCAGGAATAGGCGAGAGATGCACAGGAACCGCATCAACAGAGAGGGTACCGATCGTAACCAATCTATAGTTCATGTACAGATCAAAGGAACTCTAGATGGCAGCTAGGTGATACGGGGGACACAAGCTGCAATGAGAAATAAATAGCTCATATCATGCGAAGGATTTAAAGCAGAGAGCACTTGCTCTTCTTCTTTTTCTTCTGCTGGAGGGCAGCTTGGGTCGCCTTCTCGAATACCTCTCGGATTCCCTAAAATACGAATGATGAAACTAAATGAAAGTTAATAATTAGGATTGAATAAAAGTTGAAGAATAACACTCACGTCCTTGGTTTTAGCCGAACACTCCAAATACGCGAAAGCACCAATCTGGTCGGCGATGGCTCGTCCCTGCTCGGGTTTGACAGGCTCCTGCTTCATCTTAGCGAGTTCCCTAACGGTCTGAGGGTCGTTCCTCAAATCCTTCTTATTGCCCACAAGAATAATTGGGACGTTGGGGCAGAAATGCCTGACCTGGAGAGAAAAAAAAATTCAAAACGGTTGTTAGCGAAGAATATACCTCGGGCGTCCACTTTTCCGGGATGTTTTCTAGAGAATCGGGTGAGTCAATGCTGAAGCACATCAGAATGACATCAGTGTCCGGATAGGAGAGGGGACGAAGACGATCGTAGTCTTCCTGACCAGCAGTATCCCAAAGAGCAAGCTCAACCTGAAAAGAGGAGCAGTCATGGTCACGACTGTAAATAGGAAAACGCATGGGGAAAAATAGACAAACCTGTTTTCCGTCGACTTCGATGTCAGCAACGTAGTTCTCGAACACGGTGGGAACGTACACGTCCGGGAACTGATCCTTGGAGAAGACGATCAAGAGGCAAGTCTTTCCGCAGGCTCCATCACCCACAATCACCAACTAAAAATAAAAGATCAGTAATATAATTTGAAATAATAGCAATAATAAGTGCTTAACCTACCTTTTTCCTAATAGCAGCCATCAATACCCTAGTTGACGGCTAACTGCTGTCTCCTGAAAATATGTATGTTTAAAAGTCGAGGGGAAACGAGAGAAGAAAAAGAAGAGGATGCATCACAAAGGTAACGACGACGGAATAAACACGCCCACCGTTCACGAGGTCTGGGGTGAAATGACTGTGTGGTAGGGATGACGCACCGCTTGCGCCTGTCGATCGATAAGCGGCCGATAGCGACTGCATCCACTTGAAAATATTCACGAAAAGGTCGGCTAGCGAGGCAAACGAGTGCACACAAAGAAGCGGTGGTTGACCTAATACCAGAAAACTCAAATAATCGCCAGTCCATATTTGGAAGGAGCCTAGTAGAGCAGCCAATTGAACAAAGAAGCGGTCAATTTCGCAATGCCCTCGAGGCGGCCTTGTTTGACAATTGAACGGCGCCTTAATTAATGAAATGCATTTTCTCATTAGTTGCACAACGGAACATCACACTTTTCCGGTGAATCGCAATAGATTACACGGCGCAAAAGAGCGTACATTTATCTTTTTCTGGACAACGCAAAGATAAGAGGGTGGAAAAGTGTTCCCTGAAAACAGATAATGCAATCGGGTTACAGAGCGCCCCGCGGACAATTGTCACCCCACACACAATCAATTCCCGGTCAGTTCAGCGACAAGCCGGATACTCAACACGGGAGCCGCAATGTGTGCACAAGATTTATGGGTGCGCGTCACAACTGCAGCTTAGATGTAACCGTTACAACCTGAGCTGAGAGAACATAAATCTGGATAAACAATAGGCTGTCAAGTTGGGTCACAAGACAAGAAAATAGCCTTCGTGATGAGGGAAATGAATGACACGCCATCTGGACCGGATGATGAAACGATAAAAACAGCGTCTCGGAATCGATCTGCAACGCCTGCTACGAAGAAAACGGGCAGCTAGGCGAAATCGATAGTTGCATGGAAAAATTAGAATAATTATGGACATTCATCCAATTCGAACGCGGACGGGGGGCGAGGGTCATGAGACATTGAGGATCTAAGCCAACAAAGTTCACTGGGAAAAGAGCTTTGCTGTGCAAACAGCCTCGGCGGAGATATGCGACGATCGCAGATCCGAGATAGTCAGAGATGCGATACCAGCCGCCACATCACTACAGTCGTATAGTTCAAACGGAGAATGTCGATGACACGAGAAGAGACGATTGCAAAATGCTATGACGACGCACAAAAACAACAGATTCGCAATTTTCTACGCTGACCAGGGATTACGAAGAGCGGGGCACACAACATGCTGTCGGGAAAAAGTTTGGGACAATGATGGGAGATTTGCGAAACATGGTGAGTCAACAAATGCAGAGGTTCAATATAAACGATGACTCATTCCATGTCTGACAAACTTTTATATAGACACGGTTATCTTACAAATTACGAGATCATCAGAACGGTTCATCCCGATTAAATTTCAAAAAGGGTATGGGCTGACAAAAGTAGACATCATAAGTATAACGATTGAAAAAATTTATCCAAAAATCTTTCGCACATTCGTTATTCAAGCGGTTTTTCACAATCAGCAGTGAGCTTTAAAGACAAAACATGGCAGATATCATTTTTACGACTACGCCGACGTACCGCCTATCTCCAACGGGTCAATTCTGACAATGAGAGAAAATCCACATACATATGGTGTAGATAATCGCGACATTTTCCGAAGCACACAAAGAACTTTAAATCCCAAGGCGGCAACGGCGTTCACAAAATGTTGCGAAATAAACGGGTTTTCGAATAAAAATCGAGCTAGCATAAAACGAATCACTGATCAGCACATAACATGGAATTTTCTCACCGCTACAAAATTATGACTAGTGGCGGCAGCGTGCATACAGAAACAAACAAGCGTTTTAATATGCATCAATGCCATGCGGAAGACAACGGAATAAAGAAGTTGCCAGGGAAGAATAGACCCGGATTTCAATAAAACTTTGTTTACAACAAGCAGATAATGTTTGTTTATGTTTGCCTTATTTAGATTCCGGATCCAGAATAAACAAAAAGCAAAATCAAATTCACGGCGCCAGTTTACCAAAGTTTCACTTGAATTAAAGGTCTAAACATGCATATGCTAATTACCTATCCCTTTAAGCAAAAAATAGCTGAAAAACTACAAAAGCCAAGTCCAGAAGAAAACCGAACACCTTGAATTCAGACGACGCGCGAAAACAGAGCCGCTCGCCGGCCGCTCGCGTCACCGCCTCTTCAACGAGGTAGCGCCGGGACCCATTACTGCAGTCCTTTAATCTAGCCGTACGGCAGGTGCCCAACAGCTGGTACTCGCTCTCGTAAACTGGTTCCCTTATGGCTCCTTGGCGAATTTAACATGGGACTTTGGACATCAAAGGCGGCTGGGCCGGGATTCTGACGGGAAATAAAATATGCACTCTTGGGAACGCAGATCAAAGCAATTGCAAGCAAGCAGAACACACCAGTGAAACCTTCATGGCGGAGAATTCACAAACATGTAATGTTTTTCAAAGTTCGAACCGCGTTTGAAATAGTTTATCAGTAGATCTTGCTGGCCATCTCCAGAATAAAGTATTTTCCATCAGTTCAAAACCTGTGTTTCCCGTATTTTCCAGTTTTGTGTAAGAATGAAAACATCCTTAGTGTTGCACACAACAGAGGGGGACGTTGTGGGTGACTCGTCTCGTTATCCAACGTTGGGAAGGTGTTCTACGCCATAAACGTTTGCATACATAGGAGAAACCATGTCATCGAAAGGGCGAACTCCCTTGTGGTCCGTATAGAGGACATCAGTTCGACCGAGTGCAACCAATGGACTCCAGAAATCCTCCGCAGAACTATTTTTGCTGTCCCGGTGATGCCGTCTGGGATTGTTTAGCAGTGACTTATGAATAAGTCTTGTTTCCCATGGTCGGTTTTTCTGCAGCTTGGAAGTTAGTCCGTAAGTCACCTTATCATAAGGTGGAGAATTTTGCACTATTCTACTTTTTTAAAACGCCACGGTGATCTGGCCCAAGAAAAGGCAAAGAGTGAAGTGTCGTCGCATACGGCAGTTGGTTCATCTTTCTTTCGTACAATAAATTTCTCCAACATATCTCACAAGAACATCTATAGCACATGGTGTCGGTTGAACGACAGGAGCAAGTCGCAGTCCCTTCCATGTCTGCAACCATCTATTGTCAGGGTAGTTCATACTGCTCCCCTGGCTGCCATCCACTCCTCCAACTCTGCGTCCCACCTCGTCCATGGTTTCTCTTTTTTTGTTGCTCTGCTGTCTCATGGGCTGGCTAAATTCAAGCGACGAACTCTTCGAGGCCGGAAAATGGTAGCTCCCATTTCGTCATCTCTCGAAGTCAAATACGTCCGTCAGACTGGTGGAAACCGACACGCCGTCCCATGCATACCTCGGGAGACCCTGACAGTTGACGGACCCACCCGTAACTTTTGGCGCCAAAAAAGGGGTAACACCCCATTAACTTTTGGCCTTCCAAGTAGAATTTTACGCAAAAAGGGCTTAATCCCCCATAACTTCTGTGTTTTTGGGGCCTCTACCCCCCGTAACCTGGGGTAAGCTGACTATACCCTTCCGAGGTATGGTTCCATGATTATTATTCGATCCAGCAGTGACTCTCGGCATCTCCATTCCTTTGAATCTGGTACGTGCTATCCCCCAACTTTTATCTCCGTAGGTGAAGTTGATGAGGGTGTCCCTTTCTCGTCAATTGCATGGAGACATTGCTTTATGAAAGGAACTCCTGGACCCGTATGCATAGACGTTTATCCCCGGGGATAAACTGTCCCAGGGGATAAATTTCTCCCCCAGGGAAAAATTTTGGTATGCATAGTCATTTATCCTCAGGGATATAATTGTCCCTTGGGGGATAAATTTATACCCACCTCGGGAGGTGGGTCTAAATTTATCCCCGGTGATAAACTCAAGGAAAAGTACTAAAATTCCAAACAAAAACTTTAAAAAAAAAACAGAAAAAGTGTTATTCTTTATATGAATTTTATTTTTTTCCCGATTAATACTTGGTTCATTTTTTCATTTTTTTTCGGTTATTAAAAAACGCCTATTTTTTTTCTAAATTTCAATTTGAAAAGTAAAATTAAATTTTCTGTAACAGGATTAATGGTGATTAATCAAGTAGTCCGGAAGCACAGCTGCCTGCGAAACAGTTTCACGGTGAGTCGAGCGAGTGGCCCCGCGGAAATCGGAACGGCCCTCACAGCTCGCCGAGGTCGGCACATTAAAGGGCGGAAAGCGTCTGATGGCGTCCCGAAACGAACTATTTGATTTAACATTTGTGCATTAAAACAAAGTTTAGACAAATGAGTTTTTTTTCATGTTCTTTTACACACCTCGCTTATAAGATAATTGTTATTATTAAAAGATAACGCATCAAAAATATATGGCTCGAAAAAAAATTGGAGAAAAATGTTTTAGTGAAATATTCGACAATTTTTACACCCATCGAGGTTTTTCATGCAGTTCCAAGCGTTAGTTTCTTCTTCCAAGGTGAAGATTGGGGGAATACGTGACCCCTCGGGGATAAATGTCTATGCATACTGAAAATTTATCCCCGGGGTAAATTTTATCCCCGGGGATACGTATTCCTGGTGATACGTGTTACCGGGGATAAATTTATCCCGGGGATAAATCTATGCATACGGGTCCAGTATTTGTTGAAGGCAGCCCATCCCGATCTTCAGATAAACACGATCATTGCTCCATCGCTTGCGGCTCTTCGAGACACTTAAAAACTGCAATATGGGGAGCCAAAGGTAGCTCCGCCCATCTCATAATCAAGACACTAACTACCGTCAGCTCCGCTTCTCAGTTTTCTCGGTAGAGGAAACAGAGATCCTCAGATAGATGAAGTCATGCACTAAATCCAACGGCTGTCTACGCGCCAGAATACGACCCTCCCTCGTTTGAAATTGCCTCCAATACCGCAGTGTCAGCATATCGGATTTGATTCAGAAACACATTCTTGCTCCTTTCCAATATTTTCCAAGAAGTTCTTCAGCCCGAATTGGGAAGCAGAACTCTGTAAGGATTGTTGGTAGGCTACATGAGTGACCCGTTTCCCGTTCCGAAGATTTTCCCCATGTCGCAATATCTCATTTTCCATTAGGACTGACTCTCCCTGAACCCGCGGCAAAAGAAGTCAATATTTACTTATCTTATAAAAAACTTAAAATGAACAAAAAGGCCAGAAATCAAAGATTGTACCCTCACGCGGCAACGTGCACGCGTTCTAACTTCGAGAGCGGGATCTAGAGGGGAAGGGCCTCGACGACGAATGGAAGGAGGGAAGCGTAGCAGAATGGAAGAGATATCACGAAGGGGCAACCACCAGTATGGGAGTGAGAGGACACACCTAGAGGGGGCTGGCCAGCGCCCCGCGGCGCACTAGAATATACAGGAGTGGCAACATTACAAATGGGGATACAACGGAGAGAGAGAAGGGAGGGAGAGGCCGAGCGGAGGCATTATGCACGTGTCTAGGACACGGCGGACGGACTCTCGGAGCAGAGGCGGCAGTGGCGGAGGAGGGGAGTACTCAACGCTGCGACCGGGAGTGCTGGATCAACCACTGCAGGGTGACATCTGAAAAGAGGGAGCATGAAGCGAAAGGGACGGAGGACTCACCGATGTTCTCCTTCTCCTTGCAGGAAATCGAGTAGCAGCAGATCTCACGGTTCTGGATCGAAGACAGGTTCCTGGAAAGGACAAAAATATACAATGCAAAACCGTGAAGTCGGTATAAATGGAGGAAATGTCATTGGAACATAAAACATTGAGATAGGGACATCGAAGTTTGTTACAATAGAGAAACAAGATTTTCGGTTGAGGGGGTTGCGCCGAACCAAATTTCCCATTTGGGGGACACTTGCCACAATATGGGGGGGGGGGGGGGTGGGGGGTGGCGCAAAACGGACCCCACAGAAGCTTGTTCATGTTTGTTTCCTTTTTTGGACTGAAAGGGGGAAGTAAATACAATGCCTGACAAGGTTCCGGGTACATGTGAAAATCTTCGCGACGTACGTAGCGAATTGTTAGCCAACAGAAGATGTTTGGCAACAAAATTTTCATGGCATTGCCGGGTGTATCGCACGACCGGTGCAGATAATAGAACAATCCCAGTTAGACATGAGTCACACCTTGAAATTTCAGAGAATTATACACGGGAAAGGACCACTGTCAGAATTTCGGTCCTTATTGACACCCGGCTGGTACGTAATCTTCAAGTACGACAATATGAAATATGTGTTTTTAGTTAAATAATTAGAAACGGGTGTGTCAAGGCAACTCGAAAGCCCTGTGGCCCCAAGCAGCAGAAAAATTACTTGATCGAAGATTATCCCTATCGGTGCATATACATAAATCCGCCAGATAAGCAGACAATCCCCACTGAATCAAAATTGGAAAATTTCCATCAAAAAGATCCCCATTACGAAAATAGCAAATGTTTAGGTTCTCCCTAAGGATATTTTCAATGTAAAAGCACCCACATCCTCTCAATGAGCTGCCTCTCGTCGAGGGCTCCGGGGAGGTCCTTTTTGTTGCCGAGCACCAGCACCGGAATGGCATCCAACTGGGGCTTATCGAGCAGTTGGATCAATTCGTTCCTAGAAGCCTGAAACAAGGTGTACAGATTAAAATGAAAAAAATAGAAATCACCTCCAATTTGTCCTCATCGGCCGCGTCGACCATGAAGACGATGGCGTTGACGCCGCGACAGTAGCGTTCCCACATCGAACGGAAACGGGGCTGTCCCCCAATGTCCCACAACTGAAAAAAATGAGAATTCTGAGAGGAAAAGGAGGGACTGACCTTAATGGTTACATTGCCCTTTGTGATTTTGCGCATGTTGAATCCGACGGTCGGGATCATGTCCTCGGTGAATTGGCCACTCTGAAAATAAAGAAGTGAAAAAATAAGAATTCCCCAAGGGAGTGCAAGACAATCCCATGAATAACTCGGTAGGGCATGTCTAAGGATGTATCCACCCTTAAGTTTGTGACTTTAACATTGGGTAAGTTCCCAAACTGTACGTTTTAGAACTTAAATCCCTTAAAACTAACATTTTATTATGGTTGATGCCCCGTAACCTGGGAAACATGGTTATACACTACACTCCTCGCCTGCGATTTGCCTTCGCGGTAACTTGAAACCTGCCAAAAATTAATTCAGACAGAGAAGCACATCATGTGCTTTCACGGTAACGATGCATTAAATATTTCGTAAAATGGTTATTCGAACTGTACGTTACACTTCCCCGCCTTCTACATTGTTTTCATTTCTGTGGATATGAATCCGGTTTCGAAAGCCAGTGACTCACGTCCTGTCAAAACAATCGACGTCGTCGGCCGGAGAAAATCATTTGTCAAGGGAGGTTTTTGCAGAATTTCAAAAAGACTGTCCACATAATGGTGCTACAACGAAGGGAAACTCACAGCGATGACATTGACGAAGGTGGTCTTTCCGGAATTCTGGAGGCCGACCAGGGTGAGCTCCATCTCCTCCTTCCAAAACAAGGAGCGGAACCACTCCAGCACGCGGTTTAACATTGCAAACATTCTCTGGAAAAAAAAGAAAGATAAGTTAGAAATAGGCGTAAATGGATTTGAAATGCGGTCGGAGAGAAATAGACAAGGAAAGAGGTAGTTAGCTGTGCCAAAAAGACTATGTTCGTTTGAAGGTGGTTCGATTTTTGAGCAGTACTTCCCGGCACTGCAACCTTAGTCTATTATAAGTGTTGTTGGCTCGCTCAGCAGGAGAGATACTGCGTGATAACATGAGTTTCTAGTTTCTCGGTGGGTAAAAGAGAGTATAAAACCGTTGAAACGATATAATTAGGTCTGATTCCTGCTGAAATTTTACTAATTTGAGGAAAATACAAAATTTAAGTAAAAACTAAATATGGGTGTGCTAGGTGCGCAAAGCGAAGGCATAAGTGTGTTATTGACAGAGCACAATTGAAATCGCTCTCGGGGGTCGGCTGAAAATGGTCCCGCCGCGAACAGCTGTTGACGCGCGTGCGGCGAAATTCGTCCGCTCGCGGCGTCAGCCCTTTGCGAAAGCTCCGCGCCGGTGGATGAACTCGGGAGTCGGGTCCGTCCAACTTCAGCTGAGAGACGACTGGAACAACCGCGAGTACGAGCAGGTGCGCACAGGGGTTTTTTGATTTTTTTTTAAAGATATTTTGGACGACACACGAACAAAGCGACGCCGGGTGACGTCTGTTTTGAAGGGGTGACAGCAGAGAAAGTCCAGAATTGTTTGAAAGTCAACAAAAATTTTGAGAACACATGTGACATGTGTTTGATAATACATAAGGGCAGTTTTCGACTTTTGTCCATGCAACATACCGAAGGACGTAAAAAGAATGACTCACTAGGCGTCTGCGTTTATTGGATTTTCTTTTCCGATTCATTTTTAATGATTTTTAAAGTTTATTTTTTCTCTATAGTTCTTATCGAATAGGAACTGTTTTTTTGTAATATTTAGCAAAACCAAATTTAAGCATAAAAAGAAACAAAAAACATTATGAGATTGTTCATTTTAAGTTAATTTTCATTTAAATCAAGGAATTCCCTAACCGGGGATTTGCCTTATTCAAAAAAAAATAAAATAAAGAAAAAAGTATTGAAGATAACCTGAGTTCCTGCGCTCTCATGTAGCAGCAAAATCAGAAATCTAAGCGTTTCGGTAAACGAAATTTTCTCGAGCTGGGTTAAGTTCTTCAAACATAATATTTCTCATTTGCAAACTAATTATTGCGATGTGAAACTCACTTCTTTCAGATAATCTCGGACAACATCAAGAGTATCTCGATCTTCCTCTCCAACTTTGAACTTTCGTGCCGAAGTAAGCTAGCTACTTTGGCCGATAAGCTCAATCTCCTGGAAAGAAAAGTCGAATTCTTAGAGGCTAAGGTGATTTGTTCCCTGTTTCATGTTTTTATGTTGGTCTAGATCACCAAGGGAGACACCCTATCTTAAGAAGATGTCTGCTGGTAACGTCGCCCGTTCCACGGCTTCTGCCGTCCGCACCGTCGCTCCTGTTGTGTCCAGCAACAAGCAGCAGGCCCGCATGGCTGTTCTCCAGGTCTACAAGGAAATGTACGTATTTTTTCTATTTTGAGACTGTCACGCGCCTGGAAAATTGATGACACTGTTGCACTCAACAAAAACACGCACATTTCTTAGAGTTTTATTTGAAATGTCCCTTTTCCAAAACTTATGATACCTTGTTTCAGGCAGCGTCTGACGCCCAAGTTCTGGTGGGACTTCCAGATGCACGACATGCCGCTCGGCGTGTTCCGCTCTGTGATCAAGCAACAGTTCCAGAAGAACGCCCATCTCGAGGACGTCCGTGTCATCGACCGTCTCGTCGGTGAGACCAAGCAGGTACCGTATTCTCAGGCGTACTATAATTTTGTTTTTGTAGCACATGTACTCGATCCGCTATGCGTTCTACAACCCCGACCACGTGCGCAACTATCTGTTCCGCGAAAACGTCGAGGCCAAGCCGAAGGACTTCCTCTCCAAGTTCCTCAACGGAAAGGAATGAGATGTCTCTCAGCTCTAGGACTTTTCATAGAGTCAGTCTTCTCACGCACTGTTGCCTTTTAGCCTTCGAATAAAGCGTGTCACAAGTATCTCGTTTCCTTATTTGGATATCCATTGCATACCTTTTTATTTTGTTTTATTGCTAATTTTTCGATATCTCAGGATGCTTCTTCGACGAAGCCTTCAGCACCTCTACAAGGCGCAACGGGCGCACTCTTCGCTGTCCGTCGACGCCAACGAGGTTCATCGCTTCGGGAGCCTCTCCGCCCAATGGAGTGATGAAAATGGTCCGTTTAAGGCCCTATACTCGCTGAACAAGCTCAGAGTGCCATGGATTGTAAAGAACATTCCCAAGGTGAGTTTATGATCAGATTCGAGAATGACTTGACCGCACTCGTTACCGTAAGCTGTTCGTTTAGTCGTTAGGAGAGTTGTAATATTCTAAAGAAATATTTTCAAACCCAATTCACGCCTTGGTAAATATATTGCGCTCAATCTGTGTTTAGCTCATATTTTAAGCCAGCTGAAGGGATGTTACCTTTTAAAGCGTTGTTGGTGCTTTGTGTTTGATTCCCTTATGATTCCTTTTACAATTTGCATACCCGTCAGTTTGCGGTACCCTTTGCACAATTTAGGGTTTCAGAATGTCGTTTTTGTTTCGCTCCAGTGACTTTTGACATTAGCTGGATCCTAATCACGATGCAAATATATGCCATTACAATTATACCCCTCGCCAATCCTACTTCGGCCGAAGTTGGCCACGCCCCTTTTGTAGCCGAATATTTTGATGTAATAATGTGAAATTTGAATTTCAACATCAGAATAATATCATTCATTTTCAAGATGCGCTGAAGTAAGATTGACGGGCACTATACATACCTTTGGAAATGCCGTTCGCATGGCCTTTCGCCGTAATGATTCATGCCGTTGCGACGTTTTCCTACAATTTCGATTGAAACCCCAGTGACCCCTGTTACCACGTGATGTTATGATTTCAGTCCGAGAAGAAGTTGGCGGCGATCGACATCGGCTGCGGCGGCGGTCTGCTGAGCGTCCCTCTGGCCAGAACCGGCCTCTCCGTCACCGGCATCGACGCCACTCCGGAAGCTGTTGGTACATTCATTTGCCGTCGTCGTTGACGCGAAACGACTCCAGGTCGCAGCCGCTCGTGAAGCACTCCAGACACCCGCCTTCCTTCGCACCGGCAGGCACTGCGAACTGAGCTTCCACGAGACGACGGCCGAGGATTTCGCGGCCAAGCATCCTGCGGGTATGTTAAGGAACGCGAACGCCAAGAATTTGCATTTTGCATATTGGGCATTCTGAATAGTTGGTGGAAACTTAGTATGTTTAAACAAGAAATCAAGCAAACTGCACTTCGCTTCCGCTAAAAATAGGCTTTGCTCCATTATTTTTCATTATTCTTCTGTTGTTGCATCCTGCGCACCTGTAATTCCAATAGCAACACCCGAATTCTTTGACTTTTGTGAATTCCTCGGGGAGTACCCATCTTAAAATTTTGGGACCGAAATTACCGTAGCTGAATTTTAAGAAATATTGGCTACCCCTCATTATCTTCAGTGTTTTCTGGGCATTTTCCCCTTTTAACCTAAGCTAAGCCGGGTATAGTTTCCCGAAGCATGATTGTAACGTTAGGCAACCACGAGAGACGCGTTTCGTTTTCCCACCGTGCGAATAAGACCTGGCTCATACTCTAGAACAGGCGCTGTTCAGTCCTGTAAACACTCGAGTTCCATGGTATTCATGTTTTCGGCCGTTCTTTCCCCATCCATCCCTGGATTCTTCTCTATTTGACCACCTGTTTACATCTGCCAGAAGCTGCCTCTGCTCTCATTTCGACTCCCACTCTTAATAGACCGCCTATATCGACCGCCTCTCTCTACTTTCGCCTCCGTCGATGACTTGCAATTACAATTGTCACACCTCCGCCCCGCGAGGGACACGTGTTCGCCTTCTCACCCGTCGCCTTGTTTGCGCGCGTCTTTTCGCCAGCCTTCGTTTCGCAACGAACGTGAAAATAGAAGACTATCGATTGTCGCTACTTATCAGCCCCTCTCTCTGTTGAACTGTTGAATCAGCGGATTGTATCCAGTTTCCGCATCCCGTGTTGCGCCAGCGCGTATTCAGCGCCACTCTCCTCCCTTTTCGGCTGCTGCTGCTGTTTTGTTCATCGATCGCCACGGCCTGTGCGCTCATTTTGTGTCTCTGCGCTCTCCGGGGCACCCGATAGAGTAGTCCCCGCAGCGTTCGGATACGCCTTCTTTCGATAAATTAACCCCCCTTTCAGAATTCGATGTCGTCATAGCTTCGGAAATCGTTGAGCACGTGGCCGATGTCAATGCCCTCGTTTCCGCCTGTGCCGGCCTCGCCAAGCCAGGAGGAACGCTTTTCTTCACAACCATCAACAAAACACTTCTCAGCAGGGTAGCCGCTGTTTTTCTAGCCGAGGTATTTTTTTTTTTCGATAATTGGCGATTTGGTAGTTTCGGGCCAGCTCGCTTTGAAATCCCTTTGCCCGATAATTCTCAAATTTTCATTAAACAAAGTTTAAGAAAACAAACTGTTTACTCACGGGGTAAATACCATTGCGTCAAATTGTTTGCAAAGCTGACGAATCATTATGAATGCCGGATTTTGTTTTATCAACTTTTTTTCAGAACGTGCTGAAGATCGTGCCTGAGGGCATCCACGACTGGGAGAAGTTCATCTCGCCCGAGGAGCTGACCCGCGTGCTCAATGACAACGGCTGCCGCATCAAGTTTGTTGCCCTGGAAATGTAGTTTGATCAACTGTTTTCAGATTCGTCAACGGCTTCACCTACAATCCGATCGGCAACGAGTGGTCCTGGCTTCCCTCAACCGCCATGAATTATGCCTTAATTGCCCAGAAAATGAACTAGATTTCTTATTGTTGTTGCTTGAAATCGCCGTTCAACCGGTTAATATCTCATTTTGTATATTTTGTTGTTTATTTTTAATTCTTTCTGTTCAGTTAGACGCTTATCAACCATGGATGAGGAATACGACGCCATCGTTCTCGGCACTGGCCTCAAGGTTTGTAATTATTTTGTTTGTTTTTTTTTTTTAAATTTATCTTTGTAGGAGTGCATCATCTCCGGAATGCTGTCCGTGTCCGGCAAGAAGGTGCTCCACATCGACAGGAACAACTACTACGGAGGAGAGTCCGCTTCTCTGACTCCCCTCGAACAGCTCTACGAAAAGTTCCTGGGTAAGTGTTGTTTAGCCCCTATTTACCCATTCCATTTCCAGGTCCCAATGCCAAGCCCCCCGCGGAGATGGGTCGTGGCCGTGACTGGAATGTGGATCTGATCCCCAAGTTCCTGATGGCCAACGGTTCCATGGTCAAGCTCCTCATCCACACCGGAGTCACCCGTTATTTGGAGTTCAAGTCCGTCGAGGCTTCCTACGTCTACAAGGGCGGAAAGGTCCGATCACCACTTGGGCTTTCGCATGATCTGCTTTTAGATCTACAAGGTGCCGGCTGACGAGATGGAGGCCCTGGCCACCAGTCTCATGGGAATGTTCGAGAAGCGCCGCTTCAAGAAGTTCCTCGTCTGGGTGCAGACCTTCGACAGGAACATCCAGGACTCCTGGGGAGGCCTCGACCCCGAGGTGTCCACCATGCAGCAGGTCTACGACAAGTTCGGGCTCGACGAGAACACCGCCGACTTCACTGGACACGCCCTCGCTCTTTACAGGAACGACGAGTAAGTGGACTTTGGGGTTTTGAAGAATTCGTACGAAGAAATCGATCATTTTGACTTGAGGCGAGAAATTACTAATTAGTGTCGTTACTGGGCAACCGGCTGGCGGAACTAGTCACTGTCGATGAATCGCTTTTGTTCTAATCTTTGTCGTGTAGTTGTTTTTTTGTAGTTGTTGTTAACGCTACTTCATCGTGTCAGTGTTTCGATGTTGTTCTTCGAGAATTTCGTGGAATATAAGATACTCTGGGATTGTAAATAATCTAATGGGCTGAAGTAGCTTTGGCAAAATTAGTATAATTGTCCTGAAAGTCTGTATATTATTAGTGTCTATAGTTGAGTTCAAAACTACTTCGTCAGCGCTTGCTAAAGTTTTGATGTTGTTCTAGAGTAATGCGAGCAAAAGAGGATACTCGGGCCGTGTACGCAACCAAATCAGCCGAGGTAGATTTGGCGAAAAGTAGAGAGATACTTATTTGCTCAAGGACTTCCGCAGGCTGAGCCAGCCGGTTGTATACAACCAGACAGAGCAAAGTGCGGAAAAGCCAATTTTATCGGAAAATAAGAAATGAAGTTTGATCTTTAAGTATATTTCTTTCAGGTACAAGCAGCAGCCGTTCCCCGCCACCGTGGAGAAGATCCGTCTCTACTCCGATTCTCTGGCTCGCTACGGAAAGTCCCCCTACCTCTACCCTCTGTACGGACTGGGAGAGCTGCCTCAGGTGATTAAAATGCTTTTTCGTTTACTGAAGTTGTTCAGGGCTTCGCTCGCCTGTCCGCCATCTACGGAGGCACATACATGCTGGATAAGCCCGTTGATGGATTGGTCATCGAGAACGGCAAGGTTGTCGGAGTCAAGTGCGGAGAGGAGACCGTCCGCGGAAAGCAGGTGAATATTTGTTTGTTTTTTCATTTTGCATTGGCAAATTGATTTAATTTATTTTACCGTATGCTTTGCAGGTGTACTGTGACCCTTCGTACGTGCCCGACAGGGTTAAGAAGGTCGGCCAGGTCGTTCGCGCCATCTGCCTTCTGAACCACCCTCTTCCCGGCACCAACGACGCCCAGTCGTGCCAGATCATCATTCCCCAGAAGCAGGTCGGCCGTCACTACGGTAAGTACTTCTTTAAAGGACTTTCACCGTAAGAACCATTCAGATATCTATGTTTCGTGCTGCTCTAACACGAACATGGTGACCCCAAAGGGCTGGTACCTGGCTATGGTCTCCACCACCGTTGAGACCAACAACCCCGAGACTGAGATTCTCCCGGGACTCCAGCTCCTGGGCACCATCTCGGAGAAGTTCATCTCCGTCTCTGACATCTACGAGCCTACCGACCTCGGAACCGAGTCTCAGATCTTCATCTCCGCCACCTACGACGCCACCACCCACTTCGAGACCACCTGCAAGGTAGGATATCGATTGATTTCCGATTTAATACGAAATGTTCAGGACGTTCTGGACATCTTCCACCGCGGAACGACACAGGAGTTCGATTTCACGAAGATCACCCACCTGAGCCTCGAGGACAACGCCGAGTGATCGCCGAAACTGTATTCTACCGCTGCGCTCTATCTCTCTGTTTTTATGGTTTTAATTTCCTAAGTTATTCCTACCCTTTGTAATTTATTGCGGCTGATCTTTGTATGACGGCTTCCCCTACCAGTGTTGTGCATTCTCCCCGTTTCCCGTAGTGATTCCCACTTCTTTTTTTAAAGTCAGCATTGTGATACACGCGTGAGGCTTTGTGTGGAGGTGTTCTTCTGCAACTTTCCCCCGCAACACTTTGTTTCGCAGCATAAACGCATCCATCGCAATCGCTGTGTTCTCTTGGGGTGGGTGTGTCGAACTTCGGGGAGAGGGGATGGCCGCCCACAGCAATGGCGCCCATTGCCTCTCAAATGAAGGAACACATAGTACGAAAGAAGAATATAACGTCAGCCGGAGTGCTTGTTTGGACCAGCTAATTTCGATATTTTCCTATAGCTGTCGCCAAACGGCCTTAATGCAGCAGTCGTGCGGTTCTCAGGCGGAAATAGCGTGCGAGAAGCGCAGACGCAGAGAGAAAGCGGCTTTAAATGACCGATTCTCGGTTACGGTTACGCAGGACACGAAACATTTTACTCACCCCTTTTTCAGCAGTCTGCAACAATCAGGACTACCTAAAGAAATGACAGCGGCGCTGCGTGGCTCTTGTCGAGCAAAGCAACATTCACAGAATATAATTTCACGCACATTCTATTCGTGAACATTGGTAGCCGGAAGTTTTAGCGAAAGGGAGACAAGTACCACACGCAACCCTGTCAAGGTTCCGTGAGCAACTCAAATATTATGTTTTCACTCGGATCTGCATGTGTTCTTGAAAACCCCATCCGCGGCGCGGCTTTCCTATTGGGTACCTTCGGTCATTTAAAAACAGATACTGCAATTTTCCCAAACTCCGCCCATTTCACGGAATTAACAAAGATTTTTATTCGTTTTTACTAGTGGGCTCGTACGTCATCACAGAACCTCTCGTGCGACTGCCAATCACAGAACCTAAAAAACATTGACGAGTATGACTTTCCGTTTTCCTGTTTCTTTTCCCCCGCAAAAGTTATTTAAATCATTAAGTCTTTGACAACAGCAGCTCTAAAGTTCCTTTTTATTTCGAATTTTAAACATATTTATTCAATAATGCGAACATTTGCGACAATTAACAAAGTAGTAATTGCCCATTCGTCTGTACAGTACTTGGAGTATTTTTTGATAGTTGTGCATGTAAGGTACAGTGCATGTAAAACTAGGTGAGACAGAGACAGAGATCATTCACTCTTTCATCTCAAGTACCGCCTCTATGTCTCTGTCTCTGTCTCACCTAGTTTCACAAGCACCGTACCCTAGTAAACATTGTGGTGGTTGTATTTGCTACAGACTCAGGCAATTTTAGGGTGCCTAGTAAATATATAAGTTACTGCACTGTTAAAAAGGAATTTCACACACCTTGGATCTATGTGCTGAAATATGCAAACTGTAAAATTGGTCTCCGATGTAGGAATGCGAAAGCGATAGGAATGCGGATACTTTAAAAACGCAGAATAAAAGCGCAATTTCACACCTTTCGCTTTCATTCCCTAATGACAAACCATCGTTAACTCTAGTTAGTTAATTCAGTTCAGGATGGTTGTTCGCCTATTCTCCCTCCCTCGCCATCTGCAACTACAAGTTGTAGAAAAGGTATTTGTTTCATTAAAGCTTTTAATGAAAACTTTTTTAGATGAGGTACAACGTTTTCATTAATTTCGAAAGCAGTTTCTATGTTTCTTTTTGTTCTTCCAACAGAATAACGCACAGCATTTGTTACGAAGGACGCAATGGCCTTGTGGGCGGATATTTTATGATTGAACACAACCCGAATGTACAGGTAAACAAATTTGAGGTAAATGTAAGAATATCTATATTTAGAACCTTGGAATTAAATATGTCGATAGAAAAACTGAGCACCTTAAGAATTGTACGTCATATGATGTTTCGTTAAATTCAAAACTTCGATTGCGAGCCAAATCCCTCTGCTTGAAGGTATTTTTGTTTCTTTTTCTATTCTTTCTTAGAAAAATGTCAGTTATCCAAACGTATTCAAATTTATGTGTGCTTTGGGTTTCTGCATTATCCCATCGTCATAGAAGAAATATCTAAATCATTTTGGTTCACGACCCGTGAATATCACTTCCCTTACCCAGATGATGCAGCGCGTTATTATTTTGAAAGGATACCAGAACTCCAGATGACCAAAATATAAAAACATAAAATTTTAAACTTTTAAATGGTCATTTGTCTGGAACTTATTGCCTTGATAGAGAGAGACAGACGGAGATAAAGAGAGATAGATAGATAGATAGATAGAGAGAGAGAGAGATAGAGATAGAGATAGAGATAGAGATAGAGATAGAGATAGAGATAGAGATAGAGATAGAGAGAGAGAGAGAGATAGAGATAGAGATAGAGATAGAGATAGAGATAGAGATAGAGATAGAGATAGAGATAGAGATAGAGATAGAGATAGAGATAGAGATAGAGATAGAGATAGAGATAGAGATAGAGATAGAGATAGAGATAGAGATAGAGATAGAGATAGAGATAGAGATAGAGATAGAGATAGAGATAGAGATAGAGATAGAGATAGAGATAGAGATAGAGATAGAGATAGAGATAGAGATAGAGATAGAGATAGAGATAGACCATGAAAACAGTCAAATATTATATTCAGGGCGATCTAAACGAAGACTTCTGCCAACTTCTGCTGGAAACGTTGACAAATTTGCAATGGACGACGAAGAGGATTACTTTCTACGATCGTTCCAAAATCATAACCTGTAAAGTAAAAAGTTTCAAACAATTGCTCTCGGTAAGTAAAGTGGAAACCATTTAATTTGAATTTTTTTCGAAATTCAGGCTTTACGTGTAACAGAAATTGAAAGCAATACTTGGACGATTTGTCCATTCGGAAATTTTCCTCACGCATACCTTATCCCAGCTGTCCACGAGGTACTTTTTGCATAATGATTTTAAATGCTTGATAATTTAGCTTGATCTAGTGAATATTCAGTGTCCAATCAACGACGAAGAATTACTGTTATTCAAAGCAGCTGAATTGGTTTTTATCAAATGTGAAGTTACAATGAAGGGAGTAAACCTTTTTTTGAAAGTCAGTTTTTTTATGTTTCTTAAAAAAATTTATTCAGGAATGGATATGCGGAAAGCGTCAAGTTATAGAATTATTACTGAAAGGGCTAGAACAATTAGACCCTCTTGAGGATTTGCTTGCCGGAATTTCATATTTTCAAAAGGGAGAGAACAGATTTATTTTGGAGAGCAACGATCAAAAACTACTCCAAGTAATATACAGGCCAATGGGCCATTACTACTTAGTTAGTTGTCGCAAATGCTCGCGTTATTGAATGAACATGTTGAAAATTCCAAATGAAAATTCTGATGTTGTCAATTCTGATGTTGTCAAAGACTTAATGAATTAAATAACTTTAGCGGGGGAAAAGAAACAGGAAAACGGAAAGTGATGCTCGTCAACTGTTTAGGTTCTGTGATTGGCAGTGGCATGAGAGGTTCTGTGATGACGTACGAGCCCACTAGTAAAAACGATAGTAAAGCCGCGCCGCGGATGGAGTTTTCAAGACACATAGATCCGAGTGAAAACATACTATTTGAGTTGCTCCCGGAACCTTGACAGGGTTGCGTTTGGTACGTTTGGTAAGGCCAAAAAGTGTCCTTTTTTAAAACTGAATGGCGGGACAATCAAACAAAAGAGGGAATTGCTGATGAAACATGGTTGCTCAAGCTACTGCCTGACAAGCCTGGTAGACGAGGTAGTCCACGAATAACATTGGCATTGATTGAACTGTCAATGAGATCGGTAGATCAGAAAACTGAAACAAAAGTGACAGCGAGGTGAATAAGTACTTTTATTTTCCCAAATGAACTTTGCCTTTTCTGTTTTTATTTCTCTCTCCCTTTCACAATTTACGCTGTGTCACACTCCGATCTTGCTGTTTCAGCCGAAAAGGAACGTTTTTCCAGCCTTTCATTTCTTATAAACGACCCCAGATTTAAAATTTATTCTACGTAAGTCGTACTTTATCTCATTTTAACAGAAAATTTTATTCTACGTAAGTCGTACTTTACTAAAAAATTTATTCTACGTAAGTCGTACTTTATCTCATTTTAACAGAATATCTCTTGTTCCTCTGGGCCCTTCATCCGCGGTGTTGGCTGATCTTGTTCCTCAGCTGGTCCTCCACATTTCCCTCCACCACATCTATCTGCTGTCCTTTCTTGATGAAGATGAACGTCGGCATCACTTTGATGTCGTAGCGACCAACGATGTCCTCCTGAATCTCTCCTTATATTAAAGAGAAGCTGGTACTTACACAATCATCCACGTCCACCTTCACACAGACGACGTTGCTAAACTCTCCAGCCATTTTCTAAACAGAAAATAGTTTTTGAAAAGGAGGGAAAACTACATGGAACTTGGGTCCCATGATCTTGCAAGGACCACACCAGGTGGCGAAGAAGTCGACGACCACAAGGGAGTCCGTCTTCAACAAATCATCAAACTCCTCCTACAAACGAAAAGACTTACTCTCTCTCTCTCTCTCTCTCTCTCTCTCTCTCTCTCCCTCTCTCCCTCTCTTCTCTATTATATCTTGCACACTTCTGAATAAAAGGGAGAACATAAAAAGTAGAATGGCAAAAACTCTACCGAAATATCACTCAATTATTCGAACATACGCGACTGATACAAAAGGAAAGTTTACCTCGGAAGTGGGTTCGTGGACGGTCATCGTGGCGACTGATCGGGTGCTGGGCAACAGAGCCACGCCTTCTGCTCGGCGATTACCCGATTGTCATGGAGACAAGGGCGGGGGCAGGTCTCATGGGAACAATTTCTTGGAATCATAGGCTTTGGGAAACGGAAGGCTTGATTGGCATAGAGAACAGAAATAAACAAAACGAATTCAGAATTGTTTATCAGAATGTTTTGCTGCCTCTAGACCAAGGGTGGCTGAGGGCCGGCCCGGGCCGGCCCGGTCTCCAAAAAAATTTCGGCCCGGCCCGGCCCGCGGCCCGAAGCCAAAATTTCTTATAAGTTAGAAAAAAAAGTTTTACACTAATTATGCACTGCAAATATTTCTCTAACATAATAATTACTTAAAACAATAATGGCAAAAGTTTTGTCGACGGGGGATCGAACTGGGGTAACTTCGGATTGCCAGTCCGACCTCTTAGCCACTCGGCCATGAAAAATGTAAAAAAAATTATATAGGGTAGTTCGAATCCTCCTTCACACAGTATGTTTTGCACAATTAGAACTATGTTTTGCAACAAACAGAACTTGAAAATAATGACTTTGAAAAGAGTTACATTTAAAAACAGATTTTTGAAAATACCGGGGCCGGCCCGGGTACAATCGTTGTGTGTGTGTGTGTGTGTGTGTGTGTGTGTGTGTGTGTGTGTGTGTATGTGTGCGTGTGTGAATAGCTGCCGCTAAACTGGAATCATGTCAATAAAATATATAGCTGTCGCCAAAATGAAATCATATGCTAATTGCGGAAATGTGCAAAGCATGCTCTGTCGTCTAGTGATTAGACTACGAAGTTCAATGTCAACAGAAGATCACTAGAACATTCTAATATTATTGGCATGATTTCAATCTGGCGACAGCTATAATGTTCCAGTCATGCTCTGTTGATATGGATATTCGTAGTCTAATTAGTCATCGACAGAGCATGCTGTGCATGTTTCCGCAATTAGCATAAGATTTTAGTTTGGCGGCAGCTATATGTGCATGTGTGTATTTCATCATACCACATTTTTAATGCTTATCGTTTAATGAACCCAAGTCCGAATAGAAACTCCTGAGAAACGTAAACTTTTTCTATTTTTGTAAATGTGAATGTACGGTATTCTGATCTTCATTCATCGACATTCAGATAATTCCCGTGCAGTTGAATCACTAGTTGCTACGCTTCAATTACGCCTCCAAATAGCCACGTTGCATCGAAAATGGGGGGAAATCAGGGAATATTCGGAAAACAATTAGACCCCAATGGCGGAAAGCAGGCGACGCTTGTTATGACTGGAGGCGACGGCTGGGGCACGACTGACTCATAAAAAGAGAGAAAACACAAAACCAAACTTTTTTTTGGATTGGAATAATTTGAAAGCTCATTGAATTTAACGTCTAAGAGTCTCCGGCAGCCAGTGTCTCCTTGTTCGCAACGGCGATTTTCGACCAGCCCTCCGTGGCAGCAGTAGGCCGCTTCCTCTCCTGCAGAATGTCCACCAACTCGCCGTGCATCTTCCTCCTAGTTCCGTGGGCCTTCAAAATGACGTCAGTCTCCTTGGCAATGCGGTCGCTGAAGCACTTCACAGTCGCCTGGTCGAGATGTCTACTGTCCGCATCTGAAAATTACTGTAGATTGGCACTGAAGCGGATATACCGGCTAAAGAGCAGTAGTGGGCAAGGGGAGGGGCCATGTTGGCGACGTTGCGCGGGAGGACGAACACGTGCTGACGGTTCAGGAACTGGGTCCTTCCGAGGTCCACCAGGTAGACCTGGACTTCACGAGAGCCCTTCATGCAGATGATGGCTCGACGGAGCTGGTCACCCACGAAGGCAGCACAGGCATTGTCGACCACACAGTGCTCATCGGACAACACGTTCTCACGCAACTCATCCGAACACGCGTCCAACACACGCTCCACCTCGTCAAGGCGACTGAAAAAGAAGATTGCGTTTTGAATGGGTTTCTTGCAAAATACAACTGTGATTCGCTCGAATACGCTAACTCGCTACCAAATTAGTTTGTCTAAAGCTTGAAACGCACTTGAGCTCGGTGTTTCTGATGACGTAGAACTCGAGAGGAGACACGACGCAGAGCACACGCACACGGAAGATGTCGCCGATGCGGAAGAAAACGGGCAGGGGGAAACGAGTGGCCGGGTCTTCGGGCCAGTTCTGAAAAATTGAATATGAAACGTTGAACGGAAGAGAAATGAAATACAGAAACCGAAAACAAGAGAGACAGAGACAGATAATCTACCTGAGCGGGGACGACAGCCTGTTCAGCCTCGACAACAGCGGTATTGACGGTCTCGAAGGAGGGAAAGTCGTCCTCGTCGAAGAGAGGCTGTTCCACCACCGGAGGGTTTTCGTTCGAAGCACTCGAGATGGTTTCTGTAAAAGAATCCAAACTCGTCGGGGTCTTCTTGTCGAACCGGTTCAAAAGGTCTTCTGAATCCGGGTTAACTCCTTAGACCTTAACCGACCGTAAGCGTAACTCTCCAGTTTGCTAAGAGTCTTCCTGAACTGAGTGATGGACTTGGTCAGTTCATTCCACAGCCGGTCTCCTTCACTCTTCTGAGTACAGTTGCCGATCTTAGTGTACAGACGCAATATCTGAAGGTAGATTTAAAGAGAGATAGAGATATAGAGAGATAGAGATAGAGATAGAGATAGAGATAGAGATAGAGATAGAGATAGAGATAGAGATAGAGATAGAGATAGAGATAGAGATAGAGATAGAGATAGAGATAGAGATAGAGATAGAGATAGAGATAGAGATAGAGATAGAGATAGAGATAGAGATAGAGATAGAGATAGAGATAGAGATAGAGATAGAGATAGAGATAGAGATAGAGATAGAGATAGAGATAGAGATAGAGATAGAGATAGAGATAGAGATAGAGATAGAGATAGAGATAGAGATAGAGATAGAAATAGAGATAGAGATAGAGATAGAGATAGAGATAGAGATAGAGAGAGAGATAGAGATAGAGATAGAGAGAGAGATAGAGATAGAGATAGAGATAGAGATAGAGATAGAGATAGAGAGAGAGATAGAGATAGAGAGAGAGATAGAGAGAGAGATAGAGATAGAGATAGAGATAGAGATAGAGATAGAGATAGAGATAGAGATAGAGATAGAGATAGAGATAGAGAGAGAGATAGAGATAGAGAGAGAGATAGAGATAGAGATAGAGAGAGATAGAGAGAGATAGAGATAGAGAGAGATAGAGATAGAGAGAGAGATAGAGATAGAGATAGAGATAGAGATAGAGATAGAGATAAAGATAGAGATAGAGAGAGAGATAGAGATAGAGAGAGATAGAGATAGAGATAGAGATAGAGATAGAGATAGAGAGAGAGAAAAAAAAAAAGAAAGAGAGAGTGAAAGAGAGGGAGAGTTAGATAGATAGAATGATAGATGAGGGGAAAGAGAGAGAGAGAAACTGACCTTCTGGAAACCGTCTTCTACATTCTTCTGATAGCGATCGGGGGCTTTGGGCATTTTAGTGAAAAGTCAGCAGAAATCACAGAAAAGGGCAGATACGGCCTTCTGTGGGAGGGAGTGGGAGTGGAGTGACACGAAGGACGAACTGTTTGTGTGTGTCCATGCTAATTAGAGGCTAATTACGAAGAACAGGAAATTACTTTACGCTAATGTGAAAGTCTAAATATGAAAGCGATAAACTCAATGTTAGAAAGAAGTTGAATTAGCATATGATGTCAAGACGGCTGAAACTGATGACACAGATTTGTCTAAAATTGCGCGCAGCGCGAAGCGGAAATTTTTGCGACATTTGCTTGTGACTAAAAATTGTGCTTGAAACAAGATGATCCGTAAATATCGCTATACTCCTCGCCAAAGCCAAACTTTGACAATTTTTGCTGCGTACACAGCCGGAGTATCCTACATTGCACGGTTTTGCTAGGAACAACATCGAAACACTGGAACGTTGTTCCGAAGTAGTTTTGACATAAACTATAGAAGCATCAAAATCAACAAGATTCAAAATTTGACTTAAGAAAAACATGTAAATCGTCTCCTTTATCGGAATATCCTGTATCTACAACTTTATTGATCTAATCGTTGGTGGCGATGATGAGGGTGGTCTTGTCGGTGACCTGCATGACCAGCTGGAATTTGTCGACGCGGAAGTCGTAGTGCTTTCCTGAAACTGCCAGTTGGCCTTCCTTCCTCATGCAACTCGCCGTTCTTCGTCTCTCCCAGCCCCAGAGTGGCCTTCTCCTGCGGCAAACCCACACGGTACACGGTCGTCGCCTGCACCTTGTCCTCAAACATTTCCTTTAAAAGTCTAAACCTAAACTCACGACCAGGGATCGATTGGAAACGGAGGAGAAGGGCAACTTGTAGCTCTTTTCGCTCACCGAACGGGCCGACCTCTGCGAGCTCACGTCGTCCTTTTTCGGGGGCGCGTACACAACCTGACTTTTGTGGTTTGAAGTTGAATACTGAAATTTACCTTTCCATTTTCCAGCTGAAGTCCCCTCTCGGTGAGTTCCTTAAGAGAGATAGGCGCATTGTTTCCCTGAATCCTTCTGTCGTTCGTTCAAAAGATGTCCTACCGGATCGACCTTCTTTCCCCTCATCTGGCGATGATGCCCCATTTTGTCGATGTCTCCCCTCTTCAGCAGGGCGATCTCATCCAACGGCCGATTTCCCTCCGTGTCGGGCTCAGATTTGGCATAACTCCTGGCGGGACAAGGAATGAACTCCTTCAGAAAGTTAGATTTCAAAGGGATTGGGGTACCTGGATGTTCCTCTCGTTGTTGACGATCCTGGGGTTCTTGCGACCAGACATCCCACCACTCAGTTGAAGAGAACAAACGACAATGGGGTTTACTTTACGTACAGTTTTATTAGTTTACGGTTACGTGACCTCTTATAACACGTGAATTGTCCCTCCGTTTCTCTTCATTCCTCCCTTCGTCTCCCGATGTGCAGTCGGTCCTGCCTCACCTCCCTCTCATTTCGTAATTTCAGTGGTGGTTGCTCCGAGAAAGAAGAAAACAAAGCCCTCCGCTGAAGTCGACGAGGAGGAAGTAGACCCGGAGAAGGCGAAAAAGAAGAAAACTTTGAAAAAGCAGTCGGAATTGAAGGGAAAGTCAACGAAGAAGAAGCCGAAGAGGCCTTCGAGTGAGCACAATTCCAACGATTCTGAAGACGACGATGGAAAAGAGAGGAAGAAGAAGAAAAAGGACTCTAAGGAGGGACGGAAGAAGAAAAAGAAAGGAGATGTGAAGGCTTCGACCAGGGGGAAGAAGAAGCAAGCAGAAGAGCCTCGAGGACACGGGTTCCTCCTCCTCCAAGAAGCATAAGAAGCACAAGAGAAGATCGCACCACAAGTCTCCAAAATCTGAAGAATCTTCTAAACTGCACAAGAAAAGGCTTCCGAAATCTGGAGATGCCAAGTCGGCGGATGGGAAAAAGAAGAGGAACACGAAGATTGAGCCCAGCAAGGCTTCGGAGGTTGTCAAAGGTAACTCTCCTTTAAGACGCCTCTCTCTCTCTCTCTCTCTCTCTCTCTCTCTCTCTCTCTCTCTCTCATAAAAAGAGTTCAGATGAGAAAAAGGAGGAACTGCCAAAGAGAAAGACGAGCAACGAATCGGAGCCGCCTCCTGGATTTTACGGAGTCAAGTTTCCGGAGAACTTCAAGAGAGAGGACGACCCTGTGCCTCAGAAAACGGAACTGAAGCCCGAGGAAAACAAGGCTGAGGAGAAGAAGCCGGAGGATAAGAAGGCTGAAGAACCGAAGCCTGGCTTCTATGGAGTCAAGTTCCCTGAAAACTTCAAGAGAGATGAGGATGTGACGGAGATGAAGGTGGATGAGACGGGGTCTATGTAGGAGAGGGACAGAATACAGCAATGCAACGGAATTCGGACAACTTGCGGCCAATTCCAAACAACAAATAAACTTATTTGGCGCTGTCTTCTTTCATTGTTTTTCTTGTTCTGTGTTGTATTTGTTGATTCCCGATGGAGAAAGAATTCATTATTAAGCATCACAACCGAGTATCGTATATCACAGTTACTGAGCCTGTTTCTTGGCCAGGTTCTCAGCCAGTTTGTCGAGGAATTCGAAAGTGTTCAAGTAGTCGGCACGGGTGACATTGGCCATTCCCTTGATGCAGATGGCCAGATCCTTCGTCAGGAAACCGTCCTCCATGGTCTCAATGCAGACGGCTTCGAGGTTCGAGGCGAACTTGGCCAGGGCATCGTTGTTGTCGAGCTTAGCCCTGTGGGAGAGACCCCTGGACCAGGCGAAGATTGAGGCTGAAATAAGGCAATTAGCGACATCTCTACTGTCTTTGTGACTCTGTGTCTTTCCGTCTATGTATCTCTGTGTCTTTCCGTCTGTGTGTATGTGTGTCTCTGTGTATCTATCTTCTCTATGTCTATCTGTTTCTCTGCCTCTCTGTTTCTACACCATTGCGTCTTTCTGTCTTTGTGTATCTGTGTATATCTGTCTCTGTCCCCGTCTCTCTGTCCATTTGGTCTGGTATATTCCTCTATCTCTCCTCTTTACTTACCAATAGGGTTGGTGGAGGTCTCCTGTCCCTTCTGGTGCTGCCTGTAGTGTCGAGTGACAGTTCCGTGGGCAGCCTCAGCCTCGACGGTCTTTCCATCGGGGCAGACGAGGACGGAGGTCATGAGACCGAGACTTCCGTATCCCTGGGCAACAGAGTCGGACTGAACGTCTCCGTCGTAGTTCTTGCAAGCCCAGACGAATCCTCCGTCGCTCTTCATGGCCTGAGCCACCATGTCGTCAATGAGACGGTGCTCGTACCAGATGCCGGCGGCTTTGAACTCAGCTTCGTACTCGGGCTGAAACAACAAATATATGTTTCTTCATAAGCCACTTACGTAGATCTCGGCGAAGATGTCCTTGAAACGTCCGTCGTACTTCTTGAGGATGGTGTTCTTGGTGGAGAGATAGAGAGGGTATCCCCTCTGAAGGGCGTATTTGAAAGAGGCGTGGGCAAAGTCCTTGATCGACTCGTCGGTGTTGTACATGGAGAGGGAGACTCCGGGGCCCTTGAACTGGTACACCTCGTGCTGGATGGCCTCTCCTCCGTTCTCAGGAACAAAAGTGATCTGCAGTTTTCCAGCTCCGGGGACCACAAAGTCGGTGGCCTTGTACTGGTCGGCGTGGGCGTGACGGCCGATGATGATGGGCTTGGTCCAGGTGTTGACCAGACGGGGGACGTTCTTCACGATGATGGGCTCACGGAATACGGTTCCTAAAAAAAAGACATTCTTCCAATTCAAACTAAAGTGATACCTCCGAGGATGTTCCTGATGGTTCCGTTGGGAGACTTCCACATCTTCTTCAGCTTGAATTCCTCCACACGGGCCTCATCGGGAGTGATGGTGGCGCACTTGACGGCCACGTTGTACTTGAGGGTAGCCTCGGCAGCCTCGATCGTCACTGAAATCAAGTTTATATTATTCTTTAGGGATATTCCTTTGAAAATCAAACAAATGTGTGAATTCTTTGATTTTCTGACCCCTTATCTATCCTTTTTGCAACATTTACGGTCTCTCCCGGAAAGATAACAAGCCCTCACCCTTGTCGTCGGTGGCATCACGGTGCTCGATTCCCAGATCGAAGAAGTGGAGGTTGAGGTCGACGTAGGGGAAGATGAGCTTCTCCTTGATCAGGTCCCAGATGATCCTGGTCATCTCGTCTCCCTGCATCTCAACGACATCTCCTCCCTGGATCTTTCCAACCATTTTCGATCTGAAATTGAGACTTTAAACGGGGTAAAAGTACAAGAAAAACTACTGACAAGGATTGAAACAGTGAAAAGTTCGTGTAACATGCAGAGTAGTAAAAAGATAAAGAGAAAAAGAGTGAATGCATGCACGAAGAGCGGAGTAAGAGAGGCATTCCCTGGAAACAGGGGGAAGTTTCAACTCTATAGTAATGGCCAAGCGATATGAGTCGTTCCAGAATTCTCTGAATCTTAACGAAGCCCTGGCTCCTTTTCACAAAATGAGTAGGAAGGGCAACCAGTGATTGACCCGCATCCGCCGGCGACGTGTCCCGAGTGAGACCTGTGATAAACGCGTTCAGCGAACTTTCGAGTGCGGTGGCGTGATGTTACTTGGAAGAAAAAGCGCCACGATAAGCGTAAGAGAAAGTGAGATAACGGGACAATCCACGGTTTCCAGAAGCCCTTTGTTCCGCCTTTTGTCATCCAAACTGGGCTATTCTCGTAGATTCCAGTGTGAAAATTGGAAAATATTTTCCTCTTTCTCACTCAATTACCCATTCTCACTCAGGAGGAGAGAACAAAAAGAGAAAGTAGCTAACAATGTGGTTTTGAAAACGCAGTAGGTCAAAGACTATGGCAGAATCATCGAACAGCATTGGCTTAAAAACGCTGCGCCCCGCATTCAAAGCACAAACATCAGCGATCCGACGCACAAACAGAAATCGTAGCCAATAAGCGAAGTGGTCGTGGGTGCTCCTGTGAATTCTAAGGCTAGGAAAGGGGATTTCCCAAAGGTTTTGTTCCGGGACGAAGTACGCGGACACCGCCCTTTCCTGGTATCATCAAAACAGCGATGTCTAGTCGATCTGGGGTGTTTGTCAAATTAGAACTCTCACGTGTAAGATGGGAAGTTTTATAGTCTACCAAGGGACAGATAAGAACGGCTCAAATGTAAAGGTGTCTTGAAAATAGTGGTTTTCTCTCACACTCTTGAGACTTTTGGCTAAAAGTTTGACACTTTTCCATCCTTGCACAGGTATTTAAAGAGAGGTTTGGCCAAAAACACATGAGGTTCAAATGTCAATAGAGAAAAGTGGGGGAAAACAGCTGAAAGCGACCGTAGCTCCCAGTTCCGGGCTCGAAGGGCAACTGACCGCCGTTTGTTGGCGGCTGACGTGTTAGTTTGTTTCGCGGGCCGATCGATCGTTCCGTGGAGCCGGAGAAAAAAGGACAAAGGCAGGTATTAAAGGAGGTTGACCTGATTTAAAAAAAAAAAAGGTGTGAAAAGCGATCCATTGTCAGTGGCAAGTGGGGTTTTAGGGCATCCTATGGGAACAAATCGCGTTCCAATTGAGGGTCAATTGAAAGGAAACGTTAGAAGACAGATCGGTCCGTTCATTACGTTAGAACTGAGGATCTTTCAGTTCCTGGATGAAAACGATGTTTGGTCCTTAAACCACTTCTCAAAAATACAAAACATTTAATGAGAAATAACAAAACAGCCAGGTGGACTTTGATCTCAACTATTCGGGAATTGACATAGTTTCTAATCCCTCGTTTGGAGCTTATATTTGCTCTCAAAAGCTTTTTAAGAAGTCTCTTCAGAGCGCTGACGTCTCATATATTGCCTGCCAAGCTTGAGTAGAGTGTGAATTAACCTGATTGACTAAATAATGTAACCTGGTAAAGAACATGAGCAGCATGGAGGCGCAAGATTTAAGTAGGCAGTCCGAGGAGGAAAAGCCAAGAAAAGCACGAAGAATGAGATTCAAAGAAGAACAGGAAAATCAGTGGTTTGTGAAAGATGACCCTGGCCTTTTGGTGGCTAACAGAGCAAAGCATCTGTGAGGAGGCGACCTTCGCGCGGCCGACGGCAGAGGACAAGTGAGAGGGGAAGGACACGGGCGATGGAGATAACCGATCGGATGACCCAAACGCCGACGCTTTTTACGCGACCGCGCACAGAGAACGACGCTAATGGAGGAGAATTCCACGAGAGATAACAGTGGGTGGCAGAAGGAAAAGAGCTAATGGTGGGAGAGACGGAATCACTTTCAGACCGAAGAATTCAGTCGCAAGGGGAGGAAGGGGAGCAGACATTTGTTAGCTTTTTTGCTACACAACTATAATTCGTGAGGAAAATGTTTGACATGAGGGAAATCGGCCGTTGGATGTGATCGCCCTGCTGAAGAGGGGAGACATTGACAAAATGGGGCATCATCGCCAGATGAGGGGAAAGAAGGTCGATCCGGTAAGACATCTTCTAACCAACAACAGAAGGATTCAGGGAAACAATGCGCCTATTTGCTGGAACAAGGAAAAGTATGCAACTTCAAACCACCAAAGTCAGGATGTGTACGCGCCCCCGAAGAAGGACGACGTGAGCTCGCAGAGGTCGGCCCGTTCGGTGAGCGAAAAGAGCTACAAGTTGCCCTTCTCCTCCGTTTCCAATCGATCCCTGGTCGTTAGTTTAGGTTTAGACCTTTAAAGGAAATGTTTGAGGACAAGGTGCAGGCGACGACCGTGTACCGTGTGGGTTTGCCGCAGGAGAAGGCCACTCTGGGGCTGGGAGAGACGAAGAACGGCGAGTTGCATGAGGAAGGAAGGCCAACTGGCTGTTTTAGGAAAGCACTACGACTTGGAGACAACAATAACTCCTGCTTAAATGCTCCGTGACGTTTACAAAGTACGTGACGTTGTTACACGTATATTCCCACTACCTTCCTCGTTCATTCTCTCTCCTGCGACCTCATGTGGTGGTTGCTCCTCTACGCTCCCTTCGTTCTCCTTCTTCTCCCGTTATGTGCCAAGACTGTTGGTTTATCCTTCTTATCAAAATAACTCTTCGTTTAGAAAGATTCGCAAGTGATGACCCTCCGCAATAGCACCAAAAATGAGCTAAAGTCTGACACTTCGAAAGTGGATGACTCGAGAAAAAGCAAAGAAACGAGCAAAGAGTTGTCGCAAAAGTCGAAGGAAAACACGGATAAATCCGAGATCACAGACCCAGACCACCCGGAAGAAGTGATCACAAAGAGAAAAGAGAGGAAAAAGAAGGAGGCAGAGGACAACAGGACGGCATGGACCAGATACACTCTGGAGAGACCCTGCAGACGACTGGCCAAACAGTTCAAGAAACTTAAGACCTTTGTGCCTGTAGCAGACGGAAAACCGATGACAACGACCACCCACGACGCTAATGTACTCAAGAACAGGTAGGGTACGGTAGTTGAAAATTACGGTAGTTTAGATACACGGATGTGGCTTGTCTGGATGCGACACGGGTGGTCCTGAAGAATAGGGAAAACGACTACATACATGCATCCTGGTTTAGCCTTCCCGACGCGTCGGTCAAGTTCATCTGTGCACAAGTGAGAGATATAGAGAGAAAGACAAAGAGAGAGAGAGAGAGAGACTGAGACTGAGACTGAGACTGAGACTGAGACTGAGACTGAGACTGAGACTGAGACTGAGACTGAGACTGAGACTGAGACTGAGACTGAGACTGAGACTGAGACTGAGACTGAGACTGAGACTGAGACTGAGACTGAGACTGAGACTGAGACTGAGACTGAGACTGAGACTGAGACTGAGACTGAGACTGAGACTGAGACTGAGACTGAGACTGAGACTGAGACTGAGACTGAGACTGAGACTGAGACTGAGACTGAGACTGAGACTGAGACTGAGACTGAGACTGAGACTGAGACTGAGACTGAGACTGAGACTGAGACTGAGACTGAGACTGAGACTGAGACTGAGACTGAGACTGAGACTGAGACTGAGACTGAGACTGAGACTGAGACTGAGACTGAGACTGAGACTGAGACTGAGACTGAGACTGAGACTGAGACTGAGACTAACAACAGAAAGGAGACTCTCATTTCAGGGACCACTGAAGGAGACAATTGAAGACTTCTGGGCCTTGGTCTACCAGGAAGAGACCAAAATGATAGTGATGTTGTGTCCGTTGGTTGAAGGAAACGCTGAAAAATGTGCCCTCTACTGGCCTGTGAAGAAGGGAGAAGTGGCCAAGTACGGAGAGTACACGGTGACCCAAGTGGAAATGCGACCGGAGCCCTTCGAAGGTGTCTGTCTAACTTACTTCGACGTTCAGTACAAGTGAGTTTTGGTTTCTGAAGGCTACGGGATTTCGATTCAATCAAAGAGTATAATTTCAGGAAAGAGGAGCCTTTCCGTGTGTGGCACGTGTTGGTCACCTGGTGGCCTGACCAACTGGCTCCGAACGACGCTCGACCGATGCTGGAGTTGCACAGATGGGTTCTGAAGAACAACTCGAAGGACCGTCCCATCTTGGTCCACTGCTCGGCTGGGGTTGGCCGTACGGCGACCTTTGTGGGATTGGACTACGCCATCCAGAGGATTCAGGAGGACTACACCATCGGAATGATTGACATTGTGAAGGAGATGAGGACGATGCGTCTCCAGTCGGTCCAGTCCCACGTACAGTACATCTTCCTCCACGTGCTCGTGTTTGAGCAATTTGTAAAGGTACGGAATGAACTTGTGCAAAGAAATGGTATTTTTAAGGACGGAGTGGTGACAAAGGATGCTGCAATCACAAAGTTTGTGGATGACTATGTGAGGAATGCGAACAAGCGGCTGAAAAAGAGAAAAGAGGACGACGAGGCGAAACAGGCGGCACATGCGGATCCAGTGAGAAGGAAGACGAGGGACGACGTGGAGGAGTAGCTCACGGGCGGACAAAAGCGTTTCACAAAAAATCAGCAAATGACACCATTTTCTGATTGGACACTACAAAATGTACGCTTGGAACAACACTTTGTTTTATTTTGGGGTTTGTCGGAGTTTAGACTCCAGGGTTGTTTTCCAATGCCCAATGATAAAACCCGTTGAAGCAAACTTCTTCGTCTGAAACTTCAGACAATTTACGTTTTCATTTTTGTTTCAAGTTATATTGCGACCCATTTGGAAAACAAGCAGAACTCGTGTTTTCTTCTTACGTAAAAAAGCAACAACTTCCTATATGTTCCGATTGATGCTATATTTAGTTGCTTTTTTAAAAATATGTTTTGCCGCTTTCCATTTAGAGAAGACATTTGTGTTCGAGAGGTGGTTGCAAAAGAATGACGACGTGAACGACAGGGTTTGAAGAATTAAACTTGACAACGCAACAACAATACACGCGGGATTCATGCATTCACAAACCTTAAAAGTTTGAATGCAAAGCTTAAAAATATCTGCAAATCGTCAAACTTTGCAAATCCATCTTCACGTTTCAAACCTGCATAGATTTTGCTCCAACATTTCTACAAAGTGTGCAGTGGAAGAGAATACATGTTCTTTCTCTGTTTGATTTCTATGTTTTAAATCTGCTGTTGAATTTTACATAAAGAAAAGAAACAATAAAGCAGTTCAATGGTTGAACCTGTGCCTTTGGTTTTTAGCGTTGCTGAGAAAAATCGATATATTTATTACGTTGTGAACATGAGTATCTCTTTATTTTCCGACTCCGATTCCTCCAGTGATTCCTATTAAACTTTTTTTCGGTTCGTATTTCACAAGCCGTATCTTTCCTTCCTAAACGCACCTTTGCCTTTTAAATTGCATAAACCCACCCTAACTGCCTGGATGTACTTGCTGGCCTTATCCGGTAGAATCAACTCCTTATTCCCGTCGTAATCATTCAGACTCCTTTGTTCTCCCTGAATCATATTTTGATATCTGGCTCATCTAAAGACGAGCCCTGACCTTTGAAAGAGCGCCGAAGTGGGCAAAGGGGTCAAGGGGACACGTGCACCCACGGGTCACGGAGGCAACCCCAACAAACAGGATTGCAGACAGGGAGCAGGGAAATGTATACTGTACGTTACGATGCAAAAGGGTGAACACCGGTAAAGAGCTTGTTATTAAACTGTTTCGTTAGAAAAAGTTTACGAATGGAATCTCTAAACGATGATTTCAAATATAGCTGTCGCCAAATCGGAATCATGCCAATAACATTAGAATGTTCTATTCATGCTCCGTTGACATTGAAATTCTTTTTCTATTCTGTCGTTGACATATCATGGTTTGCATGTTTCCGCAATTAGCATATGATTCCCGTTTGGCGGCTGCTATAAACAGAGAAAGCTGTGGATAAATTTATCAACTACCGTGTACTGTTAGACTTTTCCCCGCATAAAATGCAACCATCGAGCCATCCTCTCATCCCCGTCGCATTACGTGCACTTTGGTGCATCTGTGCCAATGTTCACGTGTCGCAATTCGATAATTACAACCTAGAGGACTAATTTGCATAAAGTAGCGAATTCCGATTGGTGACGACTAAATGGACCCCACACAAATTGGCTGCTTAACTGGTGACGTGCTCTATCCTAAGATTACGTATGTAGCAAGAGATGTACATTTTAGCACTAGCGATAAGTTGAAGATAAGTTGGTCTGGATACGATAAGTTGGTCTGGTTTAGGCATTTAAAATACGACATTTAGCTTGAAACATATAGCTGTCACCAAACGAGCTTTTGCTGTTAAAAGCCGCTTTTTTTTGCGTCTACGTTTCTCGCACGCTGTTTCCGCCTGACTGTCGCACGGCTGCTGCATTAAGGCCGTTTTTGGCAGGATGCTCGTTTGGCGAGAGCTATATATGCATTTTCGTTGCAACTTTGGTCATATCTCGCATTTTAATGAGCCAATTTGAGCTATAAATATGATTTTCCTTCGTTTTCCCTCTTGAAAAGTGACTGACCCTCCTTGGGAATATATTCTCCCCGATGGGAACTCCTCCAGCCAACCCAGAGTCTCCGAATCCAACGCCAACCCTGGTTCCAACACTGACGGGGTCATTCCCAGGCACTCCCACTCCAACACCGAATCCGACGTCTGAATGAAAATGCTCAGTGGGCCTTCAGTTGGTCGTACCTATGCTCCCAATGTCCTTCAGAAGACCTGCGTGGTTTGGGTCTGGCAACACAAGGGGCGCAGCTGGTTGAACTTTAGGCGAATCTGGCCACTAAACCTAATCAATCGATATTTCTGTGGGAACAAACCTCAGTCATTGCTGGTTTTCTATAATGAGGAAAGGGCTCATCAGATTCCCAGTTCTCCCATATCTTCGTCCTAGTAAAGGGTTTAAAATAATCCAACGTTCTACGACAACTTACGGTCTGTTGTCTTCGCCAAATGGGTTTTTCACAGCCTCTCTCTTCTAAAAAAAAACAAGATTCAATCCTTTTTTTGGTAAAGACCTGATGAAAACGATGATCGAAGGAAGCAGCGTGAGCTGAAACAAGAAATATTCTTCCTTTATCGCCCTTGTTCTTCTTTTGATCCTTTGAATGCTGTTATCTACCGCGGCAGTAACCGTTATTTGCACAGCGTGGTAACACAATGCGGCGAGCGCCAAATGCCAACAGGGCCTCCTTAGCTCAGTGGTAGAGCGTTGGACTTTTAATCCAACGGTCAGGGGTTCGACCCCCCTAGGTGGCTGTGACTTTTTGCGTAAATCACTTTCACAGAAAAAGTTATTTATTATGTAATTCTTGCGCAATAAACTTTTTTTTGTAAATTTTATTACCGCAGTATGATAGAAAGAGAATCAGTAGGGCAGCCATGTAGAAGGCAGGAACAGGTCGAATGGCAGCGGCACATTGGCAACCGGGCGACCGAAGGATATTACAGCTGATGGCGGTTTTCGGAAGAATTTCGGTTGAAGACCGTGAAAATGTTCATAAATCACCAACTGATGATAAATGTTCGGTTAATTCGTTAAAATTTCGTTTTTATTCGCGGAAATTCTTTTATTGTACAAATAATTTTTCTTTCTTGCCATGAATAACAACAACAAAACCATTTTTCTTCAGTCGTTTTCTCATTTTCCCCAATCAGAGAGATTCTCTGCGGCGGGCATGGGTCCCGCCGCGCTTGTCTGTCTACTGTAGCCGGAGCGTCCCCCGTTCTCCGTGATCGATGCCGCCGTAAATAAAACAAAGAACGCTACTTTTTTGTGCCGCCGTCGCCATCGGCCCCAAACGGCCCATTTACCCATGATATGACCTAATTAGCATAGAATGGCGATGGGGGAAACCGTGGAATCCCCACTAACCACAGCGAATTCCTTCTGGTCAGAACTCATTTTTCACGAAAAACACGTGACGGCCGTCTTTTTTCACAACATGCTCGCGCATTCGGCGGGAACCTCGCGAGTTCATTCATCTTCCTGCCCTTCCAGACCCGGTTCTCACTCTTTCACTCGCAATCCCCTCTCTTTTCCCCACAGAATCCTTGAATTTCACGCTTTTCTGCAAAAACACTTTGAGAAATTTTGAAAATGAGCAATTGAATAATTTGAAAATCTTTACTTTTAATTTCAAATTCTGTAAATGGAATTAACATATTTTCTTTAAATTTTACAGCTGATTAGATGGTTTAATACGGGATAGCGGCTTATAACCTTTTTCACAGATACAAAATCAATAAATATGTATATATAAAACATAATAAAGCGAATTCTATGCTTTCTTCTATTTTGAGACAACCCGTCAGTTGGAGAGGTGGAACAAAATGCGCACCCAGGTTAGTTGTATTTTTTTAAAACTCGAAATTGAATTTTGATTGATAGTTTGCTGATTTGGTTAGGTTTTACTTTTTAAAGTTTATTTATGAAATCAATGTTACTTCTATTACTCCAGAGTGTTTTTATTCTCAAAACCCGGCCGTTCTTCGTTTCTTTTGAAACATGTAAATTCAGCCGTTTCCGATGGTGTATCGTCAAAGTAGCATACGGTAGCTTCTAAAAAGCTAAATTTAGATTTAACATAACAAATGTTTTTCGTAACGAGAAAAACATGAAAGTTTTGAAATCTGCTTCCGATGTTTCCCAACCGCAACGGCTCTTATCGAAAAGAGTAATCTCTCGAAAACCCGACTTAACTTAGGAAAATCGAAATCGAAGTAGGAGCCACATTTTATTTATTTCACACGAAGTGTGCTTTTGAAAACATAACGCATGAAAATTACGATCCGATTTTGGTTTCCAAATGTCTGAAAGACATTATTTTCTTTTCATAATTTAGCCTGATAAATTTCTTTTGGCGCCTTTTCTCTGTGTCTCTTCATTAATGATGCTCCATCAGCGTGTCCGAACAGACTCCGGCTCATCGCGGCGGGACCGAACAGCGAAAAAGCTTTAATATAAGATTTTACATTATAAACTAAATTCTAATTGATTTCTAAACAGAATATGTTACGATTTTGGAGTCATTAAATCCATTGAGTATTTGAAACATCTGCATGAATCAGGTTTGAAGGTCTTAACTGACCATTCAATAATGAATTTTCATAAAAAAGCATCGCGCAATTTGACTTCGAAACGTTGGCTGAGTATCCAACATCTACATATCTCGATGATTTTCACAAATCATGCTTGAAGTACTCCACGCGTTTTCATTTGTAGAGCTCATTGTTTTGCCCTTCCTCTCGAAATTTCCGCTAATTTAAATTGTCGATTTCCGTTCAAAACGGCAATTTCCCGGGATTTCCGTTGTTTTCCCCATTTCCTGTCACATTTTCTTGTTTCTCTTATCTTTTTCTAATCACTAATCCCTCCGCATTGCCACAATTCGCCCACGCCTCACCATTACAATTCATTCCCACAAACAAAGAGTACAACTCTCACTTTCAGTACTGAAAATTACTATCGAAATTTAATAAATGAGTGGTTGGTACTTGATCCAGAGAAATAAACGCGCTCCATTTCAATCAAGCTGGCCCACGGTTAACTCGGGGTTCAAACAGAGAGGATCGATTTGTTCATGTCGACTGACTCTTTCGAAAAGGATTTCACGAAAAATTCCACATGTTTCACATTTAAAACTATGTGGAAACAGCTAGAACTTTCTTTTTTTGCGTATTAACAGATTGCGGATTGCACTTTGTAGTCTGTTCCAAACTGTACAATGTAGCCGAAGCCTTAACTTCTCTTGAGAGGAGATCTCTTTCTCCTCCCTCCCTCCTATTTTGACGAGGAAATCCTCTTTCGACTGCATTAGCTCATGAAAAAAGCAGCTGTCGACACAAACAATCCCCCGATCGGGGGGAAATCCCATTACTCACTCAGATTTCCCTCGATTTCTAATTTCTCTCACCCCTTTCAAATACAAAACAATGATTTTACGGTTCAAAACTTTTTGTGTCGTGTCACTGTTTTCGTGCTGTACTTAGCGTTTTGTAAGCCAAAGGTAGCAGCCGTGTCGCACAAAAGGCAGGGAGTGCGAATCATTGCAAGCGGATGCTGCTGCCAGCCGCTGCTTCTCTGGCGGCGGCAGGCAGCAATTCGTATCTGCGACTGATAAGAAGTCCTTCCGCAACACAACAATTCCCTGGAAAATGGTGTTTTTCTTAAAAGAAGGGCTGTAAACAGCAGAGAACTCTCAAAACACTACATTTCGAACATCTTACATTTCCGAAATGCATTTTCCTCTTGTTCCTCCCGAAAGAGATCATATTTCTCCGTGTTTGCGTCCCACCCTCGCAAAACGCTCGTTTCATATTAATAGACAGCCCTGACCACTTGCCGATAAGCCCTGGATGAAACGTTGCCCGTTCGAATAAGGACCCAGCGCCTCATTGGCTCAGTGGCAGAGCGTCTGTCTAGTAAACAGAAGGTCGCTGGTTCGATCCCAGCATGAGGCAGAACTTTTGCTCAATATTATTTCTGGCTTTTTTGTTTCATGGAAATTTCAGTTAACTTTTTGCAAAGCGTACAAAGCGTACTTGGTGTCCTTGGCTCATTGGCTTCGTAAACAGCATTGAGACGTCGCCTCGGCGATCGTCTCTTCCCGCATAATCCGCATTGTGCACTCACGTGAACCACCGATTTCGCCCAGCAGCAGTCATTTTCTCCATTTGCTACCACACTTCAGCGACGGACTAAACGACCGGAGTTATGTTGTTTTTTTTGTTGTTAAAACAGTAATTCAGGCAGAAAAATGAGATTATCTCATATCACTCTCTCTCTCTCTCTCTCTCTCTCTCTCTCTCTCTCTCTCTCTCTCTCTCTCTCTATCTATTTATCTATCTATCTATCTATCTATCTATCTATCTATCTATCTATCTATCTATCTATCTATCTATCTATCTATCTATCTATCTATCTATCTATCTATCTATCTATCTATCTATCTATCTATCTATCTATCTATCTATCTATCTATCTATCTATCTATCTATCTCTCTTTTTCTATCTCTCTTCTCTGCTTGATCGCTTGCTTTCCCTTGCTCACTTTGTCTGTCCTTCAATTTCTGGAACTCCGTTTCTCTATTTCCCTTTCGCTGTCTCTGTATCTCTCTATCTCTCACTGTCTCACTCTCTGTCTCTTTGTCTCTCTCTGTCTGTTTCTCTCTCACTCTCTGGATCACTCACTCTCTGTCTCTGTCTCTGTCTCTGTCTCTGTCTCTGTCTCTGTCTCTGTCTCTGTCTCTGTCTCTGTCTCTGTCTCTGTCTCTGTCTCTGTCTCTGTCTCTGTCTCTGTCTCTGTCTCTGTCTCTGTCTCTGTCTCTGTCTCTGTCTCTGTCTCTGTCTCTGTCTCTGTCTCTGTCTCTGTCTCTGTCTCTGTCTCTGTCTCTGTCTCTGTCTCTGTCTCTGTCTCTGTCTCTGTCTCTGTCTCTGTCTCTGTCTCTGTCTCTGTCTCTGTCTCTGTCTCTGTCTCTGTCTCTGTCTCTGTCTCTGTCTCTGTCTCTGTCTCTGTCTCTGTCTCTGTCTCTGTCTCTGTCTCTGTCTCTGTCTCTGTCTCTGTCTCTGTCTCTGTCTCTGTCTCTGTCTCTGTCTCTGTCTCTGTCTCTGTCTCTGTCTCTGTCTCTGTCTCTGTCTCTGTCTCTGTCTCTGTCTCTGTCTCTGTCTCTGTCTCTGTCTCTGTCTCTGTCTCTGTCTCTGTCTCTGTCTCTGTCTCTGTCTCTGTCTCTGTCTCTGTCTCTGTCTCTGTCTCTGTCTCTGTCTCTGTCTCTGTCTCTGTCTCTGTCTCTGTCTCTGTCTCTGTCTCTGTCTCTGTCTCTGTCTCTGTCTCTGTCTCTGTCTCTGTCTCTGTCTCTGTCTCTGTCTCTGTCTCTGTCTCTCTCTATTTTTTTCATTTTCTCGTATGTTGTAGCGACCCCTCCCGTCACAGAAATCGCCCTTCGTCCTGGCTCAGATCGCGGTTGTTTACGAGTATCTTTTCTCTTATTTCAAATCGCGAGCCACTATTCGCTTCCCGCCATATGAGTTGCCTCTGCTTCAAAAAAGCGCCGCCCCTGCACTTTCCGCCCCTTTCTTTCTCCTCCTTTATTCACCCTTCGGCCATCCCTCCCATCAGCCAAAATGTCCGATTGTTCCGAGGTACGCGAGAATTGAAACACAAAAGAGAACTGTCTCTAATGATTTTAGGGGTAAATCATGGTACAGGGTTGTTCGGATAAACTACTACGAACTTGTAATCATTTGTTGCGACATACCCACCAAGACCCAGAGAACCTAAGAGCCCTTCGGTGTCCCTCCGTTTGTGCTTACGGTTCCCGGTCCCATTGCGTCTTAAAGTTGTGTCTCCGTGTCCCCGCGACCTTCGCAGCTTCTGATGCGTTCTGAGTCACTCGGCGCAGCGAACGCCGATGAATCCGCCATTTGTGTCTTCTCTCAGCTGCCGGACAACCGCCGACATGCACTCTCCGGTCTGGGTTCTCTTAAAAAGTTGGAAATCCCGGAAAGAGGAGGGGCCCTGGAAAGCCAGTTCGAGTTGGCTCACTCAGTTTGAGGAGATGTTTTGGTCTCGAGAGGGAAAACATTCACAACATATGATCACTCTCTCCTAATTCAACGATGACTCCCTTAGATTGCTATTTTCGATAAGCTTGGCTAATTCTTGTCTTGGGCGTTGTCGCCAAACAACTCGCCATCTCCATCGCTTGCATTATGCGCCTCATCATCATATTCCCACCCTCGGATGCTAATTTCTTGTCCTTGGCGTTATGTCAGATAGCTTTTCAATCAATATAAATCGTCATTATCAATCCAAAGCCTCCTTCAACTGCTGTTTCAGGGGCTGGCGAGCCGATGCCCGTCTCCTGCCATGAGCTCAAAGGGCGACTGCGCTAGCCTTGATGGGGTGAGTTTCATTACTGTAGGGAATTACTGTAGCCATGGATACTGACGTGAGCAGGGCTGAAACAAACGAGCTCATCCACTACAAGAAAGCCGGGAACTGGGCTCCCAGAGATAGCTGTAGCTCTATTAATGTCCTGTAAATACCGTATTTCGCCCAATTACAGCTGATTTCACCTTCCCATATGACCTTCGCGGCGGGACCCATCTTCCCCCGAGGGTTCTACAACTGTTCCGTCTATTTCTGTTTTTAGACCAGAGTGCTCTTGTCCTGAGTTCACATTCACACTTAGTCTTTTTGAAAACATTTAGCCGTATAAATATATTTGTACCAACCATTGATCAATCATTAAATTCGCACCAGGTTGACTCAGAAAGTTGTGATTTTGAGAAAAAGAGCAAATTAGGCGAAAGGGAATTCGTTTCGTTCGTTTGAGCGCAAAAAATATTTTTGACCTGGATCAATTCGCTGAAAAATTCGGCTTGAAACACGTAGAATTCAAGCTTTTAGTGTCATTTTGCGCAACTTTTATGTAAAAGGTCGACAAATGCGAAAAACATTTTAAAACACAAAATGTCACGTTTTTGAGGTTTTAGGACTCCTGTGTGGAAGTGTACGATATTTTGCCATTTGAGTGATAAATTTGATGTAAAAACTGAATAAGCTTTAAAACACACACCCATTTCAGTCATTTTGACCACATTTGAAAAACTACAGTACCTACCGTAACCCGGGTCAAAAATTTTTTACCAGAAACGACGTCTTAATGCCCTGAACAAGTAAAAGTAATTATTTATTCATTTCACTGTTCTGCATGATTTTTGCGATGGGACCCAGGTACCCGGGAGCCCGGACTACAGATGGTCCGTCTGTTCCTGTATTTAGACCAGAGTACAGTCGAAATTCACATGACTGAGTTCACACTCACACTTAGTCTTTTCAAAAACATTTATCAATTTAGTTATTTGTACGGACCATTGAGCAATCATTAAGTTCTCACCAGATTGACTCAGAAAGTTGTGATTTTGAGAAAAATGCAAATTAGGCAAAGTGAAAAACATAAAGATTTGGTACAAAATTCCTTTGCAAGAAATTTCTATTTCAGTCGACCTCGGGGGCCTCCCGTCAACCCAATGGCTTTCGATTGCACAATGGTTCCCCTGCTCACGTCATCGATAATACGGTATACCCCCCCCCCCCCCTCCGGATCCACCAAAATCAAAGAAAATTTCAGCCTGCGGCTCCGTACTCCCGCAAACTTCAAATTGTCCTTGTCATCGACCAGAAGGTACAGAAGAACCTCCGTGTCAGAGAGATGGCTCTCAAAGACATGCAGAAGGTCGCCGACTCGCTCAACGTCAATCTCACCGTAGGTTTCAGAAGCCTTCAGATGAAGGAGAGATTTGCAGAGAATTGACTTTGATCGGTTGGATTTCGGAGAAACTTCCACTCTCGACACCTTCTACAACGCGGACGTTGCCCTCGTCGATGTAACGGTCACTCAGCAGCAGCCCAGCCTTTGCTATCATATAGGTCAGTTTTGCATTCATTGATATTGGTAACAAAACATTTCAAGCAACTTTTATGAATTCTGGGCATTGTAGTTAGCTATTTACTTCCTTTTCAGGTGTTCGTGAGAGCATGAAGCAGTCGTACAACATCATAATCACCTACCTCTCGCCCGACTCCGAGTTCCGAGTGATCGACGCCTTAAAGGTAATAGAATCTTAGGAGCGCTTATTATCAATCAATAGTTGTTTCAGAAGACGCACGAACACATCCAGATGATCGTCTATACAAACAACCCGGACGGGCCGAACCTCCTTTCCTACGACAAGGCCAAGGGAGAGGATTTCAACCCGAAGACGACCAAGTTGATCAACTTTCGAACGAGGATGAAGGCGGCGCTGAAGACAGTTCAAGTAGAAGCCAGGTAAGGCGGCTTCAGATGACATGAACAAGGAGAAATATTGCAGTTCGAGTGCCCATACGAAGGACAAGTTCATGGTGGATCTGCGGAAGGCTCAGGAGATCAGAGATCCTACGGAACTCAACGCCTTCTTGGACAAAATGAGGGGCCGACTAGATAATCCCGAGGTTCTCAGTGCGGAGACGCTTACGAGGATGCTCCTCTCCTACAGGTAAGCCTTAAGCAAAAGTGTGGCGGAATGCGCGGGATACGGTAACTCAATGTTTGATGCGCCGAGATTTCCCAGCCGAGCTTACTCATGGGTTACGTGGTCTGTTTACGATATCGGCACGCACCCGTAAAAACTGCCGCAAATTTGCAACAAGAGGTTATTTATAGATGCTGGGAAAGTTGTTTCATTTCAGGGACAATCAAAACTACGACGCAATGATCTCTTTAATCGACGACTTGAGTAAAATCAACAATTATAATGTAGTCGACATTACGCACATCAGATATCAGTATGCCTTTGCTTTGAACAGGTAGGAGTGATTCAGAAACAGAGACAAAAAGACATTCAGACGAAACAAGAACGGAGACAGGGACAGGGCACTGAAGACCTCACTGGAGATTATTTCGGGTACTCCTGACAAGGCGGCGCTCAGTCCGGACATCATATGTCTCGCTGGAAGAATCTACAAGGACAAGTTCATTGCTAGCAACTACGAAGACAGGGACTCACTCAATAGTGCTATTCAGTGGTTAGTGAGACGAAAGGCAGAGACAGATGCAGATACATAGAGGGAGAGAGAGAGAGAGAGAGAGAGAGAGAGTCAGAGAAGGGATACGCAAGACATGCATTGAAACACAGTTTGTGAGACAGAGAATCAGACAAACAGAGACAGAGCCACCATTAAAGAGAGGGACACACAAAGAAAAGATACAGAGAATCACAGAGGCAGACAGACAGAGATTCAGAGAAACACACACACACACACACACACACACACACACACACACACACACACACACACACACTTGTCATTTTTAGGTATCGCCAGGCTTTCGAAATGTCACCTCTGGAATACAGTGGCATCAACTTGACGACCCTTCTTCGAGCCAGTGGAGAGCACTTTGAAAACAACGCAGAGATGCAACAGATCGCGGTTGTGTTGAACTCCCTCCTCGGAAGAAAGGGCGCTCTCCATCAACTGCAGGACTACTGGGATGTCGCCACCTATTTCGAAGTTTCTGTTCTGGCCGAAAACTACCAAAAGGCGTGCGAGGCGGCTCTCAAAATGGCAATGCTGAAACCTCCCAATTGGTAGGATTTTCAATGACAAAGACTTAGAAGTGTTTCAGGTTCCTCAAATCAACGATGGAAAACATCAAACTGATCAACAGATGTGCGGCGACGATCAGTCCGATTGAGAAGGAGAAACAGCAGTTCCTCTTTTGGTCGGAGTTCTTCATGGAGGCAACCGAGGCTGAGACGGACATCAACTGCCCACGGTTCCCCGTTCTGATTGTGGAGTTTGACAAACAGTTCACTCCCTCCTACCTCACCATGAACCAAGTGGAGGGAACACTCATTCTCACTCATGTGTTGGAGAACTCTCAGCAGAAGAAACCTCCTCCTGGGATACATCGATGGCACTTTAATTCAAATAACATCAAGGTAAGAAACAGAGACACAGAGACACAGAGACACCGAGACACAGAGACGCAGAGACACAGAGACACAGAGACACAGAGACACAGAGGCTTCCTCTTGATGCCTCAATTCCCTCGTTCAGGCCGTATCCGCTTCAAAGAGAGACGACCGTTCCATCTACCTCTACGTGCACGAGAATTCAGATGACTTCAACCTCATCTTCCCCTCCCCAGCCCATGCGAACAAAGTGCTGACTTCCGTCGTCAACATGACTCAGGATGTGGATGGCTGTCAGAACAAGCTTCTTCCATTAGAACCGACGGAGAAACTGTCGTTTGAATATGAAATTGTGAAGCATGGAGGCAAGGTTGTTCTCGGCAAAGGAACCTACGGAACCGTGTACGCCGCAAGAGACACTTGCACGCAGAGACAAATCGTAGTGAAGGAGATCGAAGTGAAGTACGACGAGGAGGTGCAGCCTTTGATGGAGGAGATCAATCTCCATTCCACACTCAGTCATCAAAACATTGTGCAGTACTTGGGATGCGACATAGTTCATTGTGAAGGAGGAAACGACACTTTCCTCATTTTCATGGAACATGTGCCAGGAGGATCTCTGTCCTCACTCCTCAGAAGCAAATGGGGGCCTCTCAATGAGCCAGCCATGGTCCTGTACGGAAAACAGATCCTGGAAGGACTACGGTACCTGCACGAACAGAAGATTGTTCACAGAGACATCAAGGTAAAAACTATTTACAATTTCCCTAAATTCTTTGTTGTAGGGCGACAACGTTTTGGTGAACACGTACAGTGGGGTGTGCAAGATTTCTGACTTCGGAACCTGCAAACGCCTAGCCGGGTTGAACCCAGTCACTGAAACTTTCACTGGTAATTTAGCGTATTAAATGTGTATAACTCCAGTTTCAGGCACCCTGCAATACATGGCTCCTGAAGTGATCGACCACGGTCAAAGAGGCTACGGAGCTCCCGCCGACATCTGGAGCTTCGGCTGCACAATGGTCGAAATGGCCACTGGAAGGCCGCCGTTTGTGGAAGTTTGCATATTTTTAAGACCTAGAAAAATTGACTTTCAGATGCAAAATCCGCAAGCGGCAATGTTCCGAGTGGGAATGTTCAAGACACACCCGCCTCTGCCGCAAGACGTGTCTGAGAAGTGTCACAACTTCATCAAGAGCTGCTTCGAGGCTGACCCAACTGAACGACCTTCGGCCGCTAAGCTTTTGCAGGACCCCTTCATCCTACAGTACCACCACAGCATCTCTAGGACCAGAAGTGGATCTATTAACAAGAAACACGTGGACGCCGTCAAGTCCAGAGGTGAGATTATATACTCAAACACGCTCCATAGAGACCCTATATTTCTTTAAACTAGCGCACACTTTTATGCATACGAAATGTTTTCCACCGAATGTTTTGTTATTTTCGAAGAATGTGTGTGGAAGACAAACTGTTTTTGAGGAAGCGTGTTATTTCATGAAAACAAAAGAGTTCCCGAACGGAAAAAGAGTTAATGGGACTCGGGTGGATTTGATATACTGAGTCGGGCGGAACTCTGAGCATTGTGTACCGCTTTGAACTCTATAAAAAAACAATAGAAAAAACAATAGAAAAAACACATTTAAAAACATTTCCAATTCTAGAAAGATAGCAAATTTCGAGATCTTTTACAGTTAGTTTCTCATCGAGCCTTTCTCAGGAAACGTTAAGTGACAAATACATTTTGATTCTAAACCAACCTGCATATTTAATTTCACTATAAGAGAGCATTGGAGTGTGCAGTAAACGGCATTCCTGGCAGCGAAAGGATAGCTCTTTTGACAAAAACTAGGATTGGATTTTGCACAATAGCCTGCATAATTGAATACTGATTGAAAGTAAAATTCCCATCAGCCCCTATTCTTCCCTTCTTACAGAAACTCCTTCAGAAATGCTGCGCTCTACGTCGCACATCGGCGGAATGGGAGTCATCGAACGAACGCCTTTGGACCCACCCTCCTCTGCCACAGCCACCAAAGAGGAGAAGAAGTTGCATCTGATGATTGACCACAGTCGCACCAGGACCTACTCCTGCAGTCCTGTGCCTGATGGGCCTCCTTCCGCAGGAACAGTTCATCCGGGATTCCATCTGAGTCAGCCATCGAGGTAAGGAATTGAAAACCGCTGGAATACAAAGATTTCAGCCCGATCATTGATGACAACACGCATCCTCAGTTGACGCCTCCTCAAGGAACACAACAGACTCCGTGCCTTCTCAACAGAACCATCTCCGATGAAAGTGCCTATAACTTGAGCAATACGAAGTAAGCTACAAATGAATATACCCGAAGGGCATTTCGGCAAACGCTCAACTGTTCTTATGAATAGTTTGGCCTTTGAACATTTTTGTTTTAAAATGGACCTTGTATACGGCAAATTTCAGGTTCTTCATGCTAAAGAAAGAGTCTGAAAGGCGTAGCACTCTGGCCCAGTTCATGATTGAATACAAGGATCAGATCATTGAGAATTGGCATGCCAGAGTGATTCCCTCGGAGGGAGAGACTGCGGTGACATGTCAGATTCTGGAAATTCTCTTAGTCGGGATGAGAATGTGGCTCATCAAAAAAGACAGCAAGCACATCACACAGGCCTTGAATGAAGTCAGATCAATGCTCGACTACGACTCCACTAAGATCTCCCAGGTTACCTTATCTGAAACCTAAGGGAACTCTCGATTTCAGCTCAATCTCGCCATGTACACCTTCAGCGACTCCATCCAGCCGGTGCTTCGTCGTCTGGACATAAAACCTCACTGGATGTTCGCACTCTCTCATTTGATTACTACGGCCGTTCAACTCACAATCTCCATTCTCTCGCCAGACCTTTCGGTTTTGCTCCAAGTCGACGACATCCCTAGTCCTTCTACGATTGCGCCGTGCGCACAGAGGACTTCGGTCTCCAGGGAATCAGGACCTTCTGATGCGGAACTACCCGAATCAAGACCGCCGTCTAGAGAGGATACTAGGAGAGAACTGAGACAGGAGCTGCGAGGCATTCAGCACGACAACGACACTCTTATGGAACAGTGAGTCACACAGACGCACAGACAAACAAACAGATACGCATGCCTATATATATACTCTCGCCAAACCTACTTTGGTCAGTTCGGCTGCGTAGTATCTGCACGCTTTACTCTAGCTACAGCATCAAAACATTGGAACGTTGTCCCGAAGTAATTTTGGCAAGAACTATATGCATATGCAGACAGAGAGAGAGAGAGAGAGAGAGAGAGAGAGAGAGAGAGAGAGAGAGAGAGAGAGAGAGAGAGAGAGGGATACACATTCAAACTCCCGCACGTACATGCACACTCACATCCGCTCGAATACGTACACACGCACAAACATACATATTCACACACACACACACAATCACAGACATACACACACTCTCTCTCTCTCTCTCTCTTACACACACGCACGTACACACGAACACACAAATGAACATGCACATATGTACGCACATATACATTTACACACAAGCACAGGCACACAATCGAAATCAACATGTATTTTCATATGTTGTTTTAGGTTGATTGTCGCTGAGAAGGATCTAAACGATGTGCTCAAGGCGGGGTTGACCAGGTCTCAGCGAATGAAGGAGTTGTACTCCTTCCGTCACACCTACCCTCCGCCTACGCCTCCGACGAAGATCATCATGCCTCCTTCCGCGCACTACAGTCGAGTATCCGATGACCTTGTTCAGTGGCTAAGGTCTTTGGAAGTCGACGACAAATCCATCCGGGCCATCACAAACGAAGGGTACACTAAAATGGATATCCTGGAGCTGGTGTCCAGAGAGGAACTTCTCAACATTGGCGTTAGGTAAAAATGACTTCCAGGAGTATATAAATGATTTGTTTAGTGGCGGTGCTTCGTGTCGCATCTGGAGGGTGGCCTGTGACACCCGTGAGAGGCAGAGGAGACAGCCCGTGTTCCTCTCTCCGATGAGAAGTAGAGATAACTCTCTCGACGACTACCACTCCTCCGTTGCCGATGAGACCTACACAATCTCAGACGCCGTTCTGCCGTAGACCCACCAAAAACAGCTCACGGGATTCCTCTATCTCTCTTTTGTATGTACAACACGTTATTTGTCTGACCGGTACGGGCCAAAACAGCCCTCAATCACCTCTTTTCCTTGAGATTCTACGTAGATTTGGTTCAGAAAAGGGTCTCAGATTTTGTGTACATAAATGCTCTTCCTTTAGTAGAAACAGACGACCTAGAAGCGAGAATAAACGTCTTTCCCGCTGTTTTATAGAGAAAGTGATAAAAAAAGAGATGGGCCAACTGTTAGCAGGCACAATATTATAGCGATAGCAAAACGGCCGCGGTCAGGTCCAAGCCCTAATTGTTTTGTCTTCGACCGAGGTCTGATCACACGGTGAATCCCGAAAGCAAACTTGCGGCATCAGATAAACACTATCGGACGTGCTTGGCAAAGGTTTAACGACCCCGACACTATAATACCAGAATTCAGATGTTGATATCGCTTAAAGACCACGTCAACAGCCTAGGACGTCGACTACTGCCGCACGGGACACAGCGTGGTTCAGACATCCCGAGTGCGCGGCCAAAAAAGGAACATCGAAGAACGCATGAATCGAAAACTAACAAAACGTAGCCCGAGGCAACAGGCCGGCCCGCTCTCTTTCTCGGCCTTTCTGTGTCGCCACCAAGCATGGCAAAATTTGGGGCCGGGCCAGGTCGGGTCGGGCCGGGCCGTGAAAAATTTTGGAGCGGGCCGGCTCGTTGCCATGCTTGGTCGCCACACCACACGTGCCCCCGACACGCTCCATTTCCAGCCGCTTTTCCGGGCAAAATGAAACCAGATTTTTAAAATTAAAACACAAGACGATTGTCCGACTGGAGCATACGAAACGGCAATCGAGATGCACACGGCTGCTGTTGATGGAAAGTCCACAATCTGAAGATAGAACCCGTACAAAAAGTCTTTATCCTGCTCGCCAATCCTAGTTCGGCCAAAAAGCGGTCTTTTACTGGGGGCGAATACAAAATGGAAGGAGAAATACACCGAAAAAAAAACATTTGGGCGATATTGGAGTCACAGAGGACCAGTGAAAACTACATATTTTCGAATTACCGCGTGAAATTAGCATATCTTTTGACGTACCGCGTGAAATTAGCATATCTTTTGATGTACTGCGTGAAATTAGCATATCTTTCGACGTACAGCATGAAATTAGCATATCTTTCGACGTACTGCGTGAAATTAGCATATCTTTCGACGTACTGCGTGAAATTAGCATATCTTCAAAAGGCTTACGTGAAATTAGCGTACGTTTAAACTGTCACGCGACACTGGTATAACAAAACTAACCGATAGCTCCTATACGGCGTATACGGCAAAGTCTCTTCTTTGACGTGGAGAGGGAGCAGAACTTCCGTAGTTTCTTCTATTTGTAGTAAGAACTAAAATGGACGGAATTTAAATTGAAGTCAAGTTCATCTACCTGCGGGCAGAACTTTCTCCTTTTTCTCTTCCTTGGCCTTCTCATTCATCAGAGCCTCCTTCATCTTCTTTGGAAGCTCGTGTACTTCCCCATCCGTCAGCGCTGACACCAGGAGTCATAGGCGAGTTTTTTTCGACGACCGGTGGTGGGAGCTGAGATAAAGGAAATATTTGATCCTACACGCCTCAATCTCACCAGAGTATACTGCAGAATTCCGTCGGCGGGAAGTATTTCCAGACAAGGCGGAACAGTAACGGTTCTGGGCGAGAGGGGGCATTGCTTATCCGACGAGCTGAAAGTGGAATTTTTGAAAAGAACAAATGATATCAACCTCAAAATTCACTCCAGAGGATACAATGCGAATCCGTCAGATTCAGTGCCAAGCGAATTTCTAGCTGTCTTGCGGTGGTCACCGGCAAACAGCTTATGCAGTCGCTTCGGTTTCTTTTAGAGCGTCCGATAGCTGTGATTGTGAAGGACTAAACAAGTTATATTAAGATAATATGTTTTAAAAAACCTCGTTCGTCTGTTGCAGCTGCCCGTTCAATTCTCTCGTTCAATCGACGTAGTCGCTCATCCCGTCCGACTCCAGACACATCTGATTGACGGCATCGGAGAAAGTAGTTCAAGACGTGTCTAGGCTGCAGGTGATCAAATGCTCCAAGCCTTCAGGTGGAAACTAAAAGCATACGATATTATTCGCTAAGCTAGGAAGAAAACCTCTTTCAACTTCAGTTGTTGTCATCCTTGGAACGGTGGACGAGATGCGATGGAGAACGGCATAAAGTTGTGACGACGCAGGCGGTAATAGAGACCAATTCCAGACGATTGTAGATTCTTCTACAAATTATAGCTTCCGACTGATGTTACTGTGAAGGACTAAACCAACGACATTAAGATATCTAAGCTTTAAAAAACCTCGATAAAGTATTGTAGCCGATTTACGTAGTCCGGAGCGCTTTATCTCCTTAGCCTCATCTCACAGACGCCGATTCAACCCATGTCAGATGCAATAACTTCCTTATTTCAGCATCGAAATCGGCATAGCGGAAGTGGAAACCCTTAAACTGAAATGCTACGTTAGTAAAATAAAAAAAGGAACGAGCCTTCTCTGCACTGAATGGTTTCATCTCTAGATTCTTCAGCACCCAAGTGGATCCAGTCAGCAGGAGATCAACTTCACGATCGGCGGGCAGAAAACGGCAGCGGTAGAGCGCGGACTTGGCGAGCTGTATCTCTAAAACGGAGTTGCATTTAAGGAAACAATAAATCTACTTTAACGTGCTGCTTCATCCGATATTGTCCACCCAGCACATCATTTGCCGCCAGCTACAGCAGCATCTCGATAGTCCTTTCTGTGTGCCACACGGTCGTCACAATCGATGTCCCTCCCAAACAGCTTCTTATCTCCAGATAAAGCAGGTTTTGTTGCTGACTGGTCCATTCGGGAGCTTCTATCAGGTACAATTGCCAAGAACTAAACAAATGCCATTAATATTGATATGGTGGGGGAAACCTCATGAACTGCTACAGTCAATCACAAACTGCTACAGTGCTACAGTCGGCGCACTTAATCTCATTCGAGATCTCCTTCACTACTTGCAAGTCGTTTCATGCAAGACGCTGGTTCCTCGTCATTTCGTCTTCTGAATAGCAGGAGTTCAGCAACTGAAGCTAAAGTTACACGATTAACGACAATCTAGTTGCCTCACCGAGTTCCAAGAGGCATCGGGAGCAGTCGCGAAGGTGCACGAACCGTCGGAAAAGTTGGTCCACGGCTACAAATGATGGGAAACTTCGTTTGGCAGCAAGAAAGCTCTGAAAACGAAGAATTTCTATTTACACAAACAATAAATATACGCTAGGAGTAGGCTGCTTTTCCGCGGATTCGTCCATCAGGAAAAATCTTTTCCACAATCTTCAGTATCAGCAAGAAGTCGGGCATCCTTCGTTGAACCACGTAGAAGCGAAGGCCGATGCATGCAGACGACATCAATGATGAAAAGAAAAAGTGTAGTTTCTTTAATTTAGATTAATTGTTTTGGTTGAAACGAATTCCAAGGGAATTCAGTGGTTATTCTAACAGGACCAATGCGCCTAAACTAACTACATGAAAAGCAATGCAATAGGGCGAGGGAAGAGCACCATCCTAAAACCAGCCCCTATGGCCAAAGCACACTGGTGGTCCATAGGTTTTCAAACTGGTCTACGTGTTAAAAGTCCTTAGAGTGCCTTATTAACGCAACTAAACCTATGTTACGAGTTATGTGCCTTCCCCCAGCTGCAGATGTGAACTGCAGCTAATCTCCAGCCAGTCAGCTCCAGGAGTTTCAGAAAGTGCCCGCATTTCAGTGCGCCATTCAAGAGAAATCTTTCAAAGAATTTACCTTGTATAAATCCTGCCAGGGACTCCATGGGGTCCGCCCTTTAAATTTCACCCTGTTCGCGGGCAGAGCATTCGCTCCGTTTTCCGTTTACTAAGTGGCAAAATAGCTACTGACCCGCAATTCAGAGGCACAGTTCATAGCCTCGGAAGGCAGCGGCTGAAAAAGCGGGCCAGCAGCTGTGGGCGGAGCCACCCATTCCGACCAGCAAAGACATCAACGGAGGGGAAGACGAAGGCTCAGAGGACATAAGAGGAGACCAAGGACGGAGAGACGATCGCCGGAGACATGGAGGACATCGTAGAGACAACTGGGAAGCAGCGACGACTGAAATAGGAAGAATTTGCAATTTAAACTGGAATAACAAATAAAGAATACAGAGGAAAGGGTGTAGAATAGATCATCACTATCCGTAATAGGAATGATGTCGCATTCAGTTCTTATAATGCATATGTCACGTTGTCTTTAGGAGATTTCGAGTAAAATATGTTAATGTCAAGTGGAAAATCAGTTATTTAAACTGATGTAGTACGCATAAATACATAGAATAACTAAGGCGATAACGCGAAGTCTGTAAATTTAATCTTTTTGCTTAGAAACTTTGCTGAAACTGTAGTTTTTCGAATGAAAAGCAAAGAGAATTCAGTTCTATATTCGATAGCAGTAGATTCATAACAAATGATGTCATAGAAATACTTTTTTTTCAACTCTAAAGATTAGAAATACCAACCTCTAGCCGGTTCTTGGATAATCTCATTAGACGTGGCAGTGAGACCTCTTTGGTGAAGAACACGTGGGAGGAGGAGAGACACGACCGGCTGTTAAAGGAACAATTCGTAGGAATGAGACATTCCGAATGAGTGATGTTAACATAAATGATACGCCAATTGAATACGCTAATGAATATTCAAAGTATCTCATCGAAAGCCGCGTACTGTTTTGAAAACTTTGAGAAATGGGGCTGTCCCGTTCAAAAAGGCTCTTTTGAGAATCGCAATCAGACTTATTTGCAGTGTAAAATCCAGGGTAGAAAACTTTTGTTATTGCCCGGAATCGAACCCTAGTCGTGTGGGTGGTAAGTTATAAAAGGGTTAATATTTGTTAAAGGGCTTGCTAATAGAGACACCGATGCCATTTTATTAACTAGAAGACGGTTTGTAACAAATAAAGTTTATTTGAAGAATAAAATGATCACTGAGGCACAAGAATCGTAACTGTTTCGTCTGTACAACCGTCTGTTACTTGCAAGTGTGCACTTGTACGTCTTCTATGCACTCCTTGCACTTCACTTGACAACACCACACAAATTTGCAGTTGCACTGCGTTTTCCGACGTTCCAGACGGGTGTTGTAGCCTCGACCACAACACAACAAATCACAGCTCTCCGTGTTGTACGTCTGCTGTTTGCATTCACGACCCGAAGTGCCCAGAATGCCTGAAAAAAAGAGTTGCTCTGTTGTCTCAATTGGCAAGACAATAGAAAAAAGCACAATACGTTCATATTTCTTTTATGGAGAGAGAGGATAGGGAGAAATAGAGAATGAGAGAGACGTGATATTACTCACGCAATGAGGTGTTTGTCTCGCAGTAGCTGGGAGACTTTTGCACGTAGGCCATCTCGTTTCCTCTGAGAGGGATCTGCCGTTCACTCCTCTCCTTTCTTCGCAGTCTTTTCTTTGCTCTCTTTGCCACCTAAACACATCGATGAGCTTTGTATCTGCCTATTTTATGGATATTACATCCATCTCCACCTGCACGGAGAAGTGATCGTAGCGTTTCTTCAGCATCTCCGCCACTTCTGAGAACTTAGGCATTTGCAGCCAACACGTCTTGAACTCGCACGATCCGGACACTCCGTGACAGCGACATTGCTTTCGGATATGCTGTGCAATTGCCTGAAAGTGTGTGTGTGTGTGTGTGTGTGTGTATGTGTGTGTGTGTATTTGTGCGTGTGTGTGAGTCTACTTTAACATAATAATAAAATTCTGACCTACCTCCCTTCCCACAAAGTGGTTGTGTATCATCACAAGGTGACTAACATTCTTGTCCGCTTCAAACTGTTGTTTTTCCCAATCATCTAAGAATCTGACCAAAACTATTCTGTTTGGAAACTTGGAAACTCTTACTTTTTGGCGAATTTGACTCCGTAAGGCACATTATCCGAACAGCCTCCCCAAGAAAACTGATCTCCTCTCATTCCTGGAGGGCCTGGGGGATCCTGAATGCTTGCTTTTAATATTAATAAATCAAACTTACCACATCCGTGTATCTCTGCATCGAAGGCTTGCTGTCACAGCCACATTCGGAAAGATTGCCCGTTTTGCAGCCGTTTGTTATGGCGTTGACAATACTGGCAGAAGCGATGGCAGTCAGGAAACCTGTTTCCTTTGTCGCTAAATAGAATATTATATACTCAATCATCTCTCTTTCTCTTTCTTAACATTATTTCACTTTACATATACTCCTCGCCCACGGACCTTTCCTATAGTTTCGATGGCCTGCACATCTAACGCGCGAAATAGTGTGCAAGTCGCGGAGACGCAGACAAAAAGCCGCTTGTTTCCCGCTGCCGGTTAGGAAAGCTCGCTGGGCGACGAGTATAGACCAATGCGGGTTCAGATAGATCAAGAAAGCGCTGGAAACCGTGGAAACTCTAATGAAACCGTTATTCTCTAATTTCCGTTATTCCGTTAAGTTAGTCCGTCCGTCCCGTCATCCCTCTGTTCCTTCCATCCCTTCCCCCATCATTCTGCGATCGAACCATGTCGGCGACGGCTGCAACCTTCAACAGGATCAACGCTTTGGTCGACAAGGCCGCCAACGAAATCCAGCATGTGCTGATTCAGATGCCAGGTATCTCTCCTTTCCATTCATCACTTCTTCTTTTTAGGCAACCAGATTGGGGCTTCTGCATCGGCTTCCAACAAGGGCCCTCGCATTGTGCGGAAGAAGGCCAAGGCTGCCTCGAAGCCTCAGAAGATCGTCTGCAATGCTCCGAATGAGATCCGCGTGTCTCCCACTCGCAAGCCTCGTTCGGCGGCTTCTTCCAGTGGCTCCCAGTTCAGTTCCCTCCTCGAGAAGCACAACGGACGCATGGGAGAGGCCCGTCTCTACCGCTCGGTGGACAAGAAGCACCTGCTGATGGTGCACACGGTGGATCTGGCTGAGCCCATGGGAGACGAGGAGGCGAAGAATATGGAGAGGGCGCTGCAGACGCACTCGGAGAGTTCGATCAAGGACCGCAGCATTAAGAAGAAGAAGGCGATGAAGATTGGAGGCAGCGGCTGCTGCAGGTTGTAGACACGTAGAAGACTTATTGACAGATATAAATCTGTATGGATGTCACTTTTATTGATATGCACAAGTATATTTTGCATTTACTATTGTACATCTAGTTCTCTTGTTTTCTCACTGTCTCTGTCCACCAATTGTCCAGAACAAACAGGGATAGGTTGCATGTGCTCTCGTCAAGATAAGTTTTGGCAAAGTGCCAAAAGCCTTGAGTGTGTTGACTGCGCGGTTTTAGACACATCACCAGCTCTTTTCGTGGTGGGACTCTTTTACCAAATGCAGAAAAAGGGGCGGTGTTTGTTAAAATTATAACTCAGTTTTTGAAGTGATCCGTGTTACCATATGGAAAGACCGTGCTTTGTTCACCTATTAGTTTCTCTTTTTTTCTTTGCTTTTCTTTTCAAAGTTGAATTCAAATACTCACTAGCCCTAAGGGTCCTGCCGAGAATATCCTGAAACAGTCCGTGTGGCGTGCGTATTATCTCGTGAATATCGGAACAGTTCCACCTTTCGAACTTGAATTGTTGTTGGCATTCGATCAATGCTTCTCTGATTCCTCTGGCCACAAAAGGCATACTGAACGGATGCTGAAAAAACGTTTACAAATTGATACTTTCTGTTTACTTACATTGATACAGACGCTTTTTTGAACTGGATTGAGCCCGGCTAGTCTGCCACAAAGGGCTTCGTAGTGGGCCTTGTTCATCGGAGACGACTGACGAGGGATGTAATCTGAGGTGTTAAAAGTCGCTAACGAACTGAAAATGACTATTTCCACTTTTATAAAAAAAGGGTCGTTATATAAGAAAATTCCTTAAATGAGTAATTAATCTAAGAATTCTAGTGTATTTGAATGTGCTCACAGCCAGTTATATGGAATTGTGTTGTCTGAAGAGAGTACTGTAGGCAGTAGGGCGATCAACAACGACCATCGCATTCTGAAATATTTATACGTGAAAGTGAAGCAAAAGGAAAAGAGAGGTAAGGGAAGGGCTATGGAGCAGTGAGGTTTTAGAAAACAACATCTGGTTTGAGATTCTCACTGCGAAAGTTCCTTCGAACTGCGAAAACCAACCAGCGAGGGCAGTTATCGACCACTTTCACAGGAGATCATTGTTTTAAAATAAAGTTGATTTGTACAAAACTGACACACATAAAAGCAAGTTGTAGCACTACCTTTTAAGAACAAACTGTCATTAGCAACAAGTTTCAATTTCTAAGCATGGCAGACCAGGAGGTAGTGAGAGTAAAAGAAAACTGTATTAAACTGGGCCTCCTATGCCGATATGCTGGAGAATTTGCAGTAAAAGAACCGGACAATGGATTCACTTTAATAGTTAAATAACGAGAGATACAGAGAGAGAGAGACATAGAGAGAGAGAGAAAGAGATAAAGAGGAAAATGGAAGGAGGGGAAGTCGGACAAGCACTTATTGTTAGATATGAGAAGGTCGAGGTTTTTGCTGAGTAAATTGACTTGTCGTAATTGCTCTGTTTAGCAACAATTTTAAATTTCTAAACAAATCAACTCAAAATAAAGTTTTCCCTCCCGGTTATTGACATATCCACCCTAGATTCAGTTTATCCCAATGATTCTTGCAAAACATTGTAAATTTAGGATCATGCGAAAGCGATGAGAAAACTCACCAATGCTTACCAATAGTTTTACACATTTTCCACTAAATTCTGATTCTTACATTAACTCCGGGCAATTTTCAGGTGTTGTTCGTTATGAAAAAAAGACTTGAAGAAATTCGGTGTCCTGAAATATCTAAAAACTAAAGCTAGAAAACTAGAAAAATCTTCCTAGGTAGCTTTGGCGAAAAGTATAGAATAGTAAGCGTGTGTAACAAACCAAGTGCCGGTTGATGAATTTAATATGATCTCGCCATATTTTAAAGTTCTCGCTAATCAGCTTGACTCAAATTGGTTTCGTGTAATGGTTATTCAATAGAAAACTTCGAGTAAAACAAGAATACAATGCTAGTGAATTTGGCATATCACAACACAATTTGTCAAGTACCACACAATTCTTTTAAGTAGCAAATTACTTGTAGATCAAGTAGTTGGAATGAGGTCCCGCATTGAAAAAAAAGTAATGCGGTAGTGGTTAATCAATTATTTTCCGATCGATCGCTCCTCCGAACAGTGAGGAATGTGGATCGATCGTTTGAGGGAGGAGGCGAACGTGAATGGGAGCCGGACACACATTTACATTTATTGCCCTCGCGCCCCGGCGTCCAAGGTGAGGCGGGCGGCGCCGGCTGTCGCCAACGACGTCGCTGCTGCCAGCCGAGAGGCGACAACAAGGCGTCGCCGAGGAGCAGAAGGCACCGCTGTGCTCGGATTTACGCGTTTTTTATGTGGACGGCGTCGTTTGGAGCAGCTTTATGGGCGCTGACGAGTCGGCCAGAGCGCCACTGTCCAAATTGAAGGAGGACGCACAGATTTACGGCCGGAAGGGCAGAAGAAAGAGATAGAAGTTTACTCAATGGGAAAAGAAAACAAACTGTAACAAAAGCACCGGAGCAAAGAACGAAAAGGAGAGATCAGTCGGTGGGGACACAGCTGACCCGTGGGGGACCGGTACTGGGGATAAAACGAAGCCTTAAACGGCACACTCTGGAATAAATAACGGGGATGACTACTGCGTCTGAGAAGCGACTTGGCGAGCCAGCAGCTGGTCGAACAGGCCATGGGGGATCGAGTACGTGGAGACGGAGCAGCGGTCGTCGTGGCCGTACTCCTGCCAGATCTCGTTCTGATCAACACTCGCCTGAAAACAAGCTTTCTATTGTGAAAGTTGGACGAACATGGTGCCACGACGTTTGAAAATTGGGGAACCATAGGGAGAAGGAAGAAAAGTTAAAGTTCTTCAAATTCGTAAAATGCATTCTGGAGTGCTCATATTGTGACCCCAAACAGCTAAGGGAGGACCCATACCTCGCAATCTCAAGTCTACGACTTCGAGACGGTCAACATGCCGACGGGCCGGGTATGAAAAATTAAATTTTGTATAAATCGGTACAATATTTTTTAACTGTTTTAAATTACTTAATAATGTTTGTTACTACCATGTAAGTCAATATTAGTCGTACAAAAAAGAATGTCACCGACCGGGATCGAACCCTGGTCGTGTGGGTGGCATTCTGACTGGGTGGTCCAGGGAAAACGGGCCGACCAAAATTTTCCAACAGGCCCGTGAGAACGAACCCCCGGGAAACCCTAAATGCGGGGAGGCACTTTTATATGATGAATGATGATTCCCACAAAATTTAAAAAATCCAAGGTACTTTATGATTCAACAATGCGATGAATTTCACTACCCCATATTTAACGAGGTAAACCCTCGTTGGCGCGGCCCCTTCAATGGCAAGGGCGGCTTCATCATACATGGGTACAACCAAGGTGCGGGCGACACCCCCACCCTTTGAAAATGACGTGTGGGGGAACCTAGCGACACCCCCTCTTACTTAAAATCCTTCGAAGTGAGACCCCCATGACGGCAAAGTCAGGCTAATTCCCATGCACAAGTTTCATATTCCTATTTGTTGTAAATCAAATAAAGAACCCCGTAATTCCTGTTTCCAAAATCTAAAACGAAATAAGCGTACCTGCTGCATATCCTCTACCAGCAGCCGCATAACGTAGCGGGTGCTTCCGACAGCAATGCGACAGGCGGGAGAGAGAACGAGTTCGGTCTGCTCGACAACAGTGACGGCCTCCTGAACACTTCCATCTACCTAATACGAATAATTTAGCGAACCTCAGTGGTCGACGAGCAGACAATCGCCTTGGCCAGACAGACGACCGCATGGGCCGTGAAGGCACCGCCTATGTTACGGTACTTGGTCGACAGGAAACACAGCTCCAGAATGTACTGAATTGGATGCAGATATATTAAGCAGACACGAAGTAGGACTTACATTGGAGAGCTGAATAGTGTAGAGACAGGAGCGGAGCTGCTGGTGGAAGAAGTTCATGAACATGAAGGGAGTGACGAAGGTCAGAGAGTAGCCCAATTCGCCCAACACCTAAAAGAGAAATATAAGCAAAAAGAGATAGAGAGAGAGAGAGAGAGAGAGAGAGAGAGAGAGAGAGAGATACCCTTTTCTCCAGCCTGCTGATTTTCTTCAGTTTCTCCGCATGGTCCAAAGCGTCGCGCTCAACAATGTCCATGCGAATGACGTCGACCAGTTTCAGAGGAGAGTAATCCTCCAACTTGCTTAAAACAACTTTATTGTTTTTGAAGGCATTAAATCTTTAACAAAAATAAATGGGTTATACAAAAACAAATACAAGACACTGACCTGGCAATTACCAGCGAGACAGCCGCGAGGTCCCTGGCGTTGTCTAGCTTTACGTAGAAGGTATCCAGGCATCCGTCGAACAAATACACCGCCAAATGCAAAGTTTCCTGTAAAACGAGAGTAAATTGTCGTGTCAAAAAAAAGTGGAAAGTGAAATAATCACTCACATGGGTGATTTCCAAGTTGCGTCTGAAACTGAGCACGTGGAGAAGGAGTTCCCTGCGCAGCTCCTCGCTCACATCCTTCTGCGTCGCCAGAAAGTCCGGGGTGAAGCCACGAGTCCTTTCCGAGTGGCGCCACATGTCGTAAATCTCCAAATCACATTTTGTCATAGAAAACTGAATAAACCAACGTCTTGTGCGTAATCAGAGACTGTGAATACGTGGCAGCCGTAGGTCCACTTGATGTTGACCGCCTCGAAGTCGGTCAGAGTGTCGACCTCGCAACGGGGGGAGTCGCCACTGCTGGAGGTCGAAAGCAGCTGGTCAACCTCATCCGGAGAACACAGGAAACCGTCGGAGAGAGGGTCTGAAACAAACCTTATAAGTATGAAATCGAGCTACACAGAATATTGGTATTGATTGCACTGCAAATGTAAAGGTATTACCTCCCTTGTAAACAGCGAAAACATAGGCCAGATACTCGCGGTATCTACATAGTTGGGCGTTTGGTTGAAAATGATAACAAAAAAAAGTAAATGGGGGCTTACGTTGCCTCCGAGGCATTATTTGGGGGGGGGGGGGGGGGGCTAACGTATCAAGTTCCCAAAACGCTCCCTGTCCAGCCATGAGCGAAACCACCGGTCGCCTTAGTTCAAAAGCTAAGTCATCATGTTCTTAGCTAGGACTCAAGACTGTTTCTTCGCAGATTAGGAACACATAATATCTGAGTGTTTATACAAACAAACCGTCGCTGTCCTCCTTCTCCTCTTGGCATTCACTCGAGAAACGATGTCTCTTCGGGGACACGCTGTTCAACGCGGAAAGATAGCCATCCTCTTGGCAGAAAGCCTAAAATTACAGTGCTACAAGAAGATTTCACTGCGAGAATCGCAGCTAGTAAACAAAACTTAGGTGAATACCTGCAGCCCGATGGGCTTGGAGACAAGCCTAACATGCTCCGGAGACTGGTCGGAATCGGCGAATTGAGAAGGCAGCTTCGGAATGGGAGAGGAGATTTCGGAATCAGCGTAGGGCGAGGGAGGGGCGACATTGGTCGTGAAGGGGAACATCCCTGAAACAGAATGTGCCCGACACTGGGACAATCCACAAACGCTGAGTGAAAGGATCACAGGAGCCGTTGTGAGAATAGCCCATGAGGCCTTCTCCAATCCTGACCATGGTCGGGCGAGGCGTGCGCGGGAGAGAACTCATGGAAGCGCTCATCGGAGCCTAAAACGCCGGTTAGGGTGTGAACAGCTGAAATGCACATTGTCGGGGGTGTTCACATGGAAGGAGATGTCACTGCACACGCCGCTGCTGTCGCTGTCGATTTTCCGGAAAACTGTCTGCGTGTGCAGAGAGTCTGAAACGAGTAATTGAAAAAAGACGAAAGGCAAAACAGACCATGACCGCCGTTTTTTACCGGAGTTGGTGCGAAAGCCGCGGGGATGGGAGCCGTCTTCACAGGACTGTTCATAAATTCGGCTGGAACAGCGGGCACCCGCAGGTACTAAAAAGATATTGAACAATTATGACAAACGGAAAGATAATAAACAGATGGAAAACGAACCGCGAGCTCAGTATTACTCATGAGGAGCGACTTGGGAGGATGGTTCAGCTCACAAGAAGAAATATCACAGATTCGGATTAACACAAGCGGAATCACATAGACCCTGAAAATTACGACATAATCGATTAAGTACACTGAAAAGAAAGCTTCCGAAAGCTAAAACTTTATAAGACAGAAGCCATGTATGAAAATTAATCATTTTTTTTTAAACATTTATTTACATTTTAACTACACTGAAGTCACCGGAACCACGACAAACCACATTTAAATTGATGTTCCAAAAGACTAACAGAATTTTTAAACCGAATCGATTCAATTAATCGATTGATCGATCATTCCACTTAGATGTGCATGTTTACTGTAGTCCTGGAATGGTGCCAATATTTCCATCGATTTTTCTCTTGAATTCAAAAGGGCATTTTCAAACTTCAATCCGTCTAATTTTTCTCAAATTCGCCGAAGCACTTTATTTTTTTCAGTATTAATTATTTTCGAATCAGCTGTTCAGCTGTTATTGCCAGCTGTTTGAGTATTCAATTACGGTGTACATTGCCCACGTACCCACGCAATCTATTTTCAATTCAACGCTTCTCTATTACGGTTTCATTTTCGCTTATTATTATTGTTAATTTTTTTTCATTGTCTGAGCACTATTTGGACAAATTTTTGCGGGGAAACATAATTAATGTTATTTATGCCTCTCTGCTCTCGGTATGTTCGATCGATTCTTTGTATAATATTCGTGTTTTCAGATGTTTCCCGGTTATGGCGGCAGTGCTGAGGGTAGTTCCAACGGACGTGGTCCTTCTAGGGACCTGTACAGTTCTTTCCCCAATTACCCCCAGAAGCAGTCGAAAGGGAAGACCCAATTTGACTACGATGAAGAGAACAGGATCAAGCTTAAACGACAACGGGTAGGAGCATCATTTTCTATTCAAATGTCAATTTTAGGACAATCAAAGAAAGGCTTTTGAGGCTCACATGCAAGAGTACAAAGAACAAAATGCCTACAAGGCAATCAAGGATTGTGACAGCGACGATTCCGATGGGGACGTTATGGTACGCTCCCTTTTCTCATTAGAAAAACAACCAAAGTAAATGCCACAAGAAGCAGACTGCCTTTTTATAGAGCAGATCACTTTGTATTTGTTCTAGTTTATTCGTCGTCTCAGAAGCCGATCGGATTGGCCTGGAAGAAGTCGGCAGGGAACGGGTTCTCCGGGTCCACTTCCTAAAAAATCTTTTAAACACCTTAGCGAGTAATGCATTACAATTTCCCGCTGTGGAGTAGCTTTTCCCATCACCGGATCGGGCAGCGACAGCGGCATCGTGGTCTCCTTGCTGTCGGGCATCTCCTTACTAGGCCTAATTTTATTTTATTCCTTGTTAGTCCTTTAAACTCACGGCTGCAGCTGCACGACAAGATCGGAACTCTGCGTTTTTTCGCGCGAGTAGCCGGATCCCTTCCTCTCCCAATCGTAGGGCTCGCTGAACTTGAAACGACCGGCGTCCATGATGTTCATCAGAAGACCGTGCAGATAGGCGTAGTCCGGTCGCAGGTAGTAGTTGAGCTGCATCAGGTGCTGGGCGAATCGCACCAGTTCCACCGGGCTGTTCTCCAGCATGGCGTCTGGCTCCGTGGCCCTCTTGATTTCCGCCACTTCCTTCTTCTCCTTGCAAGAACTCCAAGGCAGACTGCCGCGAAGTTCGGCCAACATGTACAGGAGACTCCAGATGTCGTCCACACGGCCCTGCTCCATGCGATCGTGCGTAGCCACAGAACAGTACCTCGTAGTACCTCTAAAATTCGACATCACAAGGAATATTTTCTTCGCAAAAAAAAAACTATCAAAGTTGCGTGGAGTATAATATTTCGCATTGCCCGATTCGAACTTGCCTGAAGAGGGCCCTCTGCCTCGGCCGGCGCATCAGCAACTTGTTATTGTCTGCTTCGTCCCTCATGACGAACTCACGGGCCAGCCCGAAGTCGAGAATGTGCATAAAGTGGGCATCCTTCGTTCCCTGTCTCCCGATGGCAATGTTGGCCGGCTTCAAGTCACGGTGGATGAATCCGATCTGAACGACTTGTTAATTCAGGAATGATGGATTCGTCACGTCGTGGAGCTGCTTGATTCCATAGAGGACGTTGATTCCGATCCGTGTCTGAGTAGAGACACTCACCTGACGACCCAGTTTCCTAGAAACCCTTTATTGGTTTATTTTTTGTCCAACCTACTTGACAACTGTGCTCAGAGAATCTCCAAAGAGCGTCATTACCATGTAGCAGTACGCTTCTTTCTTCCCCGAATGCAACAACTGAGCCACGTGTCTCTTTCCCTGTAGTCGCCTCAGAATCATCGCCTCCAACTTCAGCACACTGCCTCCCGCCACAAAGTTTGACTCCGCCTTGAGAGCCGCCTAAAAGTTTATTTTCTTGTATGTCTCAACAGACGAACCATCTCCCCCATCTTTGTGAGGTCCTCCACCTTGTACACCGCTCCACAGCCTCCCTCTCCCAGTTTCGACTTGATCTTCCAGCGTTTAGCGATGATCTTGCCCGTCGAGAGCTTCACCGGACCAGGTTCTGTAAACAAAAACTATGCTTTAAGCCCTTGGACTACCATATTGCTGGGGCTGCACAGGTTTTACTTCAGTCATTCCGTAGACGACAGGTCAGTAGGCCAGATTAGTAGAGAATGAAGGAAAGGAGCGTTGAAAATACGTTAAACTTTGTCAGTAACGTATTTTGACGCCCTTACCGTGGTTTCCATTAAAATAGCAGAATTGAGACAGTTTTTATATAACGAAACTTACAGTTTCTTGATTTATGCGCTTTCTCAATAAAAAAGTCCTGTTTCAGGAACCTTCTGCCGTGGAAGCCATATGCAAGACCAACGGTGGATCTCACGAGATATCGGACAGATCGCGTAGGATGATGGGCCGAGCTCCATCGTAAGGATTTTTATTTACTTTTAAATATTGTTTATTCAGGCCAAAGAGAGAAAGAAAAGAGAAGAAGAGGAGGCGCAAGTCGTCTTCCACCTCCTCCAGCTCTTCTTCTGATTCTTCGCGCGACCGCCGTCGTCGCCGACGCCGCAGTCGTTCGAGGTCCAGAAAGCGTTATAGGTCCAGAAGCCGTTCTCCAAAGAGAAGAAATCGATCGAACGAGCGAAAGAGCAAGCACAAGAAGAAGAAGAAAAGGCGCAGGAGCTCCTCCTCCAGTGGTACGCTCTGTTTCTGTTATGTAGAAGGCTTGCTTCAGAATCTTCCTCCTCCGATGTGCAGGTCGTCGAAGACAGAACCCCGATGTCCTCAAATCAGGTTGAGAAACTGCAATTTTTTAAAATCAATTGTTCGATTTCTAGCGATTGTTCAAGAAGCCCAAGTACAAGCCAATCAGGGAAAGTGAAGCAAGTTCTCTGCCTCTACCCGAGATCTATGGTACGTTTTTTTTCTATTTTTTGTCGTCTTTTCTTTCAAATCGGGGTTTTTGCTTACATGGGCGGTACTCCGTAACTAACAGTTGCGGCTTCTGAGCCGCCAAGACAGATCATACATTAGGAAGGTTTGCCATACGCGGCTGTAGGGCTGCCGCAATTTTAAGTTTTCGGCAAATTTCTGTTAAAGAAGGCACGTCGTAAATTATTGAAGCTTTCAATACAAGAGGGGGCTGAAATTGAACCCTGCGGTAGCCGCCCAGGTATGTCTGAGATCTGCTCCATAGGTGGACATGGAATGCTGAGGGGGTTCGACCCGTAAGCCCCCCAAATACTGCCGCGAACTCAAAACAAGCCCCCCGTTAATGTTTTGCAATCATTTTCAACTAAACGTCAAAAACCCTAGGTACCGCACGCACCTCACGTCCAGCTATGATCTGCTCATGAATGGTGTTTCCATAGCTGGACGTGATGTGCTTGTGGTACCTACGTACTTCTGCGTTTCGTTAAAAATGGCCACAAAAATCACGGTGCTTACGTTGCTTCCGAGGCACCATTTGGGGGACGAACGTATGAAGCCTCCCAAACGCTCCTTGTCCGGCCATGGGTGTTTTCAGTCGATGTTTTTATTTCAGTTTATGACTACCACTTGGAAAACGAGAACTTCACCTACGACGGAGTTCAGCCTGGACAGAGATCGGAAGTGGTTCCTGAGACATTCTGCATGCCTTACATTGTCACGAACTTCAGGAAAGATGTTTGTTATTTTTGTTTCCTTTGGTATTTTCTGCTTGCAGCTTGGAAAAGACGACAGAGCTGTGCCGAAAGAGACCTATGACAAGAAAAAGAAGAAACGCGAGCTGCGATTCCATCAGGTGTGTGGACTGCGTTGTTTATTGTTTAATGACATTACTGCTCTCCTTTTCTACATTATTGGTATAGCTGTCGCCAAACGAGCATCGGCTATTGAAACCCGCTTTTTATTTGCGTCTGCTCTCGCACACTATTTCCGCCTGAGTATCGCAGGGCTGCTACATTAAGGCCGTTTTGGCAGGATGTCCGTTTGGCGACAGCTATAGTCACGTCACCTATAGTTCTCGGCAATCCTAGTTTATCTTCACGACTGGCGTTTTTTTTTTTGCGTACTATATTTTAGAGCGCCAAATGCGGTGAGAATCGAAACGATTTAGGCAATAGAACAAAACTTTGGAAGTGGAGCATCCCTAGGATTGGATGGGACTATACAAAAATGAATTATCTTACGAGCAATTGAGAAAAATATCAAGTCCTTTTTTCTCTCCGTAAATTGGAAGTTTCAGGCTGTACCAAACCTGAAAAAGACCGAAAACGAGTTCCGCAGTCTGCCGTGGGAGGATGGAGACGGCGTCGTTTTCATCTCCCAAACCGATGGCAAATTCCGTTTCTTGGTGGGCTTTTTTCCCGTATTTTGCATCATTGTCTGAATTTTAGCACGAAATCGAAGACGAGAAAAGGGAGGAGGAACGTCGACAGACAGCTATGGATGAGATTCGAAGGGAGGAGAGGGTGGGTGTATCGCATTTTTTGTTGTTTACGTCGTTTCAGGTGCCGTTCGACGAGGACAAGGCACTGATGGAGGCTCGCCTGAAAATCAGAGAGAATCCCAGGGATCCGAAGAGCTACCTCGACTTCCTCGGGGTTCAGGACTCTGTGTATGAGAGAGACCTTCGCGTTGGAACTCTCTCGGGCAACATCACCGTTCGAAATGAAAGGAAGCTGGCTATTTTGGACCAGGTCCGTTTGTATTACTAAGTAGACCATTTTCAAATCCTATTGAGTTTCATATCTATATCTTCTCTTTTATTTTGTTGGCGAAACTGTCTTTTCGGAGTGTGAAGCCATGCTTCTTGAAGAGAGAAAATTTTCTCGATCTCAGCACCTTTGAAGACAACTGATTCTGATTCGGCAAAGCAATATTCCTCGCCAAAGCTTCTTTGATCGAGTTGGCTGCCTACGCGGTCTGAGTATCCTTTGTAACGTACATTACTATGAACCACATCAAAACTTCTGAACGTAGCGGCGAAGTAGCTTTGACAACAACCAAGGGTGGCGAAAGGGGCTGGCCCCCATATTTTTTAATGCATCTCTTTTCAAAGTAACTATTTTAAGTTATGATAGAGACGCAATTCCTGCGCATGGTTCGTGAAAGATTTTATTCTTAACTTTCGGAAATTTTTACCTCAGGCCGAGATTTTTTAGAGGGATAGAGGCGGCCCGTAGCCCTTGGTGACAACTGTATTTATATTTAGTCGTAACACTTACGTTTCAGGGAATCAAGCAGTGTCCGAGGGACGTGGCCCTCCGCGTGGAACGAGCGAAGATTCTCGGAGAAATGGATCCCGATAAGGCGCACAAGGAATGGGAGCAGGTAGTAGTTGCACTACTACAATAACATATTCATTTGTTTTCAGTTGACACACAAGTTCGTGAACAACCTTTCCATGTGGGATGCCTATCTGGACACTCTGCTCAACGACGGCCGCATGTTTGACATGCAGACTATTGTTGGTTTCACAGGCGGGAAGGTTATTAAATGAACCTTTTAGGACCAGACTTTTGATCGTTGTCACCGCAACTTGTTTGGTCTTATGACTGGCGAAATCAAGTAAGCTTAATGTATTTTGGGTTGAATTTTGGTCTTTAGGTCCCACAAGGTCGATGATGACACGAAGAAATTTCTGCTGAAACTCTTCATTCGCCAGCTGAAGTTTTACATAAGCACCGGATACGTTGAACGCGCCATCGCCTCTATTCAGGTAGGCTATATTTCTAGCAAAATCAACTTCTTTATACAATATGAGTATGTGTGCCCAAAGTACACTGTCGCACCTCGAGTCTCTGTAGAGCACTGCAACTGTGACGTAATTTAGCGGTTTAACACTATTAATCAACCCAAGTTGCAGTTTCTAATTTAAAGTCTCAAAATTTCTTATATCTTGCTTTCAGGCTTCGATCGAGTTCTCCTTCTTCCAACCGATTGAGCTGAGGGCCAAACGAAGGGCCGAGAAACTGGAGGCATTCAAGGAATTCTGGATGAGTGGCGTTCCCCGAATCGGCGACAAAGGCGCAGAAGGTTGGATTCTCTACTTCTTTTGTTAATTTCGTTCAGGATGGGACAAATACGAACGCGGCAGGTACTCGGAGGCGGAGATCCGAAACATGGAAACCGTGGAGTTGGAGTTGGAAAACGGCAGATACGCGAAGCTGAAGCAAAGGCAATCCGAGTGTAAATTGTTTACAATTTGGCTTTAGGGTGGGAGAGAAGCAGGGCATGGGCAGGTATCAGAAGTACGTGTTCCTGGAGAAGGCCGCACAGCGCATTTTCTGTCGACCGCAGAGGCACGAGACGAACTTTATGGATGTAGGGGATTCTCATTTCTCTATTGATTTTGGTTTTAGAACGAGCACAATGTCGATAATTTTCGTCATCCGAACTTCTACGCGGTCCTCATTCGCGAACTGGGGCGGGATGATGTCTTCGAAGTGCTCTCCACGTTCGGAATGCAAATCATTGGATATGTGAGTTCAATATTGCTTTAACTCGATCTGGGCAACCCACTAGGGGTGAAATTGACAGAATTTTATTAGAATACTTTCGTATTTTTCCGATTGAGCAAACTGCCGGAAAATTAATCCTGCGGCAGAACTAATTTTACCTCCGCCCATAGCTATCCAGGAAGTTTTATGTTGTTTCAACCCGGAGTTCCCTCAGAGGATTTCTCGTAATTACCGTACGTACATGGACGGGGGTCTCAAATGATGGGCCGGACCTAGGGGGGGGGGGGGTTTTTTGGGTCGGCCCGGGCAGGGCTGGCAAAGGGCCGGGCCGGCCCGCTCAGTGAAAAGTTGGGCCCAGCCCGGGCTGGGCTGGGCCGGCCCTCAAATTTACCAGCCCTGGGCCCGGGTATGAAAAATAAAATTTTAAATAAAAAAAATAATAAAAGTATAAATCGGTACAGTAATTTTTGAAACTGTTTTAAATAACTTAATAGTGTTTGCTACTATTATATAAATCAATATTAGTTGTATAAAAAAAGAATGTCACCGACCGAGATCGAACCCTGGTCGTGCGGGTGGTAGTCTGACTGGGTAGCCCAGGGTAAACGGGCTGACCAACAGTATCGGGCAGTGGTTTCGTCTGATTGGAGACCTCCTTCCTTTGGTGGTTTCGGTGTACCCTTTAAAGGAACTATTGGTCCGCTTTAAACTTCGGGATATCGTATGGTTAAACTTCGGGATATCGTATGGTAGTGTGCTGCATTTATTAACAAAATAAATATTGATTCATCTTTCAGGAGACCAGCAACCCGACCTTGTGGGAGATGGCCGAGCAGTTCGGGATCTCCGAGCAGCAGCCGATCCTCCCTCCGCCCGCCCACAAGATCTTGTGCCGCATCACCCGCACTCTGGCTTTACGCGACGGAAGCGTCCAGTTGATGTTCTCTCTGATTCACAGGTGATTGCATTGAAAAATAGATTTATTACTTTTGGTTTTAGCTATCTTCCCGTGTTGAAAGCCAGTAACATTTCAAAGGAAACGGCGATGATGCGATTCCTCAGCTTTGTCACGAGGATGAAGCAACGCCCGGACGGAAATGCTCCTGTTCAGAAGAAAAGGAAGAAGAAGAAGGGAAACTACGAATCGAGCGATGAGGAGGACGACGAGGAGCCTTTCCCTTGTATGCAGGGACGGCCCTTGAGTAGCATCTACTGGAGTCTCCTCGATTGTTACGCTATCAACGCGGTACTTTGTTTCGTAAAAGCCAGAAGAAATTCATTTTCAGGCATTGACATCGAAGCTTTTGCGTAGGAACGATAGCATCAACAAAGCTATCCAAATGGTGGACGAAATGGTTGCTAGGACTTGCGCTAGACGTCAGCAGGGCGAAGGTACCACCAACCAGCGACTGCAGATAGAGTACCAGATGGTACTCACACTCATTCTCTTCGTTGTTCAGGTGCGTCCATTCATTCAAATTTTCGCTAAAATCCGCAAAAATCTTTTATTGAAACCATTCACTTCATGTTTCGCTTCTATTTCACTGTTTTCTTCAGAACTCGATGGATTGTAAGCCAGACGAGCGCCCGTCCCTCCATCATACCTTCAACGAAAAACTCGTCGAGTGGATCTGTCGTCTTCTGCAGCCGAAGGAGGAGCAGACCACTGCTTTGCGTGCTCATATGTACCTGGACGCTCTGAGGAAACCGAAAGTCGAGTTCCTCACCGAAGAAGAGGTCCGATTACCGTTCTTCTAGTTATATGGTTTAATTTCAGGGACAGCTTGCTTCAATTATGGCCGATTGCAACTCCCTGGCCTTGTGTCTCAAAATGTGGATGGCCGCACTTCGAGGTATGAATACCGCATATTTGGCACATTTTGAGACATTCAGGTGGGGCCTACAGGTCCGAATACAACAGACACTGTTACGACATGTGGACACAGTACAGCCAAGCACCCGAGTCTAGATATCAATCGCTGGTTCACAGCACTTTGCTCGCCATTCTCCACAGGGAATGGGTTAGTGTCTTCTTTCAACTGGTAACTAGTCCCTCTTTTTAGACTTGGTTCCACAGAAACAAGCAGCAGTTGAACGACGAGCTTATGGTTCATTTGAACCACTTCCCCATGTCCACAGAACCTATCAAAATGTAAGCGTGTTTTAGAATAGTTCATTTTTTTTCTTTCAGTGCGATAGACATGATTTCAAAGTCGGGAGGAGTTGTTCAATACTCCAGGCGACTTGACCAAATTCTCGGGGATTACGGAGGTAATTTTGAGTGTCGTCCGGTTTAAGAAAGAACTATTTAGGCGCAGAGAAGAAGGTCCGCCGTGCGCTGGCGCACGTGGCCGTGATGGATAGGAAAATGAAGCACGTTGAGGAGGAAATTCAGAAGGAGGACAACGGAAGGGACGCTCTCGAGAAGGTTTGTTTTTAAAAATAGCTGCTTCGCGACCATAGGTGGGCATTAAATCACGCCGAACCTGTGCGGATCCACAGCCGATTTGAAATTCCAATGGTTTCATCGGGCCAAAACAAGAAAACAGTTGCTCAATCACTACCGAACCGAAAAATTTCCGGCTTTTCGGGCCAAAAATCCCTTTCCCACAACCGAATGTCCAAAACCCTCTTCACTCCGGGGGAAGCCCCGCCCACCTATGTTCGCGACATAAAAACGGTTCGAGCCGCAGGTCTCGCAACCTACCGGAATACGGTGTAGAGGGTTATCGAAAATGTTAAGGTGTCCAAATTTACCGCAAAAACCAAATGCACGTGGTTTGAAATCTAGTCCATACTTGGCCAACCTCCGCGGCGGTGGGGGTGCCGCAATTTGACTTTAAGTCAATTTTTGTAAAGGGAGGGGCCCGCCGCAAAATTTTAAACGGTTTTGTAATAGAGAGGGCGGTCGCAAAAAATGCCCTTGCGGTACGTTAATCAGGTATGCTCTAGTAATTTTTCTTCTATTTGTATGTACCTGGTTATGGTTATTTCTTTAATCTCCGCATCCGTACGAGCAAACAAGTGATGTTATCTTTGATCCGTCTTCTTCTTGGTTCTTCTTAGATCCCTTGGGGATTAGTGCAAACAACCATCAGCCTGACGTTTGCGAGAAAAACTGGGAAACGCGCTCATTATGACATGCATTTTTTCATCACTGGACGACTGATCCACGTATCAATCGAAGAAATTTAACTCCATTTTCAGATCAGCGGAATGCTGAGCGACGTGTTGTCTCGCGAGGCCGAGAGCCTTTGCGACCCTTTCGTTTGGCGAATGGCTCTCAAGAAGACCAACTCTCCCATTGCCGCCCAACAGGTACCAAAAAGTTTGTTTATAAAAAATATTTCTTTTCAGCTGTACATCAAGGCCATCGCCAAGTGTCGCTGGGATCGTCAACTCCACCTGGACATCATGGAGAGATGCGACGAGACCTTGGCCGGCCAGTCCTAGTGAGTCATCGGGTCCGGGAAAATTTCCTTTCATATCTTTTCCAATGCGCACTTATTTTTTTCAGCGAATTGATCGACGAATCCTACCTGCGTCACTTGACCAACATCGAGGACGTGGATATCTACACGGAGATGGTGGAGGCTCAGAAGGCGGCGGCCGCCGCCGACAAGTCTACTTAAAGTATCTCAGGAGAATATTGATCGGGTTAAATATTTTATCTGTACATTAAAATAAAGTCTTTGAGGAATGTCTTTTAGTTAACCCTTGGCGTTTATTCGCTTTGTGCATTATTACCGAGTTGTTTCTTTTCTTGAATAAGCCGCTGTTCAGATGTCAGGGTTCGACGCCGACCTCAACATTGGCGGCAGCAATGTGCAGCAGAGCCAACAAGGCTTCAGCCTCAGGATGTTCTCGTATGTTTTTTATTAAGACTTTCAAAGTTTCGGCACTGATTTGTCGTCCGGGTCAAATAAAATTTTCGAAAAAAATAAATAAACCGTCCGAAAATGCATAAAACAATCCGAGTACCTCTGCCACATGCAAAAGCGAATTTCGTGTTCCAACACGACATCACTCGGAAGATAACAAAAAACGTGAATTGAACGAAATGGGGTAAAAATATCAGACGTTTTATTTTTGTGTGGTTTTTAAACGATATAAGATGGACGACTTTCCTATGAATGCTCTAAAGGAAACTAGAACCAGTTTCAAAAAGAAAATAACACATTTATTCTGAATTCTCCGTTGTAGCCAGCCATCCGTCGTGATAGCGCATGTGGCCTTCCGAGCGGCTGCCCTCGCCTACTACTTCTTCGCCAATCTCTTCTCCAGCTCCTTCATCATCCAGTTCCTAGTCATCGTAAGTTCACCCCTCTCTCTTCAATACTTTCTTAGTTAATCCTCCTCTCCATGGATTTCTGGACTGTGAAGAACATCACCGGCCGTTTGTTGGTCGGCCTGCGCTGGTGGAATTTCGTCGACGCCGAGGGAAATAACCATTGGAAGTTCGAGAGTGCCAAGGTAAGAAAAAAATCGATCTAACTATCGTTGTTTCGTTTAAGGACCCCTCTCGTTTCCCCAAGTTGGATGGCCGTGTCTTCTGGCTGGCACTCGTCCTCGCGCCAGCCGGCTGGCTTTTCTTCGTCTCCATGGCCTTCTTCACCTTCAAGGTAATATTATTCGCCTCTTTTTTTCTATCTAATGTGTTTTCCAGTGGGAATGGATGGTGGTGGCTCTTTTGGGCCTGGCCATGACCTCCGCCAATCTCTGGGGCTACCTGCGTTGCCGCTGGGCCGACTCCAACCAGTTCACCTCCTACATGTCCCGACTCGCTCTTTTCTCCGTGCTGAAGAGGAATCAACCCGACCAGCAGCCCATGCAGGAGACCATTTAATGGACGCACCGTGACACTTTCCTTTCATTGCTTTCTTTCTTTGGTGTGTGTAAATATCCCCTGTGATACTGTCTGAGACACCCTCGGATCTCCTTTGGTGTTCTGTGTTACTAACGGTTTGTTTTAATAAAAAAGCATTACTGGCAGTCATTTGTTTGGTTTTGTGAAGCTGGACATTGATCACGCAGCTTATCGTTAGGGATATCACTGACTGTTTTCTCTCTCTCTCTCTCTCTCTCTCTCTCTCTCCAGCTCTTTTCATAAAAAAAAGATCGAGACTTATAGACCCAATGACAGAATTCATGTGACATTGAAAACGCGAAGTGACACTTGTGCACTCAAAATCCGTGATCCGCGCATCCCCGTTATTTTACGTCCGTCCGTCCCGTCATCCCTCTGTTCCTTCCATCCCTTCCCCCATCATTCTGCGATCGAACCATGTCGGCGACGGCTGCAACCTTCAACAGGATCAACGCTTTGGTCGACAAGGCCGCCAACGAAATCCAGCATGTGCTGATTCAGATGCCAGGTATCTCTCCTTTCCATTCATCACTTCTTCTTTTTAGGCAACCAGATTGGGGCTTCTGCATCGGCTTTCAACAAGGGCCCTCGCTTTGTGCGGAAGAAGGCCAAGGCTGCCTCGGTGCCTCAGAAGATCGTCTGCAATGCTCCGGATGAGATCCGCGTGTCTCCCACTCGCAAGCCTCGTTCGGCGGCTTCTTCCAGTGGCTCCCAGTTCAGTTCCCTCCTCGAGAAGCACAACGGACGCATGGGAGAGGCCCGTCTCTACCGCTCGGTGGACAAGAAGCACCTGCTGATGGTGCACACGGTGGATCTGGCTGAGCCCATGGGAGACGAGGAGGCGAAGAATATGGAGAGGGCGCTGCAGACGCACTCGGAGAGTTCGATCAAGGACCGCAGCATTAAGAAGAAGAAGGCGATGAAGATTGGAGGCAGCGGCTGCCCGGGTTGCGATGAGTAGATACAGAGGAGACTTAATGACAGATATAAGTCTGTATGGATGACTATTATTATTGATATTTCTCTGTTTGTTGCGTTTCCGTCTCTCTCTCTCTCTCTCTCTCTCTCTCTCTCTCTCTCTCTCTCTCTCTCTCTCTCTCTCTTCTATATTGTCTTGTCAACCGTTTATTGAGAACTACTGTAGCCACTTCCACTTCCTGTAGGGGTTCCTGGGTGTTTCCACTGCAGCATCGGGTGTTTTGTACGTATTCTGTGGTTCATAGCTGGGAGGGTTGTTGTCGACGGCTGCCACCGGTTTGCTCACTCCCAGGCTGCGATCGGGGCACTTGCAGTAGTTGGCATCTGGTCCAGGCTGTCCAGGAGATCCCAGAAGTCCCGGGGATCCCTTTTCTCCAGGCATTCCAGGTGATCCAGTGGGACCATTCGGTCCATGCTCTCCATCAACTCCTCGGCTTCCATCGCGACCGGGGTACCCAGCTGGTCCCTTTTGTCCCTGAGGACCTGAGTCTCCCTTTGGTCCCTGGGGTCCCTTGGCTCCGCGAGTTCCGTCTCTTCCAGGGGCTCCTTGCTCTCCAACCTTTCCGCTTTTGCCCACTTCTCCTGGGATACCAGGCTGGCCTAAAAATAATGATCCAGTTTTGTATACTAGAGGCGTTTCCCGGGGAAATAGAGAAATAGAGGAATAAAGAGAAAGAGGACGTACCTGGGTATCCGTCTCTTCCGGGTTCTCCTGACCTTCCAGGATTTCCAGGCAATCCTTCCGGTCCAACGGGTCCTGGCTCTCCAGGAGGTCCGGGCGGACCTTGTGGCCCATGGGGGCATACACGGCATCCCTGATGAGGGTCCAGTGTGACTGGAGGAGCGATTCCAGCCATTCCAGGGGATCCTGGAGCTCCAGGAGCACCAGGCTCACCATCCAGCCCAGCCTTTCCAGGGACCCCAGGGGGGCCAGCAGGACAGCCGTTGTTGGCTTGGCAGTCTGAAATACGGTTGCATTGAGTAGTGAAACATCAGTTAATTGTGAAGATAGAAAAAAACACTCACTGCATGTGGGAGCACTTTCAACGAAAGCGTCCTGCTTCATGTAGGCACTGTGTAGGGCGAAGGTCCTCTTAGGGCTGCTTCCGTCGTACGTCTGTCTTTTTGTCCTACCCATCAACAGTCTTGTCTTTGTTAATTCATTCCAAGTCATGTCAGCCATTGCACGGAATTCGTCAGAGTCAACGCGTAGCTAAAAGTAGGCTTTTTTCTATTCCCCCCCCCCCCGGACACTCACACACACACGCACGCACGCACACATATACACACACACACACCTGATCATTGATGGTCTGAATCTTCATAACGAGGGCGGGTACATAGAGGAGAGCTATGCCCATTGCGGCGATTGAGGAGATGCAGGCGAGGACTCCGGCCTCTTTGGCTGAGACCATTGCGGAGGATGAGAGAGGTGCGAGGCGACGGCTTATAAAGGGACGGGGAGGCGAGACGACCGGTGGGCGCCATTAGGGAAAAAGACGAGAGAGGGAAGCGGCCTTGGGAGGACGGGTGGTCGGCGGAGGGGAACGGCGGAAGAAAGAGGCAAATGAGGAGAGAACGAGGTTTTTTAAGGTTACGGGTGTCGGAAAGTGAATCTTTTGAGTCACAAGTCATGTTCAATAAACAGTAAATGACATAAACAAGAAAAATCAATCTCTAACAAACAATAAAACTATCTTTGAGTTCCAGACTCGATTTATTCAGCTGATATCGCACATTTCTCATAGTTGAATGCTGTGCTTCTACAGAACAATATAACTGTTGAAATTCGCATGGTAGATGATGTCGAGGTCAGGGGCGTCCAACTGGTAGTCGTGGATTCCGATGGTCGTCATCAGAGACCTCACCTAAACCTTATCTTCCTTATTCACGGTTAGGTACCTACCTTAGACATGGTCTCAACATGCTTATTAGGCGCAATCTTCAAAAGGAAGGACATTTTCTCGGGGTTCGGATGGGGCTGCGTCTCGCACTGCAGCTGAGAAACGATCACCTGCATCACCACGGACACGTCCATGTCCTTCTTCAGAGTGAGGGTCAGGGTGCAAAGCGAGGAGAACCTAAACGAAAAGTCTTTTCTTATAAAACGCTTGATTCTTACCTCTTTTTGACCTCAGGGGTGGGATCAGCCAAAACGACGGCTCCCTGGTTGAGCATGGCCGTGTGAGTGGAGGCAACCTCGCATTCCCAAACCCTCGGAGTGGAGAAGAAGATGGGCACATTGCACTTTTTGCGGAGGAATGAGGCCATCGCCCAGATCGTCTTCATCCTCGTCGGACTCACGTACATGTCGACCTCGTCCAGAATGAGGGCCGACGGACGGTGGAGCACAGTGACCGCGAACTGCAGCATCCTTCTGTCGGACACTCTGAACAGAAATTGATTTCGTCATTTCCCATAGAAATACCCGTATTTCCTGACATACACATCGGCCATCTGCTCGAGTTCCGTCACCTTCAGCATGTAGTTGATGAGCTCCGTGGGCTCCTTGTACTTTTTCAGCTTGGCAACCAGACGAAGCGTCTCTCTTCCAGTGAGGAAGCTGCAGAGACGGTCGTCTTGAGGAACGTAGCCACAATTCTGAACCAATCGATTATCTAGTGTAGATCTCAAACCAACCGATCTGTTCCCAGGCTGCTTGCCCTCGACTATCACCTTTCCCGTCTTCGGATGCGACTGCCCAGCCGCCATGTCGAGGAGAGAGCTTCTGATTGTCGGGAGATCTCCAAACACGTTGAGAATCTGCGAGTCAAAGAGAGCCATGTTCACATGGAGCGACTTGTCCTTGTAATGGTCAACAGTCACCTTCGAGAATTCAATCAGCGGTCCCTTAGGTCCCTGAATCAGATAATCTTTGAAACTTGAAAGTTTTTCCTGACCACTTCTGTCTTCAACACAGGTTTATCTTCTTGTGGCTTCTCGGACTCTGGCTTCTCCGACTGCGGTTTCTCCGATTGCTTCTCCGACGGTTTCTCCGATTGCGGCGTTCTTCCACTCACATTACTCGGAGGCCGATTGCTTGTTAGAGTCGGTCGATCGCTCTTTCCACTCACTTGACTCGGCCCTCCGGCCTTTTTCCTCGCTCCTTCTACATCCGTACTCCCGCCTGATTCTTCCTTCTGTTCAGTCTCACTTATCTGTTTCACACTGTTCATTCAAAACAATCCTCACTCACCAATGGTCCAGTCCGAATGTTCACCATGTTGTTGTCCGCCGTGTCAGCAAACTTCTTCGGATTCAGGGTCAATTGCTAAATGGAGTAAGTGTTTAAATTCCTTAGTGAATCACCTGATACTTGAATTGGAACTTGGTCCACATCCTGCGAATGCCTGGGGCATTGAACATAATGAGCACCAGCCACAACCAAACATGAATGCAGCTTGCCAAGATCATCGGAAAGATGTGACCTATACTTGTAAACGTAAGGATTTTAAGTAGAAACCTACCAAAAGCAGCACCGAGTCCCATCTGCTGCACTCCGACCATGTCACTCATGATGGCAACGCTCAAGGCGGCGGCCAACGGAGGACAGATGAAGGCCACGAGGACGGCCATGGCACAGCTCTCTTCCAATGCGAGGCCGTACTGTCGAATGTCGATGAGCAGGGAGCAGGGGAGAATGGCCAGAGGAGCCAGGAGCAAAAGAGAGAAGACGTAGGTGGACACGGAGTCTTGAATTTTCAAGGCACAGCAGTAGATGAAGGGCAGAAAAGTGACAAAAGTTAGCAGAGACAGGAAGATAGACACGCTAAACAAGTGTGATTGTGGAGATATAAAACGTTTTAAAATTCGTTAAAATTCAACTAACCCCAGAACTGCTCCGGGTACATTGGCAACTACGGCGAGGGGTACTGTAGCGATGACGAACAGAAGGAGGAACATTAGAGTGTCCACGATAGAGACTGCCAGCCAAAAGAACACGGGACGGGCTCCACTGAGGTACAACTGCAAGGGAGATATATTTGAATTCGGATGTGTCCAACCATTTCGATGCCGTTATCTGAGCTCATTCTGGCTATTTGCATTCCTGCCTTTGCCAACATGGCTGTGGCCACTCCTCCAACCAACAAAACGGCCAGCCACTGACGAACAAGCATTGTGGCCAGGTGACGCCTGCTTAGAGACAATCCGGGAGCCATGTCGTCTTCCTTGGATGGCAACTGCAGAGTGGCCCATTTGGGAGATTCAGGACCTTGGATCCATGTATGAACCACTGAAAAGGAATAGTGAGTTTCTCTCTCTCTCTCTCTCTCTCTCTCTCTCTCTCTCTCTCGTTCTTTCCAGTCACCATTCCAACCAACCTTGCTTATCCGTTGTAGTATCAATGATGCTGTTGATCAACATATTTTGAGCCATCATATCCGCAAATCGTAGCATTTTCATAGAGTACAAGTGATACATATTGGTTTCGTTGTTCCGGTAGACTCCAGCCACAATGGGAGGTTCGTCAAACAATCGTTCTCCAGTCAAGAGGTCTCTGTGGTTCTCCTTGATGATCTTAACATTCATGGGCAGTTCGTTTCGTAGAGGAATATTGGAGAAGATGCGTGCGGGAATGGAAAGTCCTTTTTCTAACATCACGGGCCCGATTTCCATCTCGTGTGCCGTTTGGTTGTAGATGAAAACCAAAAGACAAGTGAAGAGGATGAGCATAATAGGAACAATTATCGAAAAGGCGTATCCGAGAGCGTTGGCTTTGATATAAGAGAGACGAAGCTTGAACATACACACCAGTTCGGGAAAGATGGAATTGTCCCTTTCATTCTGAAGATTGAGTTGATTTTTAGGGAAAAGTTCTCCCTACGTTATAGAATTTCTCCAGAGGCACAGCAAGCACATTCGAGTCCAACTCATCTTCTCCAAATTCGTCTTTCCGAATGCAGCTGAAAACAAGTGTCTCCAGAAGTAGCCTCCCTCACTCACTTGATGTAAGCATCCTGAACGGTGTGTCTCTGCAACTCTGCGTATCTGATGCCCAATTCCTCCTTCTGTTTTTCCAAACCATCGACTATCGTGTGGTACGGAATGTTCGAGTTGTTCTTCACAAGGAATCGAACGGAATCATTCGGCATAATCTCGTAGGATGCCCGGCGGAGGTCCTTGTCCTTGATGTGACTGTTAATAACTCTCTGGGGAAATAATGCTAGATGACAGCTACGTTTAAAACCTGAATCTTGGTTCGTTCATTGTTTCCAAATGTCTCCGTAGGCCACACAATTATGTTCACAGAGTTGATGTACTTGTCCCTGATGCCCTGCATAGTTCCGCATGCCACCAGATGGCCGTAGGAGAGGAAGGCCACCGAGTCTCCGATTTCCGCGTCGATGGGATCGTATGTTGACATAATTACAGTCCTGGAATATTCGTTTTTGAGTCCCGCTGCGATATCCCTAAAATCCAAAACTCCAGTATGTGTACGAATCAACATGCCTCATTATCTAATGCTTCCCGACATTTGTTGGCTACCAAAGCTTTTCTGATAATCACCTGCTAGTCTTCCTTGCCATGATGAAAGCATGCATGCTGGTTCGAACTCCAGGAGAGCAGTTGGCCGTGGGTTCATCCAGGAGAACCACATCCGAATCTCCCACAAACGCCAAGAGGAGGTTCAGTTGCTGCCTCTGTGTGATGTTGAGTTCGGAAACTTTCTGAAGTGAGTGTGTCACAGTCAACTGCCATTCAAACCGTGTTTTCAATTTCTTTCAACGATAGATCCTCCAACATGTAGTCTGTTTCAACTTCCTCCGCACCTCGGATCCTCGTAACCCACGAGACCATTTCAGCAACCGTCATGTTGGGTACCAAACCAGGAGAGGTGGAGAGGGCTATGGTTTGATCTGCGCCTCCTTCGATCTTTGTCATAATGACTTCTCCATTATCTGGAACCATTCGGCCAGCAATCAGGTTCAGAATCTCCCTTCCTCCAGATCCACGTGGCCCGTAGAGCACAGTGAGCTAAACGAGGACATTTCTGTCAATAGGGTTCTATACCTCGTTTAGATGGAATTTCATAGTGACTCTGTTGACAGTCCACATTCCATTGAGATATTTACACACACCATCAAGACTCAAAGTGGAAAGTCTTTCAGCTACTGAAGTCTGACTTGTCTTCGGATCCACTGCCTCCACCACACTGACCTCTCTCATCTACAACTATTCATTAACTCAATTCTTTTGTACTCTCTCACCAAGTCTTCGCTTTCGTAAACCGGCGGACCTGTGGAAGGAACCCAGTACCGGAACTAAATTAACAAGAAATATAGAACAACATAAGCAAAGTTACAAGGAAAGGAAACCCAAAGTGGAGTCCTTTGCGCCCATCTCCTGGGTAGATTGTATCGAAATAGAGGGTCAAGAGAAACATGACAAATCCAGAGAGAAGAAGGAGAAGGGCTGCTTCGACACTGCTCATGGCGAAATCTCTGAGTCAGTCGGTAAGTTTGTAAAGCAAAGGTCTCCTACGGGACAAATCCTCCCACGGCCAGCCTTGTTGTAGCAGCCCTGAGGTAGTAGTAAAAAGCTGAAGGGAAGACGATGGAGGCGAGCATGGAATGTTTTCTGAGGTAGGAGCTCTCAGTCTGCCCCATTTGACTACAGTGCATTAGGACCATGAGCCCTGTGGAGCCCAGTTTGACTGCCATCTGTTTGTGGAAAACAACGCCCATGAGGAGGGAGAAGGATGTCAGAACAAGGGCGTAAATCACACTACCCGAGATGATTGTGTGTATGTCGAAGGCGCCCTTGAAAAATAGAATTTTTAGGATGTTTATAACACAAACCTTCAACATAGCCAGGGGAGGTGCCCAAGTGGTTACTTGCATGAGGAAAAATTTGAAAAAGAGAGGAACAGCAAAGGAGAAGAAGTACTGGAGACGTCCGATGCCCAGTTGTTCCAGAAGGACCTGAAAAGAACGTTTGTGTGTATCTATGTGTGTGTATGTGTGTGTGTGTATGTGTGTGTGTATGTGTGTGTATGTGTGTGTGTATGTGTGTGTGTATGTGTGCGTATGTCTGTCTGTCTGTCTGTGCCTGCGTCTGTCTGTAAATGTAACCGGAGTGCTAAACTTTGTTTTGGCTTCTCGATCAGCTTGAAACTGTTTTGCAGCTCTCCAAACTCCCAAGAGTGCAGAGAAACTGATAACTTGGCCAAGAATGATGGTGACAGAAGCAGCGGAAGGGTTGAACAGCGGCATGGCTGCATGATGCACCGTGAGGTCAGTTAGACCGCGGAAGCTTCGCCGATTGGGCTTCTGAAGCTTGAATTTAAGGCTTCCCACGTATTGTTTTACCGTTGTTGGCAGAGACGTGGATCCTTTTTTGTGGAGCTGTCTCTGACTGTAGAAGTGAGAATCTATCAATTGTTGCGTGATGGCTGCTGTGAGGTCATCGCGAGTTCGCTCGGAACTTTGTTGATCTACACTCCACAGACCCCAATGAGGCGCCAGATTCCTTGAATTCTCAGTTAGACCTTTAAACAAGGATCTCACTTCTGCAGACTCCAATTTGTGCTGACAAGGCGGTATTTCAGAAGGGGAGCAGCCAAATCCCACGTTTCGATTACGACAAACCCTGTGATTGTAAAATTAGACGTTCGCTTTGAAATTGTACCGGTGAATCCGTTCTTTATGGCATCATTCATACGTTGTACAATCTGAGCCTCCGACTGGTATGTTGAGATACGGTAGCCTCTACAGTACTCCCAGCAAAATTTTTGAAATTCCTGCTCGTTCACTCCTTTGTTGGGCAAAAAGATCTTAAACACAAGATAATTTATGAGTAATAGGTACCCACCGCGATTTTAAAGGGCGGAACATAATTGACAACGGGATGGATGAGGCGTTCATGGGCCATCAGGGCTTCTTCTTGATGATAGGGACGATAGTTATCCCATTGAGTTTTTGTGATTCCACCGGAGAATAGAAGGGGGATGAGTAAAAGAGCGATGTCGTAGCCCCAGTTGCGTTTCTGCCATTTCCAGTCCTTCCACCAGAGAAGAGCCAACCGCAACATGGCGATCGGCTGGGGGAAACTGAAGAGATTCACCGCACAGAGGAGAATATCTGATTTGAGGATTTGGCATGGAAATTAGCATTAAAATTCAGTTCTAGAATGATGCCTAATTAGAATGACAATTAGTGCGTGTTGCATTATGAACAGACGAGGGTATCTGTTTTGGTCGGCTGAGCAAGGTTCGTTACTGATACCTTCTTTGATAGGATATATTCTCATCAGTGAGGCTTGGGTTTAATTTTCGGCGACGAACAAACTCACCACTTTTGGAAGTACGCGGTTCCTGTCTTGAAATTTTATGTGGCTCTGGCCATCGTTCTCACAGGCCGGGCCGACTTGAAAAAAATTCTCGGCCGGACCGTTTCAGTAAGTCTAATAGGCCCACCTAGTCAAACTGTGACCCGCGCGACCAAGGTGCGATTCCGGTCGGGGCACTTAATTGTTGCTAACTTAGAGTTAGTTCAAATATGTAATTGAAGTGTTGTTAAAGTATGCCGGAGGTTTTTAATGCATGGGGAAATAACTATTTAAAGAAATATTAATTCGATAAGTCTACAAACCGGGCCGGGCCGACACTTTTCTCGGCCCGGTCCGGGGGCCGGCTGAATTGTGGAAGGGTCAACCACAGAGCAGACTTCTATTTTCAATTCTATTTGGGAAGCTTTCTTTCAAGCAGTATAAATTTGAATTGTACATTGGTATTGCTAGCCTATGGCTAGTCCGCCCAATCTCGAAATTCGTTTCCGAAACATTTACGGGCAGTTAAATAGAATCTTAAGTTAAACCATTGTTCATAAAGTGTCAGCACGTTGCTAGCCAGCGTAATGAATATTATTATTATTATTATTATTATTATTATTATTATTATTATTATTATTATTATTATTATTATTATTCAAGTGTTTTGGCTCTTCATAAAATATCAACCATCTAGAAAAGAGAATCAGATGAATGTATCCTCAGGCTGCCCAAGCTTCTCAAACCCTAATCTTTGAGAACCGCTAAAATGTTTCAGACTACCCAGAACTGTAACTAGGCCCCTATTCTAGTCCCAAACGCTAATGAGTCAGAAAAGTACTTGTTGGTTTGAGCAAAAGGTTTCGGTATTCGATCTATGTTTTCAATGTACCAGAATTCTAGAATCTAATAGGTAACATCTGGGGAAAACTATCACGTTTGATGAATCCCAAAGTCTTCCAGGAAAACACAGACTTATATTCTTAAAGACCTACACCAATTCACGGTAAAGAACGTGTTTAAGAGCAACATTTGATAGAGACGAACACTTGTATTCATGTGCAGTGTACTGTATATCATTTTCTATCACTTTCTTTCACTTCTTTCCTTTCTTTCCTCCCTTCCTTGCCGATTTGCGGCTCTCCTTCACCTTCGGAGGGGTGATCGTCGTCAATTTCTTCTTCTTCGCCACCGAAGCGTCAGAAGTCCTTTCCTCCGACCCGCTCTGTTTATTGTCAGAAGACGTCGCCTCCGACTCCTCGGCCGTCTCCGGTCGTTTCTTCAGTTTGCCAATCCAGTCGAGTTTCCTCGTCGGATGAATGTCGTGTTCCTTGCAAGTCGTCTTCAGAATCTCGTCCATCATCTTGTAATCTGGTTCATCTGCGTAGCTCAGGCCGTTCAGGTAGTCCACGATCTTCTTCATTTCCTTCGGAATGTTCTTGTAGACCTTTGGGAATCCGTGTTTGAAGAACTTTTCCTTGTAGCCGACGATCGCCGCCTTGTTCGCAGCCCTCTTCCACGGCAGACCGTTCTCTTCGTCCAAAAGGTCATACATCTCAATTTTATTATTATTTAATTCGAAAATAAAGCTATACCATGTAGAGCCATGTCTCCACGTCGTCCTTCCGTCCCTGCTCCACGTTGTGGTGACAAGCCCTCGCAGCGAAACGCATAGTACCCAGAAACTTGACCTTTGAGCGAGGAAGTCTAAATTTCAATTTCGTGTCTTGTTTGATTGATTTTATTTTCTACTTGATCTCCCTCGTGTCTCCCTTGAAAATCTTCCTTGCGATTCCGAAATCTAACATGTAGATGATGGTCTCCTTCTCTTCCAGCCCAACTGCAAAGTTCTGCGGTTTGATGTCTCTGAAATTAAACTTCTTCGAAACAGTTTTAATTTTTAAAGATTAGACTCTGTTTTGTGAGCCTTGATTGAACGCAAGTCATCGCTGCGGAACCTTTTTCGAAAATAATTCAAGGCAATATCTCTCTAACACACCAGTGTCTTGATAATAGTCTCATATGCGGCTCAAAATTGGTTTGAAAGTTTTCAGGCGCCAATATACATAACTTTTAAAGTCTAAAATCTGAACATTGAAAACTGACCTATGAAGCCATCCGAGCCAATGCAGATCGGCGAGTGCCTTGAGTGTCTGAATAGAGCAGTTCATGGCGGTTCCTCTCGAGTAGGATTTGAAGAGGTACGCCTTTCGAATGTCCTCCAGACTCGGTCCAACCAGTCCCATCACCAGAAACTTGAATTTCTCAGTTTTGCCTCTGTCATTGAATTCCACAAAGTGCCGTTTCCTATCGGGGTCGGTGATCTCCTGGCACATGTGGAGTATGGTAACCTCGACCTTCAACCGAAGCATCCTCCTCTCTCCCTCGCACATCTCCGTCTTCATTGCGTATTCTTTCTTGTCCTCGTTTTCCTTTTTTCGCACCTGATACACGTCTCCAAAGCCTCCAGAACCCAGAATTTTGATCACTTCCCACTGGAACTTGTCGCTCTTCAGTTCGTCTCCGTCGTGCATCTTCTCTCGAGGCTTTTTCAACTCTTTCTTCTTTTTCTTCGTTTTCTCCTTCTTCTTGACGTCTACTTCCTTTGGAGGAACTTCTTCCTTTGGACCAGCCAAAGGCGGGGGGTTGTTCCGAGCATCGTCGGTTAACATCGACCGCCTCGAAGACAGGCGATAGTGAGAATGGGCGAGGGTAGAAAGGGTAGTATTACGTACTTATGAACGTTACGTACAATTTAAAGAGACGGTACGTCAAATCTAACTCTTTCTTCATTCTCTGTTGTTCACTCCAACTGCGTGGTGGGATGTCTGGTCGCAAGAACCCCAGGATCGTCAACAACGAGAGGAACATCCAGGTACCCCAATCCCTTTGGAATCCAACCTTCTGAAGGAGTTCATCCCTTGTCCCGCCAGGAGCTATGCCAAATCTGAGCCCGACACGGAGGGAAATCGGCCGTTGGATGAGATCGCCCTGCTGAAGAGGGGAGACATCGACAAAATGGGGCATCATCGCCAGACGAGGGGAAAGAAGGTCGATCCGGTAGCACTTCTTTTGAATGAACGACAGAAGGGTTCAGGGAAACAATGCGCCTATCTCTCTTAAGGAACTCACCGAGAGGGGACTTCAGCTGGAAAATGGAAAGGTAAATTTCAGTATTCAACTTCAAACCACAAAAGTCAGGTTGTGTACGCGCCCCCGAAGAAGGACGACGTGAGCTCGCAGAGGACGGCCCGTTCGGTGAGCGAAAAGAGCTACAAGTTGCCCTTCTCCTCCGTTTCCAATCGATCCCTGGTCGTGAGTTTAGGTTTAGACTTTTAAAGGAAATGTTTGAGGACAAGGTGCAGGCGACGACCGTGTACCGTGTGGGTTTGCCGCAGGAGAAGGCCACTCTGGGGCTGGGAGAGACGAAGAACGGCGAGTTGCATGAGGAAGGAAGGCCAACTGGCAGTTTCAGGAAAGCACTACGACTTCCGCGTCGACAAATTCCAGCTGGTCATGCAGGTCACCCACAAGACCACCCTCATCATCGCCACCAACGATTAGATCAATAAAGTTGTAGATACAGGATATTCCGATAAAGGAGACGATTTATATATGAATAGCTTGTTTAAATGTTGTTCGGGTTTTTATTGACTTATTTGATCAACTGATTTTGTTTTGTTACACACATTTGTATGTAAATGTATGTGTTCCTTATGGTTACTTTCAAAAGGCGGTATCTCCCTCAGAGTAAATGGCGGTTGTCAGTGCGAGAAATAGTTGTTCACAGTTCAACCTTAGGTAAAGGACAATCTACCGACCTTCTTTTCGACACAGGTTATTCCCTTTCATTGGTTTTGATAGATCTAGATAGATCTAGAACATCAGGGAAAGTGAAAAGGCTCAAAACACGGATGTTTTCGTCAGTTGCAAAGGAAAATTTTGTTTTCCGAATAATGTTTTCCCCCGACTTTGACACTTTGTGGCAGCTGTGCTTTCAGGGAATTCACTCATCCGTCATCTGTCATTCCGGCAGCTTTCATGTCCAAACGGAAGAGTTGCTGGGGTAAACATAAACAGGATCCACTTAAGCTTATGGCTTTCAGAAACTGGGAATATCTGGTTTTCTGGAAAAATGAGAAGCGAGGATTATGTTTATATTTCAGAGAGCATATTTCTTACCCAGCCGATATCTCGTAAATCTTGGCCGAGATGTGCGTGTCATAATCGTTGCTTGCGTAGAATGCCCTAAACTTGGCCTCCTCCCCCACCATCCATCCTATTTATTCCTCCGCCCTCTGTCCTTGTGTTTGTGAGTGTCTTATCTCCTGCAAAACAGGACTTATTGCTCGGCAACCGCAGGGAATCCAATCGATGGAATGCTTTATATGACGAGTTATGACGGGTTATTACATATGTATTGCACACGTATCTCGAAGAGGAGTGGAGTGTTTCAGATAAAATCCCAATCAAAAGTCGCTGTCCAAGTCGTTTCCCCACTGCTGGCCGTAGCGACCGTTCTGCTGCTGGCCATTCAAGGGCTGGGCGTTCTGTCGAGGACCTCCGAAGCCAGGACCAGAGGGCTGAGGACGTCCGAAGGGAGAGGGACCTGGAACATACGAATAGGAGGGAAAGAGGCACCGCTCACCATTGAATGGAGGCACTTTTCCTCGCGGTCCTCCTTTGGGGCGATGCTTGAAAGTGGCTGCGATGAAGAAGAGAACGTCCACTTCCTGAATCTATTTGTTGATCTATTTACTAAAGGCGATTGAGTCACCTTACGGTTTGACCTTTTCAGTTCCTCAATGGCTTCGTGGATCTGATTTCTCGTCTGAGTCTCGTTTTTGTAAATATTCTCCAGCTGAGTCTGGATTGTTGGCAAAGCTGCGATGAGATCGGAGACATTCTTGGCCAATTCAGCCCGATGGGCCGTCATGTTGGCCTCGAACTGTTGCACTTGTTCCTGAAAAACACAGAGATTAGAAACATTGGAAATTCTTTTCTCTATACTCTCTCTCTCTCTCTCTCTCTCTCTCTCTCTCTTACTAACCGTGAGGTTGTACTTCTCGGCCCAGGCCATAACTTCATCCTTCTGTTGAGCAATGGTCTCATTCGGCTGACGGAAGATCGAGAAGAACTCTCGTTTCACAGTCTTATTGAGTCCTTGAAGGAAAGGAGGCTCAAACGGATGGCGATGGCGGTCGAATCCTCCGCCTCCTCCTCGACCGCCGCGACCGAAGCCCTTGTCACAGATGACCCCACCGAAGATGGCGATGAGGATCAGGTACTTCATAGACTGAAAGCTGAACGTGAACTATTGAAGGCGGCAAGAAAGGAAGAACAACTAGAAAAGGATTGAATTCTGGAGAGATTCTCCGTAAGAGAGGCCGTCGGAAGTGTTGACAGTTTGTGGCGCGGGTGGTTATACACTGCGTGGCGTGGTGTGGATCTGGGCGCCGCCCCCTATGAGTCGACGATCTGTGGCGCCGTCTCATTTTGGCCCGAAAAATGAATACTCCTAATTCTGAATTTCTAATCAATCATTGATTTCATGCTGGGAAATACCCTGCTTTTGTCGAAATATTGAAAAACAGGAATTTGGAATTGCGCTAATCGTTTGTAGCCAAAAAAGACGTACACGTCCGTGGAAATGAGGCCGTCGGTCTCCTTCTTCAATTAAACTTGTTGTGAGTTTTGCACCATGAAGAACATAAACGTTGGTCCCCATAATTGCCTGCATCGCCATGTTTTGCACGCTTTTTACCATGTTTGCGCAGGTCGCTTAAAATTGTTCAAGTTCCGAGCAGAAGATACAGATGACACGTAAGGAAATAGAGTAACAATTACAAAATAACTGAGATTTGCGAAACCTAGAAATGTGAGTTCACACGGATAGTTTAAAGGTGGAAAGTGTTGAATTCGAAAATCACGGTGCTCAGATGTTGCATTGCTAATACAATTAGAGCACAGCAGTTCGAACTTTAAGAATCGGAAAATTACCTTTGTGGATTCTCCGCAGCGCTTTTCATGGATGTTTCACAAACCTAAATCTGACTTTCAGGGCATGTAACGCTTATAAATAGATTTAACTATGTTTGAAATTGAAATTCCAAATTGAACCTGGATTTGTCGATTTGTATAGAGGTCTGGAGGCGAGCAACTTCACTTATGTAATTGCGTAAAATTGCAGACTTGAGCGAGCGGTGAAAGGGTACCTAGTTCAAGTCTGGGGAAAGGTTTGGACAAATCTAGGGAAAAGGCCCTGGATCTGGGTGTTTATGCAATTTACTATCAATACGAATGTAGTACACTAGTCGACTTAAAAGTTAAAAAGAAAAATTTCTTGACGTTGGATCCTTGAGTCTATTTCACCGTTCGACCCGGATCTGTCTTACTAAGCATTATAAAGAGGAAATAAGAACTAACGTAACGATTACTATATTTGATTTTTACACTCAGTAATCATAAATCTCAATTCATGCATGAACACTAGGGCGTGTGATTTGAGTTCGTTCCAAAGCACCTTCTGCTGGGAACACTTGTTACAAATCACGAATCTTCTGCCAAATTGCCACAGAATGGAATCTTTATCGCCTGAAATATACTAGTATCACTTGTTTTCTAAAGGACTGTACATCTCGAACACGACATTTTCATTTACACAGCCTTCTCACGACTTCCAGCTGAGTAAATGCCATTTGAGTCATCCGAAAACAGCTCTAGCCTGATGCAGCGTTTGTCCAGTTAAGGATGATTAGAAATGAAGCTAAACTGAACTTCACCCGTTGGACTAAAACAGCTATACTTCATTGCGCTGGCTTCGCTAAATCCAAGCCACGTTTGCGAAGATCAACACCATTCCAATTGACTCACCGGGTACTCGCCCAACAGAGTGCGTCTTTAGATGGTCAATTGGTACACACAGGAAGCAAAAAGAGTCTTAGGGAGACAGAAAAAGTGAGAGAGATTGAGAGATTGAGATTGAGATTGAGAGAGAGGAGAGAGAGAGAGAACTGACGTCAACGGGCATCTCTTCGCTTCCCCGAATGGCATCTAAGTTGTGGTTGTTTTCATCGGCTGTTTATCCGCTGTTTACGCCTTTCTGCCCGAATGCCAGTAATTTGTCGTCGTGTGTTGAGCGCATAAACGGGGATTTCCATGATATTTACAGAATGACGACTGCCATTCACAAGAGACGTTCCGTTCATTCATGGGGACACTTGGAGCAATGGGATGGGAAACGTCACATGGAAGACAGTTTTCTGAGAACAGAAACACAAAACATATTCAGAAAAATGTTCATATATGTTCCTTGACTTTTCTTTAGGGTGGGAATTTCAATGGGAAAGAAAGTAAAACGAACCCTGCTCTAGGAATATATGGGCAGTTTGAAGAATTGCGCTAGCTGAAAAATTCTCAAATTGTGCCTTCTGAAGTGTCACAACAACTTTCCACAATTACCTTGATGAATAGAACTAAATTTAGACTGAAAGGGGGTGAAAGGGAGACCTCAGGGATGAGATGAGCCAATGAAAAGCCCCTCTAATCCTAATTGAAAAGCCAATAAAAAGGAGTGCCAGGGCGTGAATACTATACACAAACAACGCTAATTTGCACCAATCGAAGGGTATCTAATTCGGAATTCTAAAAATAGCTTGCACGATGCGATCGGGCAAAACTTCATTAAGAATGTACCTGGTTTGTGACGGGTAATTTGACGACCAACGTTTACATTTGATTGTGTGTGTGTGTGTGTGTGTGTGTGTGTGTGTGTGTGTGTGTGTGTGTGTGTGTGTGTGTGCGTGTGTGTGTGTGTGTGTTTTATAAGCGTCTGGTTCAAACTACAACATCGTATCCACACCGTACCCTTTGTATTTTTACAAATCTTTCTCTGTTTTCGTATGTCTCTCCTGTTTGTCTGAGACCTGGGAAAACAAACAGGACGTAGAATGGCGAGTCACTTGTATGATTCACAAAACTCTTCTCAGAACGGCTTGTAAATAGCGTAATTTCCTTTATTCCAGCCGGCACGTGTTGAATAATATAATTGGTTACGGTATTACTGTATAATAACTTCCACATGAATGTGTTATACTGAACCGTTGCTTTGCAGCCAATGTAATATTGAAATACCACACGTACGATTATGTCCCATAAAGTTTACGTCAAACTGGAATATTGTTAGTTCACGTGCCAGTTTTGCCCTGTTGAGATGAAAAAAGTCAAATGTCACTTGTCAGTCTCTTCAGAACACACTGATTCAAGATGATTTCGTTTGCGGCATCTAATAAATTTCGTTTTAATGAGGTCGTGTTTAAAAATGTCACATGGGTTTTTAATATTGTCAACAAGTCCTCTGAACCCACTATACAGCTGAGGCCACTCGGATGAATATTTATAGTAGAGGGCCTAGATTAGGACAGACTAGGCGTAGAGTAACACAAACAGGGTGTTGATGACGCCTGGGGCAATCCCGGGAGTGAATCAGGGAAGCGTAATTGAGTTTTCGGAAAGACACGGGCACAAATAACACTTGCCAGGGACTCGCCACCTTTTTTTAGTCAACAAGGGCTTTTGGATCTAGAAAAAGTTTAATTCGTAAATAATGCGAATAAATATGCTTCTCGGCCAAGAATAGACTACAATTATAGTTGCATTACATATTAATTGCAAGTCTGAAAGCTGTGAACCCTTGGTGAACAGAAAAAGTGGCCAATTAGCGGTACAGAGGGATAATCCCGCGTATAAATGTCCCCTGTGATCACCCGAACCCAGCCATGATCCCCTTCCTCCTCGTCCTCGTTTTCCCCGCGGCCGCAATTCTTTCTCCGGCCCATTTGGGACAAAATAGTTCTCGTTTGGGAGAAAATGGACACGGAGTACGCAATTTGTGAGTTGAAGAATCTAGGGTAGTAGGGGACGAAGCGGAGGCCCTTCAACGATTCTAAAAAAGACTGGTTTAACACTGTTATAACTACGACTCCGATATATAGCATGAAATATTGCCAATTTAAGGACAATTGCTGCTCTTCAAGCCAATGGCACCGCTCATTTCGGCAATGGTTCCCGTTTGGGAGAGAAAGGACACGGAAGTCACCATCAGTGAGTCGAACTTCACAAAAAGCGAAAAAGTATTTCAAGGAGGAGGTTGAATTGATTTTTCATTACGTAAAACTAACAAATTGAGCGTAAAATTCAATCCAATCGGAACCACCAAGCAGATGGCGCGAAATCACATTACGCTGCCCCTAGGCGCAACGATTCCCAGAACTCTGTGAATTCAATTGCTTGTCAGTACAAATAAAAGTAAAACAATAACAAATTATTTGACTTTAGAACGCATGGCGGCCGAAACATTTCGCGACTTGGAGAAAACGGCCACGGAATTCGCAACATGTAAGTTTAAGAATTATAAGCATCCTCGTTTTATATTCAGGTCGTTTGCAAAATTCAACGGATCGAAGTGGGATCAACCTCAGGTTTCTCCAGCTTTCATTGTTCCTGTGGCTAAGATTAACAGAACAAACTCTCATAGGAATAGCACTCACAAGGGGTGAGAATATGCAGAAAATGAATTTTAAAAGAATTTAGACCGCATACAAAGGAGCAGCTTGTTAGCACAATGGACATGCGAGTGGACAGGTAATGACAGTTTGAGAAAAACGTAGAGAGACATACAGAGAGAGATAGATAGATAGATAGAGAGAGAGAGAGATAGAGAGAGAGAGATAGAGAGATAGCGGGGAAGCAAGGAAACCTTTCAGTGCGCTCCGTCCCCAGATCATGCCCCTAGTTCACGGAGAACCTATTCCAGCGGGGAACAGGACTCACAAAAGGTGAGATTAACCACCAACAGAAAAATAGAGGAATTTCAGCCCACATACCAAGGAACAGATGGTGGTTGCTCTCCCAGTTGCCAGGTCAGTAAGATACCGAGAAAGAGAAATTGAGAATAGATAAATACTCGAGAGAGACAGAGACAGAGAGATAGAGACAAACAGTGAGAGAGAATATTCGATTTCCAGTGGCTTCCGTCCCCAAGTGGTTCCCCTCATCGACAATCTGAACACACCGTCTCACCTTCGTCCTCAAATCATGCCTCTTCCTTATGACGGACAGGTTTCTATTATGACGAAGCCAGCCCTCACTGTGAACCCTCTCATGACCATTCTATCGAACCTCACCCTTGAATGCCAGTATGCTCCTGCTCTCTGCTAATAACTTTAATTATTCAGAGAGTCATTTGCCAACTATACCAAGGAAATCTTAACACAGAAGGTGTCAGACTTTATGAATGACATCAAGGAGTGGGCCAAGAAGTGTGGAAAGGAGAAGGAGGTGGCGGCGATGGAGAAGAATTCTGTGGACAAGAGGAACGAAATGAAGAAGAATATGACGGCTCTGTTGGAGGCTTTGCCTAAGGCTGTGGAAGGACTGGACAAAATTGAGGATGACGAGAATATGACGGTCGCCCAGAAGGGAAAGGCGGTGAAGCAGTATCTGGCTGGCATCGAAGACAAGAAGGTGGCCAAGGTAAGAGAAGATTCACGTTAACACAGCATTAATTGGGATTTAGACTGTGCGCTTCCTTGAGACACTCTTCGTTGAAGACCAGATGGCCTCTATCTTCCCTAAACTGAAGAAGAACAAGGCTTCATCGCCCACGAAGGGTGATTTCAACAAACTAAGGGAGTTCCTGACACACAAGAGACTGGAGAATCTCCCGAAAGAACAGAAAAAGACCAAAGAACCTAAAGAATAAGTAAATATTCAGTTGAAACCAATTTATCAAAACATCTTTATTCTCAGGCGTCAAACCAGCCGAACTCTTCCAGTGGGATCGCTTGCGCTCCGCCTGAAATTCAAACAATCAAAATGAATTGGTAAAACTGAAATCTTAAAGAAACTATGAATCTAGGAAGGAAGCGAAAGGAATAAATAGAAAAAAGTTAATTGAGTCTACTGTATTGGGTTACCTCACAATTAGTGGAGTTACATTCCGCTCTGAAACTGTTTTTAAAAGCTTAAAAACACTTGGTTCAAAAATCCGTCGGATGAGACCATTTTGGCACCACACATCGCGGATATACAAGTAAATACCGGTTCTGTCGATGAGATCAAACTCCAGCTCGGGATCGAAGGCCGTCGTTTTCCTCGAGGGAGACACCATGTCCTCTGCCATTTCGGTCGAGGTGGTCACAGTTTGACCTCCTGGTGTCACCTAGAAGGGCGAAAAGTAAAAAGATATGGATGTGTGTGTGTGGGCGCGCGCGCGCGCGCGCGTGTGTGTGTGTGTGTGTTTTCACGTGCTCATTCACCTGAATCATCATGCCCATCCTAGCGAATGCTCCCAGTTGAGCCATTCCAATCCCCAATCCCTTGTTGATATTGATCTTCTGAGCCATCTGCAACCCATTATCATCCTATCAACCTGCTTCTCCCCACTTGGATCATCTTGCTGGCCACCTCCCTTGCCTTTCCCATCTGTCTTCCCATGTAATGCACGTGGTGAATGGCACTGGCGGCGATGACATCGACTGAGATTGTGACAAGAGTCACTCCAATGACTATGAACAACACGAGACCAGGCACAGCGATCGGAGGGCTAGAAAAGGTTAAGGCTTCAACCATTGTCAGGCTCACTCTATGTCCCCAAAGCCGACTGTGAGAATGGTAATGGAACAGAAGTAGATACTGTCGAATATAGTCATTTTGCTGACCTGGTGGATCCAGATGCCTCCCAGAATGGGGTAAGCAATCAATAACACCAAGAGTGTGGTTGTGACAGCCGTTGTATTCTTGAAACTATCTCTTTTTAACTTTAGAACAAATAACCTCCTTTAGAAGCTTGAATATCCCATGACAGAAGAACCTTCCCAGATCTGACATTGTGACCAAAGCCAGAGGAATTCCAACCATGGCGTAGATGACGAGGAAGAGACGACCAGAGGGGGTCAGAGGGGTGACAAGCCCGAAGCCTTGTCGAAATAAGTGGGAAGACTTGGCAATTACCGACGGGAACCATAGTTGTAGCTGTGAGGAGAACGGCTGAATCCATCGTCCACAGGGGTTTATAGCGACCATCGCCGTAGAAGAGGGAGTCGAAGTAGTTCAGGGCGATCTGGACAAGAGCTTTTGGAAACAATGACAGAAAGTGAGGCGTGAGGATGTGAGAATGTGATGTGAAATAGTCGAATCGGGCCTTTGAAAAAGAAACGGTAGTGAAAGAACTCCAAGGTATCTGCTCACCATCTTTTGTAGGCGAGAATGAAGCTGCAATACAATGAGTGAGTGAGTTAGTGACTGAGTGAGTGAGTGGAAATGCTGACCGTGTGTATGTGTCGCCGTGAACAAATGCCACTGTTTACCGGTGAATCGAACAAATCGAAGAGTCTCTCAGTGTGTTGATCTACAAGCGCAGTCAAAGATGAATTCAAGGTAGCCTCGTCCAAGATGCTCTCCCTCAACATTGTGGCCTTTTCCATGAAAGAATCCACCAAATGCTGGTAGGCACGCTCAGTCTTCCGTCGAGTGTGCTCCTGAAACCCAACTTTTATTTTTTTTTTCAATGTATAGAAAACTACGACTGTTCTAAGACAACCTCATGTTCAGCTTCCAATGAACGGAACAGCAAAGCACCAACGAAAACGTAGAAAATACAGACAAGTATGAGGAAAATATGGAGACTAGAGCCCCTGAAACAAGTTCATCTGGTTGACTTGTTGAACAAACTTGACAATCTTCTTCACGATTTTCATTTTTGACGTTTTCTTGGTGACGGCGGGCTGCCCGGCCATCAAGGCAGCCAGTCCTCCTCCCTTCCTTCCCATTTTACTAAAGATTAACTATGCTACATACATTGTTAATTATATAATTAAACAACAGAGACAGAAGGTTTACATTTATAATTCCAAGATCAACGATGCCACTCGACTGGCACGTACAGTCATCTGTTCTTGCCAGCTGCCAAAGATGTTGATATTTGTTAACAACTGTTTACTTCACTATTTTCACAATTTTAAGTCACTTTTTTAAAATCGTTTTTATTACTTGCTTTAATTATTTTTTTCTTTCAGATTTTACGGGTCAATCACTTGGATACGAGTGGATAGTAGGATTCGCTGGCAAGTCAATCAGGTTCAGGTTAGTGAGTTCACTTTAAGGCTACTTTAAAAGATCGTATTGGCTCGACAACTTAGTCGGTCTCCCGGGGCCATGGTATTTTTTGTTGCGAAAACCAGTGTTTATTTTCTAGTGCTGCGTTCTGTCCAAATATAGCAACAACTGGCCTGTAATATATTTCTTATTTAAATAAGAAATTTCGGTGTAACTCCCAAATTGGCCTGACCCCAAATTTTGTCGTGGCTAGTTCTGTCAACCAATCATTCTCCAAAATGTGAGTGACGTTTTCATGTCTACATCCTTATCGTATGAGCTTATGGAATTTTCATTAAATTCCTATCTAAGCTATACGCTTTCCGAAGACAGCTAATGAAGCTTTGCTCGCTTGAAATCAATTTTTCCAAATCTCGAGGTTCTGCGGTAGTTTCGTCTGCATTTGGCAACCCACATGTGGTTCGTGCGTGAAAAAAAACACGCAACAACGGCCGGGCGCCTTTCGCAACCAACCAGCCGGCTGGCAACGATTCCCGCCGCATTCACTTTCCTTCCTCGTTTCAAACCAAGATTTCGCCAGGTTTTAAGCAAAAATCCAAAAATAGGTAAAATGCTATCCAAACGTAAACATCCGCTCCCAGAATTGCGAAAATTTTACCCTATAGAGTTGTTTGAGCAATATTTTTTGCTAAAACACTATGTGTAATCGTTTTCTGCAATTTCCTTTGCAAAAATACCTTGATTCGACTGTACAAAAGTGTTCGTCACGTCATTTGTTTATTGTTTTCCTTCCCTTTTTCGTAGCAGACCAGAAATAAACAAAGATTTCGCCTAGCAACGGTAAATAACCATTGTAGTTGTATAGTTATTTTCAATCTAGAGCCTGCTCGTCTATTTAAGTCAGCTGTCACCAATAACGGTCCGGCCTGCTCTCAGCCTTTCTCGTGGTTCGTCCCTAATTTTGGCATCTAACATTTGGTCATCAGGGATCAACCTCTATACATCCAAAATGTGCTCTGAATCAAACGGATGGCGTTGATTCATTTCTCTCTTTCTCGTAGCAGAGATCAAAGGGTCATATTTGCTGCAAGTCAGTTCTATGGTTGCCATGATACGCCATGAGAGGGGGATTTCAAGGTTGGTGGAACTGGGAGTATAGCCGCAGTTGTTGTTCCCAAAACCTCGTAATTCTCCGTCAATAGCCGTTTTTACACTTAAATTTTGGGTATGAACAGTGGACTTTCGTGTCTGAGCGCTAACCATGAGCATTACCTACCAAGGAGGGTTGAATGATGGTTTGGGTAAGTGCGGTTTTAATTTCCCTTAGTTAGAGAGGTTGCCCAATTTTGAGAAATCAGGTACATCTGATTGGTGGACCCTCAGGTGTGGCTTCTGACAAAGTTTGGGCAATAGTTTGTAAAGGAGGTCAGTACGAATCGTAACACAGATGCCCGTCAAGGCTCAAAACTTGCGTAGCCTGAGGGATTGTCGGTGTTTTTGGCGATTGACGCCTTGCCATCCCGTGGTGTCATCTTCATGCATGGCTGAGGCGATGCTCTTCCCGCAGCACCCGATAACCGCCGATATCATCGCTATCGGCGCTGTCGAAATAGGGGCGTTGTGGATGATTTTGACCGAGAGGTGGAGAATATTTCCCTGATAAAGGAACCGCAGTCGTCAATCTGAACCAGAAGAGCCCATGGCCCATTTTTGTTTTTGTTTTTTTTTTTTCTTTTTTTGGATCAGCTTCAGTAAAGAAAAACGGGATCAATCTAAACATTCTGTTACAAACGACAGCCTTTCCTTTTGAAGTTCAGGTCTTACCCCACCCAAGTACAAACTGAGCATAATCGGTTTAACCCGATTATTGGCTTGATGTGGTCCAGTAGACACGAAATACCCAACTTTGCGTGTTGTTTCATATCTTAGGTCGCCCACTGGAAATCCTCTCCGAACCTAAATTGCTTTTGTTTCTTGTAACTTCCGGAGAATCAGCTTCTTCCCTTATCTTTCCCTACAACACGCTACGCACATAGATATGCCTTTCACGACCACAAGCTGTTTGCTTAGGTGAAGTCATTGGTTCAGCCGCCTTTGTGATTTCTATAGGGGGAAACGCAAACCGCAGTATCGATCAAAAATAACTTTTTCGTGGTGACATCACCCTAGCTCATTGAGCCTCTTGCTTTTGTTTGCGGCTGACTCAAATGCGCGTGCCCTTGACAGCGATGGCGCACTTGCGACCCCCGGCGGTGATTCAAACGACACAAACCGGTGTTTCTACTCGATGTCTGCGATAACATTGGTCTTGCAACTCTTTTCGGTTCTTTGATGCGTTAAAATGAAACTGAAACGCACTGATTTCAGAATGGCGAGAGTGAAGGAGACCAAGCGACTGGTCAAAAAGAAGGTCGTCGTCCGCAAACTGGCCAATGTGACCAATTCCACTTTGCAAGGTTGGTCAAATGGTGATTCCTCGTCCAAATTGTTGTTTCAGATGCGCGTATCAAGAGGAACCGCGTGCAGACGAAGCCCTACCAGGCGCCGAACGCGTCGGTGCCTCAGTCGGCGACCAGGGTCGGTCATGTGAAGAAGCCGGTGGTGAAGAAGGCGAATAAGCTGGTCAAGAAGACGACGGGAGTGGCGGATAAGATCAGCAAAGCGAAGAAAGTGACGAAGAAGGAGGCGGCGAGGGAAAAGGCGAAACAAGTGGCCAGGAAGGGCAACGAACGGCTGAAGAAGAGGGATGGAATCAAGATTAACAAGGTTGGTTTCAGGGCAGTTCAGAGGCAGCATGGCCGAGTGACTAAGAGGTCGGACTGGCAATCCGAAGTTACCCAAGTTCGATCCCCCGCCGACAAAATTTTTTTTTGCCTTAATTGTTTTATGTAACTGTTATGCTAAGGGCTCTGTGCATAGCTAGTGTAAAACTTTTTATCCAACTTCTAGAAATTTTGACCTCTGGCCGCGGGCCGGGCCGAGATTTTTTCGGAGAGCGGGCCGGCTCAGCCACCCTTGGTCTGGGGCAAAATTTACGCAAAGGCGCCATCGCTGTCAAAGCAAAATATGTTACACACAATCGTTGGAAAATGAAATAGAGGCCCTCAAGGCCCGTCTGCACCTTTAAATCGAATAACAAACGTAGCTATTTCGATGGCACAATAAAAAAAAAAACACATTTTTTTAAAGGAAAATGCTTTCTTCGGAGCTGGAAGTGCGCCTGAATTCGTGAGTGTGGCGACCTACCATCGCTGGCTAATTCGAGCCCTGGTGAGGAAGAATGTGAACGAGATGAGGAACATCTTCAAGAGCAAAAAGTAGGTTCCCTGATTGCAGGTGCAGTTAGAGATTGTTTTAGGATAAACGCTCAGTGCTTCGAGAGACACTTCTCTTATGTGGATGGACGATCAGCCGACTCCCTCGTCTGTCGATCTGGCGATGTGAAACTGATCGAAGAGTACTACAAGCTGAAGGACGCGGTGGTGAAGGAGAAGAAGAACGTGCAGTTGGAGCCGGACTTGCTGCAAAGGGTGGGATTATGGAGAGAGGGAGAGAGAAAGAGAGAGAGAGCAACAAAGAACAGACGCTTATTCAATGCTTTTAGAAAACCACCGGCCAGCGTAACTTCTACATGCTCGGTCGTGCCACAAGGGTCCTCCAAATGTCTCGCGGGGGCAAAGAAGGCAACAACGCGTTCTTGGACTACGAAGAGGGTGGATCGGGAGGGGAATCGACGACCGTAATGGAAGCCCTGGTTCAGAGCAACACAGCCTATAAGGACATCTTCAGTCTCTGCCAGATCAAGGAGACCAGTGAGTGTCCTCTATTGAAAATGTTCCAAGACACAATTCAGGTCTCCAGATGGGATGGTTAGATACCAATCTAGTGCATGCGTGTAGGAGGGGACACACGGAACTGGCTCATGCGATTGCGAAGGCCGAGGGACAGTACTGTACCAATGAGCTGCAGAGGGAGACCTTGAAGTGAGCTCAGTATAATTTATTGATATGGGGTACTCTCAGTCTCTAAGGCTCTATTTTGGGTGAGGATCTGCTGTAATTGTTGGGTGTGTAATACCTGGTTTGGTGTAAGCATACAGTGCCAAACTCCGCCATAAGCGGCGGTGGGGCCGTCGCAATTTTGAGTTCGTCAAATTTTTGTTAAATAAGGGGGTCCGCCGCAAATTTTCGAAACTTTTCGTAATAGAAGGGGCTGTCGCAAAATTAACCCCCGCGGTGTGTTGCCCAAGTATGGGTGTAAGTGGGACTTACTGTATATATTAGGGTCCAGTTTGTGATGCCTACTGATCGAACCTTATAATCGTTTCACAGTGTACCCATAGATCATGTATTTATTAGGAATAATTTAACCCGAGCGCGGGACTCTGTCCGTATTTCCGGCGCCCTTTATACGCACTGTTAGCAATTCCGCGCGACCCCCCGAAGTTGAGATATTTGACAATTGTAAGGTAGCAACATATGACCGAAAGCTACTATTGGACAAATTTCACCCAATTGTGTAAATTGCCGCAGGCGATACGGCTAAGGGTTACGGTAGCCGGAGGGGGTCGCGCTTTCCTGCCGGGACAGGTACCTTTTTTATATATGGTTTCCAAAGCGTGCCTGGTAATCACTGTAATTAGGCGCAATATGCACTTCGCCGCTATGTATGGCTGCACTGCGCGGGTCATTCTGTACTTCTTGGGTCTTTATTTACAGGTACTAGGCGTACATATTGAGGGTGCGGTAAGTGCATGGAAGGGTCCGGAACATTTGTTCTCAAAAATGAGCAGCTTTCCTTAAAATCGGGAGGTTGGAGCTGGATTCAAGCCGAAATATACTAATTCTTTTTTGTTATAGAGTCGGAGGCAAGCTCCCTGCGAAGATTCTCTCAGTCTCGGTGCTGAAGAAGTGTTTCGGCAACAAGAACATCACTCCCCTTCATACAGCTGCTATCAACCCCGATGGAGCTAAGGTATCCCACCAACCCTCTTTCTTAAAAATCCCATTATTTCAGATGCTGGAGCAGATGCGAGCCGTGGAGCCGAACATCAACGTACCCGACCAAGATGCCTGGTTCACGATCCACTACGCAGCCGTCTGTCGCAATGCGGAGCCCCTCCGCTACCTTCTGAAGAACGGAGCTGTGCCCACGATGCATAACAAGAAACAGGAGTCGCCTCTGCACGTGGCAGCCATTGCCGGCCGAGCGGAGACTACAAAAGTGCTGATGGAGACCATTGACAAACTGGAGAAAGGCGACGGGGGAGAGGCGCCTAAGGCGGAGAAGTCGCTGCTGAACGCCAGGTCGCGCAGTGGAAACACTGCACTTCTTCTGGCTGTACGCAACGGACAGTGGGTTACGGTAGTTTCTAGAAATCTCTTTTTATAGCATAGCTGTGGTGAAGACTCTGTTGGAGAATGAAAAGGTTCTGCCGGACATTCCCTCATCAGCTACTACCAATAAGATCACTCCTCTGATGGTAGGGTTTAGGTGATTTTCTAGTAAAAAATCCCTTTTCAGTTGGCCTGTGCTAGAGGAGACCTGGAGATTGCGAAGCTGTTGGTGAGCAAGGACGCCCTTGTCGAAGCCAGGGATAAGAAGAAGAGGACGCCGTTGATCCACGCTGTAATGAATGGCCAGGAACACACGGCCGCCTACCTTCTGTCGCTGGGGGCTGATATTCTGAAGGCAGACTCCTCCGGCAACACTGCCGCTCACTACACAGCGGCCTACGGATGGCTGCAGTGTCTGCAACTGCTCGCCGATGTGGATCCGGCCTGTTTGAGTGTGGAGAACGACTGGAAGATCGCTCCCTTGACTGTTGCTTTTCTCAAAGGTTCGTGGTTAGGACACAGATAGACAACATACGGGGGGAGGGAGCCAAATAAACGAAAAAGGACAGGAATCTTTTGAAAAATATCAACAAAAAAACCTAAAAATATTCGACTGCTCGAGCCGGCTCGAGCAGTCGAATTTTTTTTAGGTTGTTTTTGTTTTGAAACGTAGTTCTCCATGTGAAAAAAAACATACTGTGATTTTGCACTATCCTATATAAATTTTGCATCTTTTTCATGCCCGAGTGGCGAAGAGATCGGACTGGTAATCCGAAGTTGCTCCACTTCGATCACCCGTCGACAAAACATTTTTTCCTTGTTTGCTTGGTGGAATGTGTGTGCTATAGACACATTTTCTGTCCATAGATTATACCTGGACACGGGGTGCATGCGAGAACTTGTTTTGGGGGTGCTGGTTAGTATGGGGGCCTTTTAAAAACTGGAGGGGGCTTGATTTTTGGGTCACCCCTTCTTTACGGGACCTTATTGCTTGAACCCCCTCCGTTCCGTGTCCAGGTATGCCATAGATCGTGTAAAACCTTTTTTAACTCTTAGAAATTTCGACCAGGGCCGGCCCGAGAAAATTTTGCTAGCGGGCCTGCCCTGAGCCACCCTTGGGCCGAAGTACGCCTAAATTCGTCTGAATTCCCAATTCATAACACGCTTTCAGGTCACTACGGGATAGTGACATGGCTGCTGGACGGCAAGTACAAGGACCAAGTGAACATCAACGGCAAGGACATGGAGGGATACACCCTGCTCTCCTGTCTCCTGAGCTTCACAGACCCAGAGGTTCACCAACAGCTGCCGGAACAGATCGACTACCTCCTCAAGCGGTTCGGTCCCTATACGACCCATTTGAACTCTTTTTAGTGGGGCTGACTGCACACTCACTGACAGCATGGACAACACCGTCTTGCACGACTTTGCCGGAATGGACGTTCATCTGAACAAGGACAATACACCGGGAATGACGGAGAAGGCGTACCGCGAGTGCTTCGAAATGTTGTGCGACAAGGCGTCGGAGGCTGTGATGGCCAAGAACCAGGATGGCATGACCCCGATGCACGTAGCTCTGAGACAGGGCAATCTCTTGGTCTTCAATTGGTTCCTCGAGCGGATAAAGGACCTCAAAGCCTTCTTCTCCGAGCGATGGTAACGATTCTGTCTTGAAATTTAAAGCTTTTTCTTCAGGTTGGCGGATAACAGCTTCATACAGGCCCTTCTTGAGCTTCCGATGCAGATCTGGCAAGGAAATCGGTGGGAGAACCAGCCGAGGCCACCTCTAAGCCTTTACGACGTCCTTCCCCTTATCAAAGGAACCCTTATGGTTAGAAGCCTTCACTCTTGCTACTAAAGGTTGTTTCAGAAGCAGTGCAAGGCTGAAGTCGAGGCCTGGTTGAGGGAGAACAACAAAGACGGCGTGAACCACGTGCTGGCACTGATGCAGAGCTACAACAAACTCAATTCCAGAGGCAGGGTGGACGAGGATGAAAAGGTGAAGGCGTAAATGCTCCTGACCAACCTCACTTTTAGCCTTTTGTTGCCTACGTCGGCGAGATGTTCGCCTGGATCTGCGATGTGTTCCCAGAAGTTCTGACCCTTCAGACGCCTGCAACTGACTGTCGCATGGGCGGTAGTCTCATCCACTCGGCCCTGCTGGTCCCTCTGGAGAAGGGGTGCAACTCCTTCCTTCGCACCCTCTTGGACAAGGCTGTTCAGCACAAACTCATTGGGTCAGTTGAAAGGTACCATCTAGTACCTTTTGTTCAGAGAGGCACTTCGGCAAGAGATCGACAAGCTGCCCTTGGCCATCCACGCCCTCCGAACGAGTACCGGCGCTGTGAAGACTGTTCTGGAGTACGCGGCTAAGAATAAGTGCACCGACGGGGTCCACAACGCCCTGCTCAAAACCGTCAAGGAGACAAAGGATGGTGAGATTCCTAATTTAGGTGGCTAAATGGATTGTATTTCAGAGAAAGAGGTGGAGAGGGTGGTCAACCGCACCCTGTTGATGCTGATTATCGCTCAAAACGAGTTCGACCTAGCCAACGATTTGATTCTATCAGCCGACGAGTGGAAGGCCAAGGATGCAGGTGGGATTGTCACTGTAGCTTAGCTACTTTGTGCTTCAGAAGGCAACTCCGCTTGGCACTTGGCAGCCAAGTCGAACCACCATCGCACCATGATGCTGATGAAGAACCTGGAAGCGAAGAAGGTATCCAGAGAGGTATGTTTTGTTGTATTTACGGAAGGAAACTGTGTTTCTATTATACTGTTTCGTTTTATAGACGAACGACAAAGGTGCCACTCCCCTGCACATGGCTGTGCAGGCCTGCGACGGTTCGGCCAATTCTGTTATGGAGCCAATCGAGTGGCTGGTTCAGAGGAGCAGCGTCGCCGATCAGGACGTCGTAAGTCTTTTGATTATTACGTTTGATAGCTGGTATTCAGTTCGGCCGCACCGCCATGCACTACGCCTTCGGTTCGTTCGATCAGCTGGCTGAGAAGCAGTGGGGAGCGGTGCAGAAGGACCCGATCGCAGTGGTTTCGATTCTGGCGATGAACATCACGGAACAGCAGCTGAATGTGACCGATGTCGATGGAAACACGGCGTTGCACCTGGCGGCTGCAGCGGGAGCCAACATTTGCGCTGTGACGTTGCTGAGGAAGGGAGCGAAGGTGGACATTGTGAACAAGGAAGGAAACACTCCGTTGGCACTGGCTGTGCTCCATTCACGACAGGGAGTGGCTCTCACGCTCATCCAGGCGAATAGCTGTGTCACAGACAAGGTGAGACGTCTTGAAATTCAAACATTTTTTTTGTGATAGGATATGTGCAGGTGCACATTGCGATGGTTAATGTACTGTTTTGGCCCGGTGGCGACACTCGGTTGGTGTGAGCACAGTGCTAAATCTGTCACAAATTTTATTACAGACCAGGAGGGTACACGCGCCTACGGCGCTATCCCCTCTTAGAATTCGCGGCCGCTCAGTTTGACTGCCTTCAGCTACTCGGCATACGGCCGAGGAATTTACGTAGGTTCACGCTGCTACGCGGCGTGAACTCGGCCTACGGTCGATCTCACTCTCCCACTCTGGGGAAATGAACGCGTGAACTTCCGCTGATCCACTTCAGACACACACAGAGACCATAGCGTTTTGTTGTAAGGGATATGTGATTCGTAAAAGATGTAGCATACATTTTTCTCCGTGATAACCCAAATTTTAGTTGTTATTTGCCCTCCTTTAGCAATTTCCTAGTTTTTAACTTATGTCTGAGTGTGTTTGCAACGAATTCATCGAGGCCTGTTGTAACCTTTGTGTTCAGGTCGTTCCTCCCAAGCCGGAGAAGAATAAGGAGGAGAAATGGATGTGGAAGGCTCTGATCGGAGAAGAAGAACCAATCCTCGATTCGACCATTCCCGCCCAAATTGTGAAGAGAGGAATCGACTGGGCAGCCATGGTCTACGTCCTCCTCGACACTCTTGGAAAGGTTCAAAACCTCAGAGATTTAATCCAATTTTTGTGTTTAGAACGTAAAGTCCCTCACCCAGATCACCGTGTGTGCACTGAAGGAGAAGCAGTACAATCTGGCCAATCAGCTTCTGAAGTCATTGGAGGCCATCCTCGATGGAGAGTCTCTGAACGCGGTGGAGGAGCACCTCGTTCTGGTCTTTGCCAAGTCCCTCCCAAGTACTTTTCGGGAAATCTTTTTTTTTTACGAATATTTGTTTCAGGAGCCACGACTATGGAAGCAGAGTCTGTTGAGAGGACGGTGCTCGATCGTCTGCTTGGCCTCGGTTGTCCTCTGATGCATGGCGACTCCTGCCCTGCCTTTGAAGTCGCGTTGAAGCACTCCGCCTGGTGGCTGGCGAAATATCTCAAGGAAAAGATGGGACAGAAGTGGAATAAACTGGCTTCTGAGAAGGAGGACGAAGGACCCCTGCACGCGCTGCTCACCGGAGGACATCTGAAGGACGTCGCTTCCATTTGGATGGATGAACTCATCAAGCTGAAGCACCTTAAGTAAGTGAACTAGAAGATCTTCTGAAGACTACGCTTAGGGTGACCACGTGTTCCCTCTCCCTTCCCACTCCAGCCAACATGAAGGGCTACATCGAGGGGAAGTACACGGCTCTCGGCTGGGCTGCCCTCTCCGGCAACGTTCATCTGATCGAGTTCCTCAGACGCAAGGGATTCGATGTGAACGCAGCCGACGAACACGGCCGCACCCCCATGATGCTGGCAGTCGTTTCAAACTCCGGTGAAACTGTGGAGGTGGAGCTTTATTAAATTTAGTTCTAATTCATTGACTTTAGGCCCTGTGCTCCGATTTGTCGGCTTCCGCGCCCCAGCAGAAGACCTCGTCTCAACGACGAGTGGTCAACAACTTCTCGCGACACCTGGCATTTGTAAACGGAAGAAAGTAGGCGTTCTCACGAAATTTCGATAAATTAACTTGTTCAGGAGAAAGGCCGATAGTGATGAAGACGAGGATAGCGATGAAGATGACGAAGAGGAAGAGAAGGAGGAGAGCGAGCAAAGCGGGGGCGAATCAGACGAGGAAGAGGAGGAAAACAACAACAAGAAGCCCTCCCTCACAAAGAGATTCAAAATCGCTAACAAACAGGTGAACTTGTACCCCCATTTAGTATAAAAAAATAAAGTTATTCAGTTGTCGTTGGAGGCCAAAGATTTCAACGGCAGAAACTTGTTCCACTACCTCTGTGAGCCAATCGCCTGGGAGAACGTGGATCTGTTCTCAATGATGTCGAGGGAACAGAAGAATACGACAAAGAAGCTTCTGGGAGAGAAGGACAGTCAGGGAATGACGCCTCAGGCCTTGGCGGCCAAGCTGAAGCTGCGTCGAATGACCACCGCCATGGGACAAATCACCGGACAGAACACAAAGTAAGCGTTTGCATAGACTTTCATTTATCTTCGCTTAGGGTGGCTGCGACAGAATTGCCCGATGTGAAGGGATTGGAGACTGATTGCGATGTTTCCGGGGATTCCAAGGTGTTCATGGACAAGTTTGCGGCTGAGAACGACAAGAAGGCGACGGAGAAGACGTCGGAGGACAGACCATGCCAGCTGAGTGGCTACAGTAGCAGTGGAATAGTCGAGAAGTGCAAAGACACGGATCAGTACTTTAGGGTAAGGGGGAGTCAGTGGGCCAAGACACGAAAATTCACAAATGCGTATTCGACAAATGGTTGTTTAGGTGTTGATGAACAAGTCCGATCTGTCCTACGGTCGCTTCGGTTTCCACAACTTCTACCGAATGGAGTTGATCAAGAGAAGAGACACGGACCTGTGGAACCTGTTCACCAACTGGGGTCGCATCGGCGGCGGTGATGGAGAGTTCCAGTCGACTCCGTTCGGAACACTAGATGCAGCCGTGAAGGAGTTCAAGTCCGTGTTCAAGTCGAAGGCGGGGCAGGATTGGTGCCCTCTGGACAAGTTCGTCGACCAGCCGAAGAAGTACCGTCTCGTGAAGGTATTTCTCTTCTGAATTGTGATAATTCAATTGTTTAGGTGAACAAGTCGCCCAGTTCATTGGCGGATGTTGAGCTGCCTCCTTACGGCAAGGGAGAGGAGGAGGAGCCGGTTAGGGCCTTTGTCAAGGACATCAGCGATCCGAAGAAGTTGAAAGAGTACCAGAAACAGATCTACCAACGGCTGAATGTGGCCTGTCCTTTCGGAAGAGTTACCGGCGAGGCCATCGACAGCGCCAGGGAGATCTTAAAGGACTGCTACCTTGTGGCTAAGCAGATCCAAGTGGCATTGGGAGAGAAGGGAAACAGCCAGGAGAAACTCCTGCGCCTCATCAACCAGGCGGTAGGATTCTAAATCTACCACGGAATGATGGTTTCAGAATGACCTCTCCAGTGAGTTCTACAGTGTCATCCCCATCGGAAATGCCGAATTCTCATCATTGACTCGTTTAGACTCGGTTAGTAGAATTCCTATCGCCATTCAATCGTGCTTTTCAGGATCAAGTTATCCAAAACGCAGAGATTTCGCTGAACCGAATGGCCGAGATCGAAGTGGCCACCAGGATCCTCACAGCCGCTGCCAGTCATCCCGACATCGACAGAATCCAGTGAGTTTATTCGTGTAGTGATTTTATTTGGTTTGATTCAGGTACGTCTCCTCTGCCATCGAATGCGGAATCCGTGCAATGGGACCGGGCGAAGAAATGAGCCAGAACATTCTCCAGTGGATCCACAACACCTCAGACGACCCCAACAATTACTGTGTCAAGGTGGGAACGCCGTTGAAATTGGCTGAATACAATTTTCAGGGGATTCTGGAGGTTGCTCCTATGAGAAGTGTAGACGCCTTCTCCAAATTCGCAACTGAGGACTATCAGAAGCTTCTGTTCCACGGAACTCGTGCGGCGAACCTCGTGTCTCTGCTCCGCGATGGCTTCCTAGTCGACCCTACGCATGCTTCTATCCAGGGACGCCGTTTCGGAAACGTTGGTTTTGAGATTTTCCATTTTACACGTTTATTAAACAGGGAATCTACCTTGCCGACTACTTCGACAAGAGCAATTGCTACTGCGAGGCATCTGGTCGAGGATGGAAGTACATGCTCATCTGTCAGGTACTTCATTCTCCAAGCCCAACTATGGAAATGGTTAAGGTTGCCTTCGGAAAGTTGGCTGTCCGCCAGATGAACAAGTGGGAAGATGAAGATGTCAGCAAGTACGACGCCCTGCTTATGGAGGGTGAGATGAAGCCGAAGAACTCCATCACTGTCAACGGTATGTTGGGGTTGTTTCGTAGGGTCAAAGTATGTTTAGGAGTGATTATGCCTGTCGGAAGTGCGCCTAAAAAGAATCCGAACAAGAACAGGTGGTACTACGCCACCAACTACTCGGAGTACATCATCGCCAATCCGCAACGCGTCCTTCCCAGATTCATTGTTATGTACAAATAAATAGAACCCGGTTGACACAAATAGTGATATCCCATATCCGGTTCAGTGATCATCGAATGTTTCCTGTAATTTCATGTTAATTACCTCAGTAATAAAGTTTTTTTTAATGATTTTTTGTTGGCGAAATGCGTACATAGTGTAGGTGGTTCAATGGATCTAATTTTAAAGTTACGTTTTTCTATAAATGGAATTGAGGTGACCGATTTCTGGTATGTTATATGCTGGCATGACTCCAATGTGGCGACAGCTACGCTGTATTAAATATTTAAATTAATTAATTTTATTATGCGAAAATTTAAAAAAAAAACTTGCAAAAACCCCCAATAAAAGACAATCAGCTGGTTAACCGAATCCTTCAAGTAGAAGTCTGGCAAATTGCCAACCCCTCCTTGGTTAAAGGACTGCACATCTGGTCTCGAAACGGGCGCCGTTCGTACCGTATACAGAGGGCTCCTCTTCGAATGTTCCTATCTTTTTCTGTTTTTCCTATACTATTTTCTCTTTAATGTTGTTGAACTGCTGAAATTTTTGTTAAAAATATCGATTTTAGCGTTATTACAATTTACAAATTTACCAAATCACTGTTGCTGCAGAGCCCATGCAGTTAATCCTTGTTTTTACATTTTTTGGTCCTAATAACTTCTTAATATATTTAGCTTGAGGTACAATAATGGCTGATCGTGGAGGTTTCCGCGGCGGATTCGGAGGTGGCGAGCGCGGTGGACGTGGAGGCCGTGGCGGAGCTGCCGGAGAGCGTGGACGTGGTGGACGCGGACGTGGACGTGGAGGACGCGGTGGACGGTGAGTATTTTTACTCTTAGAGATTTCTTTACTAGGCGGATAGGAACCAGCCATTGCATTTGCTTTGTTTGGGCCGAAAACCGCCAAAAGTAATGAGGCATATTGGTCGTTTGGGGTAGTTTTGAATCTCTGAACATCACCCTTGTCGCGTACAATCAATTTATTCTCGTCAAATTCACCAAATGTAGCATTTGTTGCCATTTTTTGCATATCCGTCATAGTATTATTTTAGCGGAGGACGCGACACCAAGGAGGATGAGTGGACTCCCGTGACCAAGCTGGGAAGACTCGTTAAGGACAAGAAGATCACCACCCTTGAGGAGATCTACCTCAACTCTCTCCCCATCAAGGTTAGTTACAGTACAGTATTTCGATTTGGGCGGATAGGAACCAGCCAAAGCATATGCTTTGCTTGGGCCGAAAACCGCCAAAAGCATCATGAAGCATATTGGTCGTTTGGAAGTTGACAAAAACTATTGAACATCACCCTTGTTTCTGACATTTTTCTGAAACTCCTTCATAAATGAAAATTTTTCAGGAGTTTGAGATCATCGACACCCTCTGCTCCAACCTTAAGGACGAGGTTCTCAAGATCACCCCCGTCCAGAAGCAGACCACGTACGTTGTTTTATATTCAATACTTTATTTGTGGCGGTTAGGAACCAGCTTTTGTCTGTACTTAAAATGGGCCGACAACCCGCCGAAATTAGTTGACACATTTTGGTCGCTTGTTATGGCTTTGTGCCGTGTGGGCATCACCCTTGTTTCATACATTCATTTTACTATTTCAGTGCCGGTCAGCGTACTCGCTTCAAGGCTTTCGTCGCCATCGGAGACCACAGCGGGCACGTCGGACTTGGAGTCAAGTGCTCTAAGGAAGTCGCCACCGCTATCCGTGGAGCCATCGTCGCCGCTAAGCTCGCTGTCATCCCCGTCAGGCGTGGATACTGGGGCAACAAGATCGGACAGCCCCACACCGTTCCCTGCAAGGTCACCGGAAAGTGCGCTTCCGTCATGGTGCGCCTCATCCCTGCTCCCCGTGGTACCGGTCTGGTTGCCGCTCCCGTCCCCAAGAAGCTTCTGACCATGGCTGGTATCTCTGATTGCTACACCGCCGCTACCGGACAGACCGCCACCCTCGGAAACTTCGCCAAGGCCACCTACGCTGCCCTCCAGAGGACCTACTCTTACCTCACCCCCGACCTGTGGAAGGAGGAGGTTCTTGAGAAGACCCCCTACCAGAGGTACCACGACTTCCTTGCTCGTTCTGCGTAAACCTTGTTACTCTAAAAATGAATTTGTTGACACCTCGATTTTTTTTTATCGGATAGGCGTAAGAAGGCAGGGGGTATTGCATGTGTTGCCTCAACCTTTACGGTGTTGGTGCTTCACACGCAGCTGGCCAAGTTGAAGTCCCTTCTAAAATTCGGTCTCCTTGAAGGCCCTGGCAGAACATGGAGTAAGGGTTGTTGGTGCCTCGCCGCATTGCTCGCGTGAGATTTGTGTGTGGGAGCCTACCCGCAACCTTCTTTGAGACTACCTTCGTGCATGACTATAGTCGTCGCCAATGCTACTTCGCCCAATTTCGCTCTTAGTTCTGTTTAAATAACACCAGACGCGAATTTGCGTACAAATATCCTGTGTTTTCGGATACGTACGCAATACTGCGTCATGGTTACAATTGCGAATCGGCCAAGAAGTAAAATTGGCGAAGACAATACTTGTTTTATTCTTTCTTAATCAAGAACAGGACGGAGTTTATATAAGATAATGTAATGGGATCCGCACCCGTTTTGTCACCCTGCGCTTTTGCTTTTCAAACGGTGGCTCGAACTCGATGGAAAAGAGCCCCTCTTCCACACAGCGGGCCCAAGGCGGCGGGGGAGTCCACCCCTGACCGCGTCGCGTCCGAACGAGCGCGGCGCGGCAATGAGTCGGAGACTCCAGGATTTTTTATTGCATTTTCTTTACTATTTGACTTAAATTTATATATAAATTGAAAGTTTATACAATTTCCGATTTTTTTACAATAAAAATTAAGAAAAATAATGATTAAACAAATAAAATAAATCGTGCAGAGAGAACCAGTTAGATGCGCAGGGACCCAAAAAGGCCTAGAGACGGCGTTGGAATTCGAAAAGGGGGCGTAACCTGGCTCTGCGCCAACCTCACCGATCAAAGGGCGCCGCCGCCGCCACCTCCTATACTTGGGCCCGCTGTGTCCAACTGCGCTCGACCAATTTTGTAAGTACAAACCTCTACGGATGGTACTTTTAATGAAGTGGAACCCCTAACCAAAAATGGCTGCGTGTTTTTTTAGTCATAAGGAGAGGGGTGATTCGGATATTTTCGTTTATAAACACACGAAAAGGCACCCCTCGTATGTTTTCAGGCTGAGAAAAAGGGATTTTTTGGCAGAGCATTTTCGAAAATTTCATATTTTCGACGGCAACGGCATATTTTCGGTCCGGCCTATTCCCATGGATGGTGGGCACTTGAACAGTTTTCAGGTACCAGCGTCAACAGTCAGCGCGGAGCACCATGTTCTCACGTTTTACCGGATCCTTAGGTTCGGTTATGTGCTTTCGAAAGCTTTCAATGAAGCTTGATAAGTGCAGTACAAATTATTGCTTCTTGTAGTGAGTTAAAATTTTGGTTTTCCATCCTATTTAACAGACGTGAACGTGGTAGTAGACCTTGGGAATATCCTAAGTGACAGCATAATGGCCTCCGGCAGTGGTAAGTTTCTTTCAGCCCGTCTAGGTCACTTTCTTCCAAGTGTGGTGAAACGTCATGCATTGCAAGGTGAAAAGTGTTTATATCTTTATTTGATTTCTCTCGTAACAGACACTAGACACGTAGAGACAAAACCTAGATCCTCAATAACTGAATGGAGAACAAGGAGAACAAAATGGGGCTCACCGAAGAACAAGAACCGTGAGGGAGGACAACTATCCGAGTGATCACAAGGGCTAGCGATGTGTACATTGGCTGGAGATTGGCAATGGTGAGCGGGGGAATGGCGACCGACGGAGGAACACTGAGCAGGGCAGTCGCCGAGAGAAAGACCCGAGAGAAGACGCGTCACGAGTAGATCGTCACCACCTCAGCGCCTGTGCCGCGGACCAACAGCACCCGCTGAAGGCCTTCGGTCAACGCCTCGATGAACTCCATGTCTGAAAAAGTTTTTGTAAAATTGTGGCTCATTGCTAAGTAGAATAACTACAGAACGGAGTTTTTTTTTGTCCCGAATACTTACAATAAGTGTCCGAGTCCTTGTCGAGAGGCCCGGGCAGATTGACGATGGTCAGTTGAGACTCGGAACTCTTCTGCCGCATCAGTTCGTTCAGCTTGACCGCCGTGTGCATCTTGTGTACATTGAATCTCCTCCGCCTCTTCTGCTCCTCATTCTCCTTCTCCAACGTCCCATTGCCCATCGGTTTTAGCTCATTCGAGCTCTCTTCGTCGCTGAAGCGCACTCCTCTCTGCTGTTGCTCCTTCTTCTTTGCAGGCTCTTCCTCCTCCTCATCCACTACCTCCAGTTTCTTCTCCAGAATAGCTGGTAATTGCTGAAATCGATTGTAATTTCTATTTTGGTTTGGCGAACCACCATATCCTCTTCGTTAATTCTGCTCATCTTTCTCTCCCTAGTGACGTCGTCGAGGTGAGTCTGCAGGTCCTTCTCCCTGTCTGCCTTGTTCAGACTCTTCAGAAGCTTCGTCCTCTCCTCCATCTTCAGAGTCCTTTCATAGGTGTACTCGCTGATGTCAGAGTCAGGCTAAATATCTCAATTAGTTCATGGAGACAGCGAAAAGTTACCATTTCAATAACGATGACCTCTGCGTCAATTCGCAATTGGTAGAGGAACTTCTGAAGATCGCTCTTCATTTGCACATTGTTATCCTCTAATTGAGCAATGGCGAAGAGACGCAGTTTTGTATTTCTCCACGTCTTGTGTTGCCTCAAAAGGAAGGGCAGAAGCATCAACAGACCTCCATCATGGACCACCCACCACACATCTAGGTTACCCGACACCTGCAAAAGGAAAAAAAAATCCCTCATCAAGCAATCTCTGTCTCTGTCTCTGTCTCTGTCTCTGTCTCTGTCTCTGTCTCTGTCTCTGTCTCTGTCTCTGTCTCTGTCTCTGTCTCTGTCTCTGTCTCTGTCTCTGTCTCTGTCTCTGTCTCTGTCTCTGTCTCTGTCTCTGTCTCTGTCTCTGTCTCTGTCTCTGTCTCTGTCTCTGTCTCTGTCTCTGTCTCTGTCTCTGTCTCTGTCTCTGTCTCTGTCTCTGTCTCAGTCTCTGTCTCTATCTCTGTCTCTATCTCTGTCTCTGTCTCTGTCTCTGTCTCTGTCTCTGTCTCTGTCTCTGTCTCTGTCTCTGTCTCTGTCTCTGTCTCTGTCTCTGTCTCTGTCTCTGTCTCTGTCTCTGTCTCTGTCTCTGTCTCTGTCTCTGTCTCTGTCTCTGTCTCGTCTCTGTCTCTGTCTCTGCCTCTCTCACCTTTGTGCTTGAGTTGGGGAATCCTTCCACATTCTTCGGCACCAGAATGGCACACTTGCCCGCCGTGATGGCCCTGATGGAGGAGACAAATCGGTGTCCAACCTCCCATTCGTGTTCGCTGTTCCACTTCTCCGGCCATGGCAGCATAACTGTGTTGTGTTTAAGGGCACCCAATCCAGAAGTCTGAAAGTCCCTTCATTTCTCCACAATTTGGCTGTTCGGTAAAAGAAAACAGTAGTTTCGTCGCCTAGGCGACGAAATAATAATAGGTTGTACCTGGACCATGCAGCTGATTCCCTCGATCACATCGGGGGTTACTAAAACGTCGCAGAAACCGCGGATTTTGTTCTTCTTCAACACGTGCTCCAGATTCTGTTGTTGAGCCCAAGCTTCGGGAGCCTGGTGGTTGAAGGCTCCTTTCATGACCATAGCGACCAGGGTCAGACCCTAAAGATGAATTTGCTATACGGGCTTTGAATTGAAGGGTTTCGTTTAAAATACACACTCTATCTACTGAATGTCTGAGCTACTCTCTCTCTCTCTCTCTCTCTCTCTCTCTCTCTCTCTCTCTCTTTTTCTTCTTTTTCTTCTCAGAGACTTTGCATATGACTCTTATTCGGACTTTTGTTTCTGATACAATGTGTCCCAAAGTTAGCTCAAGTGGTTATTGCAACCCCCACTTCCTGGGTAACGGCATTGATCTGTTATCGCGTGTCGGCCTCTGTTTGCTATGTCTCACCTTCCCTCCTCTACCTTTCCTGTCTATGGCTGTACTATAACACAACATAGGAACTGGTCTTTCCTAAGGAATGCAATTTGTCTTAGATAGGGTTTGAAATTGATGCGAATGTTCAGAAGACTCTCACCTTTCCAGCTTTGAGTTGTGAGACGAAAGTGAGCATTCCCTGAGTGACAGGAGAGTCCGTCTCATCCACCAGGACCAGCAGCTGAGGCCTCCAGTTCCTTGTGTGCTGGGGCTTTGTATCCACATTGAGGAGAGCGAATCGGGCCGCGGAAAGTCCCAATCCTCGGATTCCGTCTCCCCACTCCTTCTCTGCTCCTGCATATTCGATGTACTTGTACACAGCCGCTCCGATGAAAATGGCGATGAGGGCAAAGTGCCAAGCGGAGATGAACATCACAGCTATGCACAGAAGGGCTCCCAACATGGAGAGGGCCCAGTGGAAGTAGCGGAAGCCGGGACGCCATCCAGGAGCTTTAAGGAGGGATTGAAGGGCACAGGCGGCATTGACTCCCAGGTAGCACATGAGGAAGAATTGGGTGATGAGGGCGGTGATGTTCTCAATGACGGCGATCAGGATTCCGCACTCGCAGATGAGCAGAGTGAGCAGGATGGCGAGGATGGGCTCTCCTCTTTTGTCCATCTTCCGGAACGGCTTCAGGAAGGGAATCACGTCATCTGAAAAAAAACATTGGGTTATTTGGTTGGAACATTGCATCTTCTTCTTCTGTTTTGTAACCATCTTCTTTGGTTTCAATAGAAATTTATTGCCAAAGGAGAGAGAGAGATCGTAAACAAACATATCGCTTCTTAAATTCTTACCTGAGGCAATAGCCTGAAGCAGACGAGGAGCGCCTGTCAACGACTGCATTCCAGCTCCCACGGTGGCCATGAACGATCCGTACTGAAACTCACTGTCTAGGGCATTTATTAGTTTAAATGTTGTATGAACTGTTTGAAAAGAGAAATTCTCTTAACACAAACACTGTTTCTCTCTTGACATACCAAAATGATGATGGGGAAGGGCCAGGCTAGTTCTGAGACGAGTAGTTTTCCCATTGCCGACTGACCAAATTTATCCCTGAAGTACATCTCGGAAACCGAGGCTCCCATGGCCACCACACCAGAGAGGTCTGAAAAACACCGGCGTCATCCGTCATTTGGGCCACGGGCGGGCGGCATTCAATGGAGGAATCACTCACAGACGATAGATGTGCTGATCTGGGCACCCAATGTACCCATTGGGATGGAACGGGAGGCGTCGCGGAGGTTTCCAGAGCGATTCGATCCTGCCATGATACCTGAAGAAGGCTGGGATTGAGTTTAAATAGGGGGAGACAATCGCTCTTTCACTCACACACGTTTCACTCTTTCATTCTCAGTCCCCTGATTTCTCTTCTGAAACAATCGTTTGCATCCGTGCCTCGTTTGAGATGCTAATTCCTTGCGAATTTCGACGGCCCACGAGTGGCTTCGCCCACATTCGTCATCCAGATAACTACTTTATGGTGCATCAGAAGTAGGTGCATAATCAAAAAAGGGGAGACATGAGTTTTGAGATCTCGTTTGCGGAGAAAGTCTCTCTCTCTCTCTCTCTCTCTCTCTCTCTCTCTCTCTCTCTCTCTCTGACTATCTCTCTTTGTCTGCCGCTACTCTTTCTCTCAAAAGTTTCTCACCAGTGGCTGATGGGAAGAAGACTCCAATGAGAATCATGAACCCTGTGGTGCAGTCGGCGAACACGTACAATCCAGTTGTGCTTTGTTTAGTGGCTTTGTCTTTAGGGTCCTTTGATAGAACATCTCCAGTTCTAAGGTACTTTGGCCACAGATTGTCAAAGAATACTCCCGAAGCGATTCCCTTGATAACCCTCTGAATATCGATTGATATATATCTACTTTTAAAAGTCATACCTCTTCCCTAATTGCGGGTAGATTGCTGCCTCTCCACACTTTGATGTTCCTCACTTTCTGGAAGTAAATGTCGCAAGTGCCGTTGTCTGAGCAGAACAGGGGCTGCAAGCCGTCGGCTGTGCAGTTCGGCACCAGATTTGTCTTTTCAAAGTACGTCGTCAGATCTACTGGTCGATCACCGACCATGCAAAACCTAGAAAATATATAAATAGATGATTTAAAAAGCGGGAATTTGAAGAGTCGAAACGGTAGGGTTAGTTTTCATTGAAGACCTTTGGCGTTAAAGGGTTTGAACGTTGGGTGTCTCTGTGATGGGCTACCTAGGGTACACAAAAAGAGAGCTGAGCGAGCTAACCCTTTGAAAGCCAATCATGAAACGCCTCAAAACTTTGGTTTGAAAATATGGAAAAATCGTTGTTAAAACTCACTTGAGTGAATCTGATCCGTTGAATCTGGCAAAGGCACCGACGAAAGTGGAGAATATACAGAAAATGACGACAACCACCAAAGGAAGAGCGAATTTGTTGACAATCCTCACTCCAGCGAATACGATCAACCCAAGGACGAACAGAAGGATTGATCCGTAGAGACGGAAGTTGTTGAAAATATCGTCGAAAATCTTGAGCGGAGGGTGAATGTACAACTGAAACCCGCTTTGAAACAATTCGATTCTCTGCTTACCAAGAGGATCTCAACTGCTCCTGTGATGTACATGGAGGCGGCGATGGTGGTTCCCAGGTAGAAAAGAATTCCGACGGCACCGCCCAACTCAGGACCCAGGTTTCTGGAGATCATGTAGTACGGACCACCTCCTGACACCACTCCGTTTGTGGCGATGGCTGACAGGGAGATCGAGGTTAGGAACGTCTGAAAATGGACTGTTTGCTTTGCCGTTGTCTGTGTGATTTGTTTCCAAATGTTTCAATGGTCCCACCGCGATGACCCGGGATCTACTGCAGTGCTATCAAAATGCGATTTTGTAATTTTGGAAACCAGCATAATAGTATTCGAAACCCCATATCCATGATTGAAATTCTGAACGATTTCCCGACATATTCCAAGTTTTGCGGCCTTTTCAACGGGCTATTTGTCGTCAGCCATTGACCTTCTTTTGTCAACAGAAGAATAATGGTTTTTGTCAAAGAACGAACCACGGAAACACAGGTGAGAACGACGAAGAAGGCTTGGAAGATTCCGGCGGTTCCGACGATCCAAGCCATTCGGATGAAGAAGAGAACTCCGAAGATGTTCTGCAGACACGGGAGGAAGACGCCCATAATCGTACCCATCTTGGCTGCCTGAAATGAAAATTCTTAGGGTTGGCATGAAAAGAGTTTACTATATTTGTAAGGGACTCTCTTGTCATCTTTTAATGTATCTGGGTATTGGAACAAAACAAAAATTAAAAGACTTGGAACCGTAACAAAACGAGTTGTACAAAACGTGAGTTTGGGTATGAACGTAGTAGGTTGAAGGAAATGGAGGTAAGAATTCATCCTAGAAATCTTCAAACCCTGGAGTCTCTGAAAACTCAAAAACCTTTTCTTAACCCCTAGTGATGTAAGTGAACTGAATCCACTCGAAATTCGGGTGTTTTTCTTGTCCGTCCGTTAATTAGTTTCGGGTTCATTCGTTTGTTCTCCCTTTGTCCCAAACAGTCCCCCTGTCCCCCCAGGGTCCCCCGAGTGTCCTCTGTCCTGCCCCGTGGCCATCGAATTGTTTTGTCCCCTCTCCTCAGAGCCAAAGTAGGCCCGCCGGGGATGAAAGAGGGTCGAGCGAATTGCGCGACGCAATTCGTTTACGACGACGGCGCCCCGGCGCTTTTTATCGCGTCTTCACAGAGGTAAATATGGGATTTTTGAGGTGATGGGAGCAAAAGAGGAGTTTTAAGAGGCACGAGGTTTTTAAGAGACAAGAGGAGGTTAGTCACCTGTTTAGGCTTCTCATCGGCCTCTTCTGATGTGGGCTCGGTTGCATTGTAGATGGACAGCTTTCGGAGCATTTGTCCGATTTTCTGTCCCTGAGTGTCATAGTCGCCCTGAAAACAAAATTATTGCAAAGCATTTCTCCCTTTCTTAGAAATTGCACTTCACGTTTCCCCTTGGAAAACCCCGTTTTTAAGGATTGAGTTCCAAGTTCCAAAATGACCATGAAAATATCTTCTCTCCCTCCCTGAGCCACACGTAATTGTGGGTGTGGCCTCCACCGCGAGACCATTCCGTCCGAGACCTTCTACGTATGTCCGTTGAGAGACGTTCGCAGCGGGTCTTAGAGGATTAGGTCGTCGGAATTTCGGATGCGCGTGGGTTCCTGGGGTCCCTTTGTTGAGATTGCCAGAAAACAGAGGCCACATAATCTGTTATTGCCAGCCATAACAGCTTCCAGCGCCTGATGACAGATGCAATTGACAGCCGTCCGCTGACAGACACGCCTTTTCGTCTCGAGACCAACCAATGTCGCTAGGCCACGCCCCCTGAGCAATTCGATAATCAATCTTCAGTTTGCAACGTTTTGACCCGAGTTCGAAAAAGGAACGGTCGTAAAAGGAGCTCAAATTGAAGGCTTTTCCTATAAAACCGACATGGTCGTTAACAAACCCATTCCGTCTGTTTTCATTCCCCATCGGCCTTTTTTTGCAAAGTGGGGAAACTGCATTAGCACTCTGGCCGTCCTCCGAACCACCCTATAATCCAAAAAGCGCAAAACTACATTTAAAGCTGAACGATTGCCAATGTTATAATAGAGTGTCAGCACCAAAATCTGTCACCGTTTTAAGCCCCGCCCCTTTTATCCCGCCTCACGAAGGGCGGTTTTTGCTCGTCTTCTTGAGAGCGGAAGCGCTCTGAAAACACGTAGTGGCGTCTCTCGAAAACACCTTGAATTCAGGCGATTCGACTTTTTCCGCCCCTCGGGCACAACAAAGCCGACGAAGGAATTACCTCGTAGAGGGCCAGAGGAGAGTGCTGCTCGCACAGCGGGATCCGCTCCGCGCCGTCATCTGAAAACAAGACTTTTAAAATGAAGAACGAAAGGGTATAGAGGCAGTTTTTATGCATTTCGAGAGTACAATATTTGAATTCAGTCATGTTTTTGTATAATTTTGCAAATTATTTCATTTCTTGAAAAGCACTATGCTTCGGAGGATTAGAAATGCATGATTCCACTCTCAACGAGCTGAGACAAACGTCATTCTGTGTTTCAGAACATTTCAAAACACAGATGATGGCTGAAGGTTCAAACATGCGTTTTTTAAAGGTTCATAGCTGTGTTAGGCACTTTCATGTGATTTGGCTAGCACGATAAAGTAGCAAACTGGGAGGCGGCAGAACGACGGCACTTTAATCGGAGGAATTGACGCTTATCAGAGTCAGAAGACAACTTCACACAAAAACCCTAAGTAAAACTAACCGACCCTTTTCATATCAAAGTGAGAGAAGGAAACGAGAGCAGACACGAAAAAAGGGGCATAGTATCGAGAGAAAAAGACAAAGAGACGCAGAGAGAAAGGGAGATAAATAGAGAGAGTGTATGTGCGTGAGAGAGATAGAGAGAGAAAGGGAGAAAAATAGAGTTATGACGAGCATCCTGCCAAAAACTGCATTAGTTCAGCAGCCGTGCGATACTCAGGTGGAAATAGTGTACGAGAAGCGTAGACGCAGAGAATAAGCGGGGAGAGAGTGCGAATCAAGAAAGTTATACTCCTCGCCAAATCTACTTCAGCAATTTTGGTTGCTTAAACGGACTGAGTATCCTACACTGCACGCTTTGCTCTAGAAACAACATCAAAACATTGGCACGTTATTCCAAAGTAGTTTATGCACGAACTATAGTCACTTGTAGGGAAAGGACCTCTTAAATCGATTTTTCAAATTTTCATAAGAACTTGAAACATACCCCTTTTATATGTTTTGGATTGCAAAATGTACATGGCAGAGAAAGGTGAGAGAGCGCGGGAAAAAGCGAGACGCAGAAAGGAGCGCTATTTAATCGATATTCTCGACAAATCTTCAGACCCTCCTAATTTGGTTCAGTTTGCTCCAAAAAGAGAAAATGGGAAACTTTTCTGAATCAGGATAATGGGATCGACTCATTTATCACAAGTCCGCAAAACTGTTTACGCGGTCCTTTCCCTTTAAGTGCATCATGCAATGAGACAAAAAAGAAAATTAGACTTCAAAGTGGAACTTTACGCGGAGCGACGCTCATACTGCAAATTTTCAAGATAAACCCTGTGTATAAGCTGGTCATTTCATTCTTTGCCGTGTTTGTCCATTCGAAAGTCGTTATGTGCCGTCTGTGGCGGATGTTTCATAAATGTCGGTCGTCTGCTCGCTGTTTACGACCTGGCGCGGTGAATACGCGGTTGAATATTCCACCAGATGACAATGGATATATGTCGGCAGTTAATTGCATATACCTCTCCCTCTATTCAATAGGAAACGGCTATTCTCTGTAGGACGGCTAATTACCGTATACCTGAGAAAGGTTGTTATTAGAAAAGAGGCAATTTGTAGGAAACAAACAATTCGAGCCCAAAACGGAGGAGAAATATTCGTGAGTCCCTCTGAGGCCTTTGGTGCGGCGAATGTTTATTCCTCATTAGATTTCTCGCGGTCTGCCACACAAAGAGCTCCTTCTTTTGTTTATGACTATCACTCCCATTATTTCTGCGAAGGGAGGACGAATCGAGTGTCCTTCGCCGCCACGAAAACAGCCTTTTTAACTCTATAGACGGGGTTTTTCTCTTCAAAGAAACGAGCAGCAGGTGAATCAGAGCCAGATGGCGAATAACTGGCGGGCGGACAGCTGGAGAGAACAGATGGCGGGGGGAGACGGTCTGGGTGGGGGGGGGGGAGAGGAAAGAAGTTGTTTTCATTGAGAAAACAAACAAGGACAAGAACAGAAACGATTTTTAAAAGACAGTAATTGAAAATATCCGCAGAATTCGCGGTTTTTAGGAACAAAATCTTGAAAAAATTCTTGAAAAAACACCATCTTCTATTTTGACATAGGCGAGTGTAAATGGGGAAATCACTGTTCTTGGTGTTTTCTCTGCGTATCGTTATTCAATGCGGTCTCTCATTTGCGCGCTTGGGTAGAACACAAGGAATCGCGACGGGACCCACTTACGAACATGTTTTATTCTCTCACGGTATGTTTGGGATATATTATACGCTTTTGTTTGTTTTAAGCTTGCTTGTCGAAAAAATAGCCAGTTCAACCATGAAAAACCATTGTTAATCCAAAATTAGATAATCGGGCGGAAATACAGATTTTGCCTTTTGAAAAGCGCGAGAGTTCTCTCTTATGTGGTGGTTTAATGTAACATTAATGTCGTTTTCAGTTGTAACAAGCACGTTATAATAGAAAATATTTGAAAAATTGCTGCTCAAATCCAATAATGGGGCTCCAAGAAAGTTTAGTTTTTTCTATAGGATTTCTAAGAAGATTTATGTTAATTAGGCATGGGCAACCATTGTTTAGAGAGGCTTTGGAAAGTTTTACTAATTGAATTTGGGGAATTTTTGAGATTTGAAATAGAACGGGGAATCTGGGGGTTCCATTAAAAAGATTATAAAAGAAAAAATTAAACCACGCCCACTTTTCCATGTCCACATTCAAATTCACTCAAATTTTCTGTGACAATACCCGATTTCCTGGAATCGAAGGTTTCCCTGGCCCGGCTGTCAGCAGTGTTCGTAATCGATCCAGCCGGCTGTCCGAATGGTCCCGTGATAAGACGGTAATAGAAACAACGCTCATCCGGTAGCGATAAGACCGCCACCGCCTCAGACGGCATACGTGACAGCCGGTCGGAATTATTGACAGCTGCAGGGAATACCCGAATACGTGGAACTCGAAACTTCTGGCACTTTTTTCTCTAATTTTTTTTTAAGAATAAAGTTGTACTAGTGAACTTTTCTCTGGGATGGTCCTTTGCGTGAGATTCCGTGATTTCTCCGTGCGACAAGTCGAAAACAAACAGTGTCGATGGCAGTTCGTCGACCAGGAATCCCGGAGAAACCTCTGATTTCTCCAACTAATCCCTTGATTCCAAATTCCCGAAGATCACTTTTGCGTGAAATCTTTCAAGCCAGTCGGCTGGCAACAGAAGGCGCAAAACAACGCCAGGAAATGAACTGATTGCCGATTTGTGATCGGATTTCAACGGGCGGAAAACCGAGAACACTGCGGAAAACGCCACTTTTGCACCCGCGATCAATGATACTTTGGAGGGGAAGGAATAACAGAGAGTATAGAGAAAAGGTGGCAAAGTCTTTTTCAAGAAAGAAATATCAACAAAATGGAAAGGATTTTGGAAAACACTGGTTTTTGTTCCCTTTTCTTTGCGTCTCTTCCTTCAGAATGCTCTCTCATCTAGCGCGCCTGGGGAAAATCATGAATGATCGCGACGGGACCGAATTCAAAATTTTCAGGAGAATATTGGATGGGTAAACTTTTAAAAATAAAAGTTTCTTGAAAACTGGAAATATTTTTTTTTACTTTAAAACGAAATAACTTTAAAGTTGTACAAAATCTTTTCAAACACTTTTCGGCCTAATCCCAATGGGAATTTGCGCGTTCCTCGAAATATACAAAGAAAAACTTCGAAAACAGCTGTTTTTATGAGGTTCTATGTGCAAACACAACTCTCTTCGGGAAAACAGTAATATTTTGGAAATAAAATTTCATCTTCGAGTGTTTTCCGTGGAAATGCCTCCCTGACGGGCCGACAAATCGACCCCACGACCAAAAATCGGCTGTTCGGGCAAAAAAGTGTGGCAGAATTGGCCTCGGGCGATGGGAACCCTCGATCACATATTCGCCGGGGGTGAAGAGGGCGAGATTCTCTTGAAATAACTTTTTCCAAGAATTTTCAGTTATTTCTGTGTTTCCTTGTGATTTTTGCTTGAGCTTCTTCTGCCAAATGGGGCTAATGGCTGGAATTTTCGAGTATTCGTCGGCCGTTGCCCTCCCTCCTCAAACCCAGTGGAGCAGACAGAAAACATGTTTGCTCCGCTGCAAAAAGTCATCCGCCTTTCCTTCTTTTACACAATCTACATGCTAATTAGGAGGGCTTTTTTGTGAATAATGGACCAAAAATTTCTTTTCAATTCTTTCAAAACAACTGCATTTGAATCTTTGGAAGAACATTCGTTCACGCAATTAAACGGCCTTTTTCCGAGTTTACAATGAACGGAGGCGGCCATTTCAACCACAAAATGGCCGTTTCCGGGAAAAAGCTAAAAATGAACCCAAACGACGGAAATCGATCGAAAAGGAATGAAAAAAAATGACAGAAATTATTGATTCGGGAAGAAATTGAGACAAAATAGAAGAAGGAAGTGGAAAAGATAGAAATTGCGAAATAGAAGATGACAAATAAGGTAAGGTTCACAGATTAGAGATTCGGAAAAATAAATTATTAAGGAAAGAACTAAGAAAACATCCAAGAATAGAATTGTAAAAAAAACATTTGCAGTTGGAACCTTGGTAATTGAAAACAGCTCTGAAGTGCTCAAAATCAATCACCAAAGAGATATTTTTCGCTGCAAAGTGTTGAAACTGAAAACAAAAATAATCGTTAAAAACTTTCATGACCGGAAACTTCCAAAATAAAAACCAACGACCAAAATAACTTTTACAAATTATTTGTATCACATGGCCGAGCATTTAAATAACTAACAGGCAAAAATTGAGTGCATTGAATCGATGAAAACAGTCCATGAAAAGGTTCAAATGCCATTTTCGCCTAAAATTCCTGGGGTTTTCGCCTAAAAAACCCGGCTTTCGGCTGGTGATTGATTATCCAGCTATGTGTAATCCCTCCTCTCAATCGACCCACCTGGCTGCGTCTGCGGAATGGCCAGAGCCACGTGTGGCTGGCCATCCGTCGGCTGTGAGACGCTGCTCACGCGGAAGCGTCCCGACATGGACTCGAAGGGGCGCCGAGCGCAGGACGCCGCAGGAGCGACCACGCCCCCAAGACACGCCCACACACGCTAATTAACACACGGCCGCTGACACGCAGGGGGGCCGTTCCTGGGTGGCAGATTATGGAGAGAGAGAGAGAGAGAGAGAGAGAGAGAGAGAGAGAGAGAGAGAGAGAGAGAGAGAGAGAGAGAAATAGAGATGAGAATGGGAGAGAGATGAGAGAGAGAGAATGAGAGAAAGATGAGAGGGGAGAGAAATATGTATGAGAGAGAGAGGAATGAGAGATATGAGAGAGAGATGAGAGAGATGTGAGAGAGATGATAGAAAGAGATGATAGAGAGAGAGAGAGAGAGAGAGAGAGAGATGAGAGAGAGAGAGAGATATATAGATAGAGAAAGAGAGAGAGAGAGAGAGAGAGAGAGAGAGAGAGACAGAGACAGAGACAGAGACAGAGACAGAGACAGAGACAGAGACAGAGAGACAGAGAGACAGAGAGACAGAGAGACAGAGAGACAGAGAGACAGAGAGACAGAGAGACAGAGAGACAGAGAGACAGAGAGACAGAGAGACAGAGAGACAGAGAGACAGAGAGACAGAGAGACAGAGAGACAGAGAGACAGAGAGACAGAGAGACAGAGAGACAGAGAGACAGAGAGACAGAGAGACAGAGAGACAGAGAGACAGAGAGACAGAGAGACAGAGAGACAGAGAGACAGAGAGACAGAGAGACAGAGAGACAGAGAGACAGAGAGACAGAGAGACAGAGAGACAGAGAGACAGAGAGACAGAGAGACAGAGAGACAGAGAGACAGAGAGACAGAGAGACAGAGAGACAGAGAGACAGAGAGACACAGAGACACAGAGACACAGAGACAGAGAGACAGAGAGACAGAGAGACAGAGAGACAGAGAGACAGAGAGACACAGAGACACAGAGACACAGAGACAGAGAGACAGAGAGACAGAGAGACAGAGAGACAGAGAGACAGAGAGACAGAGAGACAGAGAGACAGAGAGACAGAGAGACAGAGAGACAGAGAGACAGAGAGACACAGAGACAGAGAGACAGAGAGACAGAGAGACACAGAGACAGAGAGACAGAGAGACACAGAGACAGACAGACGATATTTGCTCACAAGTTGCATCTAATTTTCACCTCAAGAAAATGAATGTTCATTGCATTTCTCTAGATTTTGAGCAACCCAGGGAATTCCCTATTGGCACAGTTCAACCGATGGTTCTACGATGCTGAAATAACCGAGTGATTGAGCTTTTGGACAAATATGACGCTGTTATTGACACATCCAGTGCTTAATGGTTTCAAAATAGATAGCCCCACGTCACGCGATGCCATAGTGATTCTACACCAGGAAAAGGGGAATTCAAACTTTGAAGAGCTCGAATCAAAGGTTGGTGGTTTAAAGATTTGTGCTTTTGATCAGTTTGCCAACCCTTTCTTCAACAATTTCCCGCAATGGCGCAAAACACGGACAGGGGTTTGAATAATTGCATTATTCAGATTACAGAAAAGTTTCAATTTCTAAAGACTTAATAATAAGTATGCGGAAACCTTAATAAGATTAGCTTATTGTGTCCTAAACCGTTAAAGAGTCTATTTTTTGGCAAAGCGTGGGCTCTTGAGTTCGAGTGGCCATGACACCGTCGGCGGCACAAGAGCCCCAACAAACACCGAACACCAGGGGGATTACAGGCGTCATTTGGAGGAGTTCAAACTTCAGTTTCTTTCTTTTTCTTTTTTTTTTTGAGTTTTTGTGTGAAATAGTTTTGCGAAGAATCGAATGAGCACTTTTTGCAATTTGAGCAACAGCTGACACGATGTCCGTCAATGACTTGTGGTCTCTCCTCACGAAGGGCCAACGGCAGAAAAAAAACGGCGGTGGAGGTACTTTGACGCTTTGAATGACTCAACTACATTGATCTTTTTGTCAAAAAATCAATATAATCTGAGAAAATGAGATATCAATCGACTTTCCAGCGCCAGACGGCAGCTGTCTGACGTCAGAGCCTCGGAAGAGGTAATAAACAAAAAACGACCAGATTCCGATTGATAGCAGAGTGGAGAAACGGTGGCAAAGACAAATAACGAGGCAAACTTGGGAAATTGGAAGACAGCAAACTGAGGTTTTGCACAGGAGAGTGAGAGATATATAGACCGAGAGAGATAGAGATAGAGGTAGACAGGAGACACAAAGAGACAGAGGAGATAGAGGGATTGACACACGCACACATACATACACACACACATTATAAACTTGACAACGGTTGGCGGGATAATTCCAGTCATTATATTTCTCTTCTTTTCATGCGTCAGATCTGTTTTGTTCAGGCAATTGCACCCAGGGCCCATTTCGCCCTTTTCCTCGGGCAATCACGGAAACTGGGTATAATTTCCGAATCACCATATTTACCCGATGTTACTGGCGCGAACATGGAACATAAGGGTTGGAATATTGCTTTTATTCATTTGGTTCGCCCTTTCTGTCCTTTTGTCTCTCCACTTCCTGTCATCATCTACTTCCGAAGTTCTCGGAAACCTCTGTCCTGGGGGCATTCGGTGTAGATTTCGTGTTTTGTTTTCGTCGAAGGGCGAGGAACTTCGTTTTCCAATTAAGAAGTGGATTCGGAAGGGACCTCACACGACGATAAGACGCCAATCCTCAGAGGGAGCGGACCTCTCGGCGGCAGTTGTTCTTCGGGGGATCAAGTTGTCGCGTGGCCAAAGACGCAGAAACGAAGGGTTATTGCGAGCTGACGGTCTCGCAACGAAAGCTCACGTTGGGTTAGCATAATAATAACCAATTTAGGTGAAAATTGCAACCCAAAAGCCTGATCATTCTGCTAAAAAACCACAATCAATTTGTGCAAAGTCATCGTTGATCGGTCGTTTGTGACGAAAACGGCGGCAGGTGCCGAGAATATCCGTGTTATCGCAAAGCAAACACTCGCGAGACCTGCTGGAATTGTTCTGATATAGATGTGATGTAATCCGCCAATGAACGAAACCTCTCATGCAAAGCAAATAAAGCCACAATCGAACGGGGTTTATGGGTTTTATTTGAAGGAGACAATGACTGGTACATAACCGTTCATGTAAGGCATTATTGGTCGTAGATGAGCCTTCTGATATATTTTTTTAAACTTGAGTGAAAAAAAACTGTCTCCCCAACTGATTCAACATAGAAATGTAGAGGGACCACGTGGGTCCATCCGACGATGGACGTGACACCTTGATTGACTAGCAAAGGTCAATGAGTCAAAGCGACTTTTTCCAAAGGAAGTCAGGAGATTCGCCAATAACCTCGGATTTCTCTGCTTTTGTGCCACTGATGGTCACGTTCCCCATTATCATTTTATTGAGATGGAGTGGTTTTCTTATCCACGTTTAATGGTTCCCACTCGACAACGATTCAAATTACAAGGTCAAACGTTCGTTAAGATCACGGGGTAACACATCTTACAACGTAAAGAGACAGAGATATATAGACAGAGAAAAAGTGAGTTACATATAGAGAGATATTGAGAGATTGGACACAGAAATTAATGAGAAAAGAAAGAGTGAGTGAGGGAGAGAGGGGAAGGAGGGAGGAAGGTAGGGTGGAAGAAAGAGAGAGAGAGAGAGAGAGAGAGAG